>JANZLQ010000032.1:16446778-16484349 GCA_026212715.1 Elanus axillaris | reverse complement strand
GGCTGCCCCGCCGCCCGCCCGCGCTCCGGCGGCGAGGGGCGGGGGCGAGCGGCCCCCGCCGCGCGTTCCTATAGCAACGGGCAAACGCCGGGCCTAGCGGGCGGCCGAGGCCTGCGCCGAGCTCGTCCCGCTCCAGGCGGGGACGGCCCTTCCCTCGCCCCGTCTCACCCGCGAGTTTCGAGGCGGGAGCCTGAGCGTTGAGGGGGGCGGGCAGCTGCGCTGTGGTGGGCGTCTGCCCCGGGGGGGCGGCCGCCGCGGCGGGGCTGCGCTCAGGGCACATCCGGTTGGGTCGAGGCGGCCCGGTGCCGCCCGCCTCCGTGGGCCGGGGTCGGCGGGAGGGTGCAGGGCCAGGGTCACTCCTAACAGCGACCTGGATGTGTCGGGTTGGTAAGCAGGCTCCTTGGGGCATGCCCAACGCACGGCAATATTGCGCCTCTCAGAACTTTTTGCATTAAAACGCTCTTTATCTTTTTATCTTTTTTTTTTTTTCCCCCTTCCATTTCAATCATTGCATCACATTCCAGCCTCCTGGAGACCTGTGGGGAGGAGGTCACTGTTGACACACAGGCAAAACCTTCTGGTACTGTACAGATGGTATATATCAAGCTCTTTTACTGCCAGTCAAATGAAACTGAATTCTCTCTCTAGATATCCACCACAGATAAGAAATTAACAACGTGGGTAGGCACATGAAAAAAAATGAGCGTACATCAACACACCCCTTGTTCTGCAGGAACACCGCTGCTGTCTTTTCAAATGGCCGCATTTTTGAACAAAATCAGCTGTGGGTAACCCATTCTGGATACTCTGCTGGTTGTCATTATCGTCCTTGGCTTGACACAACATTAACACAATCTCAGTTAAACCAATGTACGCGAAGCTTTCCCTGAGCTGTCTCTGAAATTAGGACACTCCAGAAAACATCACCGATTTGGGCTGGCGATGTTCCAGCAGCGTGCAGCATGGTGATAGCTAGAGCAGCCGAGCCGTGGTGAGCAGCTGCTCCGCTGCCGAGACGTTAGCTTCACCCCCATTCACTGCCCGGGAATGCCTGGACAGCAGAGACTGGCAAGACCAATTACATACGGATCCAAATGGCTTGCCATCTTCTGAAGATGTTCCTAACGGATCTTTGGTACTGATATTTAAATAGCACAGTGCTCTGTACTGTAAAAATACCTGGGTGGATTTCCAGAGAGCAGTCGCTCTCTTATAGATTTCCCCAGCTTGAGGTCATGATTCCTGCGGGTGTCACGGGGTCACAGAAGCACTCCTTATCTCCTCTTGCTGAGTAGAAGGAAAGTTCTGGATGGGTGAAGAACTGATCCCAGCGCTGCTCTGGCACGAAAAAAAAGAGAATTGGCAATCCAGAAAAACATATAGGAACATTTTCGATATTTAAATACGTTTATCTCACATCACCCACCTGAAAAGCTCAGTGTATTGTTTTATGTCAATGGAAAGTTTTTTTATCGGCAGCCCCAGCCACACTCTCACAAAGAGAAGTCCCGAGAGGCTCACAGTCCTCAGGTATATACACACACGACAGCGCTGGATGTGACTACAGCATCAGAAATGGTGGTGCACGACTACTGAATTTGTCTTCAGAAGAATTTAGATAGTGAGGCCATGGCTTGCAAGCTCTTTAACGAGGTTAACGAGGCTAGCACATTCCCAAACCGTTTCTATGATCTTCCTTCACACACTGCTGATGTGTCAGATCGTAAGATGAGGGAGATACTCAGAAGGGCCACGTAGGGAGGGAGAAACTCCGACACTAAGCGCCAGCCCAGCCTACGTGCTATCTGAGGTGAGGCCACGGTGGAGGCACACACCCTTGGCCGCAGTCCAGCACTGGAGCTGGCTCCTTCTCCCAGGCCCCTGTGGTCCCTCCCTGAATCCCAGGTCTAAGAGGTCGAGGTCTGGGAGCGCAGGGGTCCTGGAGCAGGGGCTGCCCTGCTCAAGCCACTGTTCTCATCACATTTTCCCCGTGCATGGCATCTAGAGCTGCGGTTAGGGGAGCAGTGGCACTCGGGAACAATGCATGTTCTCACAGGTCTCAGGATATCCAGAACTCGTTTATTTTCTTTATGTGGAAGTACAAACATTTTTGTGCCTTTATAATTAAACAATAATTAACTAGGTTGGGAGGGGGAGGGAGAAGAGGAGAATGTAGAGTTTACCTCCTGCCTATATAAGGAAGTCATCAGAATAGCTAATCTAGAATAAGAGGGATGAAGGGTTTTATTCCAAAATAATTACCTTGCCTCAATAGTGCACAATTAATTTCAGAACAAAAGGACTCTCTTCCCTTTGATAGAGCGCTCACACATCAGCCTCTGCTTGACTAACTGTTACAGAATGAAGGATGCACAGCTGGCGTTCCAGCCGGTTTCCCTGTGTAGACAAGCCCCAAGAACCCCAAGAATTTCCAAATGCCAACCCTTCTTCTGCCACTAGTTTGCTATGGTACCATAAGCAAGTCACCTCATTTCTGTTTTAATATTCTCCTTTAAACAGAAGGGGAAAATGATACAGTTATTTACCTCAGAGGAGTGAGGTGAGAGTAAATTAATTAACATTTATGTTGCTCTCTGAAGGTTTGGCTTTATGAAAGGGTAAGTAGTAGGACTGTGTCTGATTAGGGCAGGCCGGAGCTAATGAAAGCACAGGGAAAATTTTACTAGGAATCTGAACCACCCTGATACAGAGTGCATAATTTATTCATTGATGAACAATGAACATGTGAAAGTTTGTATACAGCACAGCACACCCTTCCAAAAAACATTATGATTTGGATATACAATGCACCAGAAAAATAGATGAAGTAATTCACGGAGGCATGGTTTGCTAGAGCCCAAGACAGTGAGTTTCAGGATATGGAAAAGGTCCATATTCTCATTCATGGTCCCAGGAAGTCAGTATATATAGGGAAGGTTTTAGGGTCTTAGGGTATTTTCTAGCATTACTGGCTTAGGGGTTTTAAAGGATTTTTTTTTTTTAATACTGATTCCATTTAATTGGCATGGGTAATTACTAATTGAGCATAAAGTATTTGAAGTCATTAAAACTCAAGAAGTGAAATACACATGAGTTAGAAGTGGGAAAAATGTATTTTTTAATAAATGCAAAGAAATGTTTCTGACTGATATATTTAATGTAGTAGAAATGTTGAAGAATTTCTCTCAAAAAGGATTTGAAAAGAAAGAAAAGATGCAAGAGCATTTGCAACAAAGCAGCAGCATGGAAGAAAGTCTGCAGGTGAGCCTGAAGGCTGGTGCAAAGGGATTGTCAGGTAGGAAGTAAAACATGAAATGATCAGTGTCAAGTCTGACAGGCCAGAATTGTGACCTCTCAGCTGTACTTGGGCTCACAGAGGCACCCATCCACATTGCCATTTCCTCCTGCCAAGCCTGTCTGTCCTGCTTTGCAGTCAGTAGGCTCTTTCTCATAATTTGCGAAGATCCGCATTATGCTTTTGGGTTTCGGTGGACTGCCAAATGACTGGAATAGAGAAGGGAGGTCCAGAAATCGTATTAACAGGAGCCACTTAGTACCTAGACAGCTAGGTCTAATAATAATATAATCCTTGGAAAAGAATTGCAAAACACACACTCAAAATGTATCTCAAGGCTGCATTGATAGAGGCACCGATGCACGTAGACGTTAGCTTTATGAATCAAGAAGGCTTTTTGATAGTAAAGGCGCAGTTAATAACCTTAATGTAAAAAAAAAAAACACACCACATTTTATTTGGATGCACATCAGAATACTTAAGAATATTATTTTACTGTTACCTTTTGGTTTTAATTCATTACCTGGAACAAGGACATATCTGGTTAGACTAATGCCCACTAATTCAGTATAACATGTCAAGTAGCCATAGTTCTACAGGCTTAGGAGAAAGTGCAAGAAAAGAAAAACCCAGAAATTTTCCTTGTCTGACAAGAATATAATGCAAAATATGGGCATTTGTGGAGATAGGGTTCTTTTGTTTCAAATTTTCAAGTGATGTGATAAAATGCCAGTCATTCAAATCATACTATTCAAGTACTTAAAAAAAACCATAAGCAGAATTCCGAAGTGCTTCTGTAGACTGTGTTTAACACAAAAGTCCTCTCCCGTGCTTTAAAAGATTGGGGGGGGGGGGAAGTCAAACACTCAGAAGTAATAAATGCCGAACGACATCTGCTTATACCTTTATCTCAGATTTCTTGGGCGCACACACTCTATAATATAAATTGCAATTACGTGATTATACAACTTTCCCCACAGTTTCTGTGAAGCCTGGGGAATCAGAGCACAGCTCCACACCTTCCTCTCTGCACACTCTTGTCCACTAGCTCTGAAGAGAGGCAGATGAGTTGCCAGCCAGGTTGATCTAGAGTGTTCATCAGAACAGAATGTTTCATGAAGAGCAACAAATGCATTTTAACCCCGTTCCTGTAAAGTGATACTGTTATCCCCATTTTACAGATCAAACAGCTAGCACCTGGTTTTCCAATACGGTTAGTGAGGGGTAGCTCTTCTTTTCAAGGAAGCGCATCTCCCCAGGAATTCACTTGTAATTGTGAATGCTTCTGCGGCTCAAAGTGACACTGCAGGACAGCATACACAGGAGCTGCCCACAGAAGAAGTGGAGCTGTCTACTCCACACCCTGCTCCTCCTCCCTCCGGGCTGCCTGTTCCCACCCCTGCGCTGCCCCAGCCTTCGTGCTGCACCGATGTTTGTGGGACTCAACGGCCGACTGACTCAGAGGACTGCTCCAGAAACTAACCCAGCTGGAGAAACACCACTAGCTTTCATCCAGATGAGCTTCCTGATTCAGTTTAGAGTGTGGCCTCATAAATGTTTGTCTTGGGACAAGAGAGGACACAATACAAGAACAGAAACAGGCAGGAGGGCAGGTAGGTAGGACTCCTTTGCTCAATGGTAGCATCAGCTTGCTCTGGATAGAGGTGTTTGTTGAACTTTAGTACGAGGGGCACAAACACATTAGTTTTGTTCAAGGAAACTGAAAGAGAAAAGACACAGAAGCTGGAACAGACCGTGATAGGGGTGGAAAGGACAGAATTCCAGCTCAGCCATCCTTTTACCTTGAGACTGCTGAACTCTGCCCAACTGTTCCTTTCTTAACCGCCTGCTTCCCTTGAGTCTTCCTTCTCTGTGCTTGTTCTTCACTGATGGGACTTGCACATTGATTTCAAATGTAATATCTAAATTGGCATTCCTCTTCATAGCTTTCCTGAGCAGCTTCTATCTAGAGAAGGAGGTTCATTTTATTCTGCAAGTGAGTGTACTATTTAAGACAAGTCAGCGGGAAGGAGGAACTGTGTTTTGGTTCTTGCTCCAAGCCTCCAAGCGTTGTTTCTATCTTTTATGAAGAACACATTCTGGGTGGATGATACTCAGAAACAGTCCAAAGACAGTGTCTCAGGACTGACTTTTATGCTCTTTCTCTGGCACCAGGAATCCTGTCTTCTTTTCTAGGAAATGGCAAAATTTCAGCAGAAGTCACGGGGAACATTCCCACCAAGAACAGCTCACAACAGCACGCTTACAGCATGTGCCTGGGAAGTGGGAGATATAGCTGGAGATTCATCTGGTCCAGAGAGAAATGTAACCCAGGTGCCCTGTGTTCAGGGCAAGTTTTGTCCAGGCAGAAAAGAGCAGCACCCCTTCTGCTGGCAACATCTCAAACTGAAAGGGTGAGCTCTCCTTTCTGCTTCTAACAAGCATTTATCTTCAGCAAAGAATTCCAGGCTCTAAATACTAAGGAATGAAGGTACCTCCTAGTCTTATCTTGGACTTCAATAGTAGTCTCATTTCAAAAGAGAGGAAAACAAAACCCAGTATCCTTAGCAATGTCTAGTCAGTTTGAGCAGAATTCTTAAGCAAAGTTGAATGATTCATTCTGAAGAAAATAGAAAATAAAAAGCCTTCATTTTTGTATGTCCATAATTCAAGGTGACTATTTTCTAAACTATTTTATACACAATTAGCCCAAAATATGGTTTTCTAGCTCTCAGTTTTCTGAGAAAAATATAAAATGACACAGTTATTAACCTCTGGGAAACCTCTCCTACACACAACAGAATTAAATTCTACAGAAAACTGAATAGCATTGGGAGAAATTCCAAATGACTTACCACTCATTTGTTTGATGGATAGTTGGGCTAGCTATCGCTTTTTACAGAGCTGCCAATCACCAGGAGTTCTGGGATATATTTGGAGAACTCTCTTAGAATCACAAATTGCAGTCACAGGCTTCCATGTCTTAAATTCTTATGGAAGGAACAATTACTTCGCAGAGAAGGAGATGGTACTGTTACCAAGAGAGAGTAATGTTGTGGTATCAGTGGCTTTGACTTTTCAGCAGAGTAAGTTGCTTCTTCTAATGTGGCATTTAAAGAGACATTATCTGTTTGGAAATCTGTTCTGTCTGAGGATTTCTGTACTGATGTTGAAACTCAAACTGAGATCACCATAATAGATAGAGAGGGGGAAATTGTTATATCAGTTTGTTTATTCTGCATTTGGCAACTCTCTGAATACTCAGTTTCATTCTTTCCATAGCAAAGGGTGTTAGTCATTCTGTTGTTTGTCTGTGGATTTCATATAGCAGGAGGAAAAGGGAAAAACATTTTGTGATTCTTGAAATCCAAAAACTGACAAAAGAAGATTCTGGAGTGTGGCTAAAACATGAAATTATTTTCCATACTTAATTGAAAGAGTCAAGCCACATATGGTTACTATGTGTATTATAAAAGTATATTTATACTTACGGAGTACATTAAGTCAACAAAGAAAGTTATGCTAAGTAGCTATACTTCTCTTTTGGTTATTCAGCTGCACGTGGCTTGTCCTGGAACACCACGGATCAGCAGATTTTTCTGTAGACCTCAGACCTGAATCTCACCTTTTCTGTTGGGAAAAGACCCTCCCATCTTGCGTCCCCTCTGTCAACACAAAGGAAATAAAAATAAAAATCAGAATTTTCTCTCCCCCAGTATCCACTCTGTAGGGTTTCCATAAATCAGGTGACTTTTCTCCAGCCACCACCCTTGCATCCTAAGGTTCCAGCTGGCCTTTCTGCCTCCACAGGGTCTGAAAATCTTATTCCAGGACTTAAAGGGTTACCTGGAAGATACTGATAAATTAAGACCTTGTCAGATCACTTCATGCAGTCCAAAACTCAGCATCCACTTTCCTCTTCTCTTGCTGCGTGTGCATAAGGCTTCAGCTGCTTTGAAGTCACCTTCCAGATATTTTGCCAAAGAAGTCTCCACTGAAAAAGGAGCACGTTAGAACTGCAATTGCAATTCAACTTACAACTGCAATCGGAATTCAATTTAAGAACAAGTAGGAAATTGAAGTAATCTTTAAAGCAGAAGTGCAGGGATCTCTGAAGGGAAAGCGCCAGGTATATACACAGTTCTTTTTTTTTTTTTTCTTTTCTGCGGTTTATATTTCATATGAAATACATGAAAGAGGAAGACTTGCAATTTTGTCTTGTGCCATGGACCTTCTTCACCAAATGACTCTTCAACAAGCTGTAAGGTTACAAACATGTGTTGCAAGCTTTTTATTAACTAGTTATGTTGTAATAACACCTATATTAACCTATATCTGTAGCCAGCATAATTGCAGAAACTAAGGAGTTATTGAAAGTAAATCAATGAGCACGTAAATATGATGTATTACTTTTCAGTAATACAAGTACACCAATATAGATAAATTTTTGCTGCTAAGGAAGAAAACAGAAGGGTCTGACCTAGCCCAGAGCTCCTCTGGGTCTGCTGAATCATGGAATCTTTGAAAGTATCCTGTGTCCTGAAAACAGTATTCTCTGGGGAGAGAATCATCTTGCTACTCTATAAACCTTTTCTTCTCAAGGGTCAAATATGCAGCCCTGCCTATCCGTCCAGGTTCAAGTTTCACAGAAGTTTCACAAGCAGAATCAATAAAATAAATTTTTTATTGGAAATTGTGGTTTCAGAGTACAGAAATCTGGTTTGTTGATACAAATGTTCGTTCAATGCTGAATGGTTTTTAAATTAGCTTATACAATCATACAAAACTTATTTACAGGAGGAAGCCCAAGTGTATTTGCGTAAACCTTAGATAGATGTGGCTACAGAGCCTGTTGAGCATGAATACCAGGTGGGGGCTTTGAGAGCCTGAGGTACTGACAACATTTTAAGACTATCAAATCCTAGTGGTATTAGAACCTCAGGAAAAAAAAAAATACACAGGAGCTTGTAAAATGAGGCCTCTGGCAATTATCCGGGGGAGGTTGCTGAGAGAAAAAAAATTGCCTGGAGACCCTGTTTTAAGAAAAAATCTTCTGCAATTGCCGAGGGACTAATGAACTATATCTCAGAATGCCAGCCAAAGCCCTGCTGCCAAAATGTGCATTTCATTTTGGTGAAAGCAGGGAAGAAATATATTTAAATCTTTTCCATTTTCAAACTGGAAAACAGTGGATTTTAAGAGTCAAATTTTTTTTTAACTGAAGAAAATGTTGTCTTCAATTTTCATTCAAGAAAAGGTAAAAGCCCTACAAAATGCCATACAAAACCTATTCAGAAATTAATGGAGCTATTTTACATGTATGTATTCCCCTCAATTAAAACTCGGAGGAGGAGTTCATGATATTCTTAGCAGTTCTGGTCTAGAGCAGCTGCCACACTGGTACTTCAGGCTGTTGTCGTAAGTGTAGAATTCCCTGTCCCAGTTCCTGGTGAATAAATCCTTCTGGTTTTTTCTCGGTTTTCTGAAATCCCTCCTGGGATTAAAATCTAAGCCTGTCTGTCTTAATGAGACATCCTAGTGACATCACTGCACTCCCCATTTCCAGACTTGCTTTACATTTCCCCTCACTTTGAATGGCCTGAAACACTTAACATTTTCAGCACTGGCTCTTTAGGTATTTTGCGTTTCAAGAAAATACCATCCTCCTTTTCCAAATTTCAAGCTTTTACATTTAACATTCCCCCCCCCCCGCCAGGATTTCACATGCTGTTTAGCAGAATAATATATATATTCTTTCAGTTCAGTGTCCCTTAAGTCATCTAATGACACAGATGGGTCTGCTGATCTATTTATGAGGCACATGGGTTGCAGGACTTCCTGTCTTGACATCTTCCTTACAAGTTTTACGATTTTTGCCCCCCCCTTTTTTTTCCCCCAGTTTCAATTTTATATAGTTCATTTCTGTACTGGGAATACATACAGAGCTTCCATTCCTGCCCTGGTAGGCAGATATTTTGGTCAAATTTGCAGCGGTTGTTCTTTTATGATGTTGTGTGGTGGAGTTAATTTCTTCTCTGTAAAAAAACGTAACCTAGTTGAATCACAGTTAACTATTACTCATTAATCTGAGGCATCTGTTGATAACCTCTGAAGTCACTGTATTTCAACACTGCAACAATTCATAAATGTCACACGAAACAAACAGGGAACATTGATGGATTAGTAACTTTTATGTTCTGGCCTCCTGTGATCTCTAGACTCAATAGAAATGTAAGTATATTGTAAAAATGAGGTAAGTGTTAGTTGTCTAGACATCCTATGTGTGGCCATTCTCTGTTGTAGTTGCCCTGGGGTAGTCATTAGAAAATCTATACTTAAGCAGATTAAAGTTCCTTGTAAATTGTTGGCAATGACCTCCAAATTGAAGGCGATAGTTGTAAATGCAGCAGTGCATTTTTCCTAGCTTGTATTTCTTGCCTAAAAACTTAAATGGCCTTTACTGAGATTGGGCTTTCAAAATTACAAGAAATGAGTTTTGCGTACAAGTGCTTTTTGTCCCCTTTTCTTATTTGCTTTCCCCTCTTTATTTCATGTTTTTATAACCTCTTATTTATAATTTATTGACAAATAGCATAAAAATTAATTCTTTTTCTACTCAGTCACTGCTTGAAAATTCACTTCTATTAATGGTTTTAAGCCTTGATGAAGCCAGATGAAACAAGTATAACAATTACGTAAGGAACAAATAACACTACACATATTTTTGCAAGCAATCAAATAGTTTATGATTGTACATGATCATTGTAACTGAAAATGCACACGCAATAATTTTGCAGGTTTTTCCTGCTGCAAATCCTCCAGCATTTTTGTTTCATTTATCTTTAGTGCTTCTAAGAAATGGGAGGATGAAAGTTGTTCAGTGAAATCCATCACCAACATAAAATTTGACTGACAGGGATTTTTGAGATTTGTGCTGGTTTAATAGAAATCAGATTCCTGCTCTAACATCAGAGAAATGCATTTGGTTGGAAGTAAGATACAGTTGCCAGTGGAGGATTCTTTTCTGTCTGCTTTTAGATAGGTCCCTGCTGCCCTTTTAAAAATGTAAACACGCAATTAACGCAAGCACATAGAGTAGAATATTCCTGACGTTATCTTCCAGGTGAGATCTTTAGCGCTGTAGGGCTGTGTTCTGTGTGAATATTAAGCTTCCCATAACGCTTCTGACTGTGTTCAGGATTTGCACTAATGGCTCAAATTTCCTCTCTTACATTGTATAATATTAGCTCCATATCAGTCTATACCCTTTGTTTTGCAAGTGCCTATATTGATCTAGGCCCTTTTTGTGCCAATATGCACACACTGTCACAGCTTAATGCACACGGCAGCGCAGTTCAGCGGGAGTCACCACTCACCTCAGCCCTGGGAGGAACAGGATCAGGGTTGTACAGTGCTTTGTGGCTCTTGGCTCACCTTTACCATTTACAGTAATTTCTTATTGGTAGCAGAAGGATTTCTAGGTAACATGGTAAAGCTATATGACACAAGTAACCTGGCCATTGAATCTACCCAGAAACCAGTCTTGACTCTGTCTGGGTATTTGGTGTAAACTATATGCAGTCCTTTAGGGTTTTGTGCTTGCCAGTCACTCCAACGTCAAAGCTCAGGACCAGGCAAGAACTAGACACTCTCTATCTGCTATTTTTTGAGACTGTTATTGTCCTTTATGGATGGTGGTTTGAAAAAATCACATTCGGAAAAAATCAAATATTGTCATTAACTGTGCTTTTATGGATTGGCCTCATGGTCTGCAGATAGCATTCTGTGCAGCTACCGCAAAAATCAGGTTTGGTTATTTGATCTGAAGAACGCTACCTGACGAGCAGCTATTCTGTAGCTACCTCTGTTGACTGATCAAATATGGGTTCTCGTGATAGGATATCCTCTCCCACCTCTCTCCCCAGAGAACAGAGACATGCCTAACTTTAATCACAAGCAGTCCCACAGAATTTAATATTAGTCCTAAACCTCAGAATTTAATATTAGTCCTAAAACTCAGGTGCCCAGGATTCAAGTCATTGTGTGCAGCTGAAATGGGAAGGCTTGTCTAAAGGTTTGCTAATAGAGACGTGAAGGAGCAGCAATTCATATAATCCTCTTTCTTTGGACTGACAAAAAAAAGCAAACTAAAAAAAGCTTACAAACAAGGTAATCCAAGTAATGCTTACTCTAGGTGATCTTTAAAGGTCTAAGAGCACTACTAGCAGGAATGGGCCTCTTTTGGGATGGAAACTGCTGCAACTGTTGCCACCGCAGCAGACTTTCTGCTAGCTGGCCTGGTTGGCTGTGTAATCTCCTCTACAGATCCTCTCAATGCTGCTTTAGCAATCAGCTAGCTGCAGGCACTTACTGTGAAGGGCCGTGTTAAATCACTTGTCTTCCCTGATGAGCCTGGCTTACCACCACTCTGGAACTCAGTCTCCCCAACATCCTGCTTTCCTGCATGGCAACCCAAAGTACTGCTGATGTGATACTAGATGAACCAATATTTGCTCATTTTGTTAAATGTTATTTCTGTTACCATACTCCTAAAAACACAGCCATAGAAGAGAGGACCTCACGCTTGGATTCACAGGCCCTGATTGTCGCTTACACGAAGATGCCTCTGTGACTCTGACAGCCTGAAAAGTGGGAATAAATGACATTACCAGAGTGCTGTAAAAGGGGAAGTTCAGTGTTTACAAGCGGTCATGTCCATAATGGGCATCTGATGCCATGTCTTAAAACAATATGGGAAAGCAGGAAAGGGAGCAGTGAGATTTGAAAATTTTGTAAGACCTAATCAGACAAAAAAAAAAAAAACCCTTTGAAGGGAGAAGCAAGACTAGCAGGTGGCCAGTTATCACGGTAAAAGATGTCAATAAGAAAATAACAAAGTAGTAAACCTGAATTAACAGGGCTTTGAAATGGTGTGCTACAAGCCTGTGATAGTAAAATTTACCCAGTGATTATTCATTTGGCATCTTTGTCACATACTATGCCACCAGCAAATGAGATATTCTGTAATATCAAATTGGTTTAACAGAAATCTCATTCATCTTGAAGAAAAACTCTTGTGGGCATCACATTCCTGAAGAGTGGTGCCACCAGCCACAGAGGATTCTTATAAACTGTTGGGACAGGCATCTGTGTAATGTATTAGTGGAGGATTTAAATATATCTCTGCAGGTTCTCTAGAGGAGATAGCATTTCATTTCCTCTGCCGTTTGAATCTTCACAACTAGTGTGAGTGAAAATCCCTCATTAGATGTTTATGCGGGTCATCTTTAAAATCTTCCACTGCGTCGTCCATTTCAGCAACAACCGCAGTACACAAGCACCTCTTTGCAATGCGCCGCATATTACCAGCTTGAGCCACAGGTATGAAGTTACACGGCTGTCAGCTAGCTGGGAGCCCTGTTACATAAAGATATAGAAGTGGTGTCTGAGCTCATTCTTCTACAAAGATGCAGTCCTGTTTACCGCAATCTTCACACCTGGCCTTGCTGTAGACTACTTTACAGTATACTGTCCTTCGTCATATTACAGGAACTGCAACAGAAGTAGGAAACTGGAGCTCTTTGTCCAGAAACAGTCTTGCTCTCATTGCAGCATACAGGAAGGAGGCAGGAATGAATATTGCCAGTAGTTCAGTTTATTCCACGATACATCTGAAATGCTCGCCTGCATCAACACTGAGTGAATTACTGTTGTGAAATCAGCTTGTGCCAATTCTTTCTGCGTACCTGCTTAATTCCCTTGAAACCTCTGCAGCTCAGTTCTACCTATCTTACCACTGAGCATTTCTTTCACAGCAGACGGTCCCATTGATTTTGCTAGGACATCTCCTGGGATCAAACCCTCCCCGGTTTAAATAAGAACAGCAGACACTGTCTCTAAACATCTGCTGGCTGCTGGAATGGCTCTCTGATTACAAGCAAGCAATGCCAATGAATGTAAAATTACTTATCAGACACAAAAAAAAAGAAAATATTTGAAGAGAGTTACACTAGGATTGGGAAAAGGATGGGAAGGCATTTTGGAGAGATCACAAAGACAACATTGTCAAAAAATGATTTGGCTTATTCAAAGCACTAAGATATGTGATTGTGAGAAATTGTAAGATTTCAATTCCCCTATTCAGCTTAGAGTTTCTTTAGATTCTAATTACCACAGCTTAGAAGAAAAGAAAGCAGCTAGCAGAGAAAAAGTGACCTTTTATGGAATCTTGGCACTTAAATCCAGTAAGGTTTGAGAGTGTCATTATAAGAGAGTTTATTATATAAAATAATATTAGTAGCATTTTCTATCAAGTAATTAGAACAAAATTCTCTTAACTATGTCAACGCATGTCACCACTGAACTGCCTCTGACCTACAGGGCCACTTGTGATCTTGGAAAAATGCATGCTTTCAACTGGAGAGAAGCAATATTACATTCTTATTACAGAACTGCAGCACCTCCTCGGACTTTGTGCTGAAGGTTTCAAAATGTGCGATTTAACCAGCTCTGTCATTTCATCAACACGCTGGAGATACGGAGCCCCTCACAAAGGTCCACCGCCAGCAGCTTACCTGGAGCAGCTCGGATGCAACGCAGCGGTGCTGCAGGCTGGGGCTGCCTGTCTGTGCTATAGCTGGTTCCTCCTGTCCCCACGGCTGCTCCGTCTGTCTCCAGGGGAGTGGAGAAGGCAGCGATGGATTGCGCAGCTGGTCGCTTCCCATACAATGTAAGGAGGTCTTACAAAAAGCAACACGGCAACCCAATTGGTTCAGCTGGCGGTGCGGGAAATGCCTTTCCCACAGAACCACCAAGAAAAGGAGCAAGGGAAGGCAAAGAGAAGCTGATTCCCTGCTACAGACCTGGCCCAGTGTGGCTGATCTGTGCTGAACTCCTCCTCTCTGGTTCCCAAAGGGCTGGGCACTAATTGGGGCTGGTGCAAAACACAGCAAGGATCCCATCAGGAGCACAGCATGTGTGATGCCAGTCCTCTTCTTTACCACCTGCCCCGGAGGGGCAGGAAAATGGGGACAGTCATGAGAACCGGCTGTATGAGCTCTCCACTGTCCCTGAGAATGCTATCAGCAGTCTTGCAGGTGGTTTCTCCTGCCTGTGTGTTCAAACAAGTACCCCTAAAAGGACAGGAATGAGAGAAGGAATCTAACCCACAGTACTGACCTTGCAGCCCGGTCATCAGCCCAACGCTTTGTTGCCACATCAAGGTGGTTTTGCCTGTAACGCACAGCCAGAGGAAATGCTCCTTCAGCGTGGCGAGGCTGCTCTGCCTGGCAGACGGCTCCTGGGATCCAAGCCCACGGCTGTCACACACCAAAGGGCTCCTCAGTCCTCACACAACAGGACAGACGTTTCAAAGGGTACTGAAGTGCACTTTGCTCCCACGCATCCGGAGGAACTAACTCATCAACAAGGACTTGCAAAGACATGCTAACCTCTGGCCAGAAGGCAATTTTATTGCCATTTGAGATGAGACTTTTTACCCCATTGTGTGTTACATGGCTGGATTAGCACCTCTCTTGCAGCATCTGCAAAGTTTGGTATCTTCTCCAATAAAGGAGGGCAGACGGTTCTGGAGAATTCACCTCCCAACACTTCAAACACCAGCCATATACCCAGATCAGCATAATGAAAATGGCCTTTCTCGTATTGGGCATTTGAAATTCATATCCAGATTCTATGGCTTGAACTCATTTCCAGTTATAACGTGTAACATAATAGACTGACATGTACTGCTCTGTCTTTCCTTTGATAAAACAACAAAAAAAAGTTAAAGAATGCCTGATTGAATCAGGCAAGAGCTTCCCAAGGGATAAAATTAAACAGCATTCTGCTAGTGCTGTGAAGGAAAATGCATCGGTTACCATTGCAATGATTTAATCATGCAACGCTGGAAAAAGGATCAGCAGCATGTATGCCACAGCAATATTAACAGAAACCCCAAAGCTCAGAAATACAAGACTTTCGGTTAAATAAAGAAGAATTCACCTTTCCCTTGCTGTATGATCTTGGAGATTTCTTTTTGACAAGAGAGAGTTTTGTCTTTTTTTGGTAATAGGAGTGAGTTGATGAGGTGTAAGAAGTTAAAAGGATAATCTCAGTGTTTCCATTCCTTCAGCAAAGCCCTGCATTAACTGAGAAATCAGCCTGTTACTTCTCCTTCTCCTATCATTCGTTTGCAGAGGTTCATTACTTAATTCCCATTCATATTGCCTCTGTGGAGAATAACAGGCTGATGACATTTCAGTTAATCATAATCTTTCCCTTCTGTGACAACCTGCCAGCAGCCTTTTTGAAAATAAACTTGCAGAATGAAATTTTTAAAAAGAAGGATTTTTCTCACCCTCATGGAGAAGGGAAAGCTGACAAGATGAATACATGAGAATATTTCACAAATGAAAAAAATTCTTCTGGATTTATTACCATTTCCCTCTCAACATTTTATGTGCTATGACATTGCCCGGCAAATTGTTATTGACATAACTTTACATTTTTGCCTTTACCCCCTTTAGAGTATAGGGCCCCTATTGCCTCTGTAACATGCTTACTAGCAAGAAGGATATCTTAAGTTTCCATTGACTAACTTGATTATCAGGCAGCTGTAGAAGTGCAAACAAAATCATGCCTTTGTTGGTGTGTATGCATAGAGAATACCTGTGTAGGGTAAGAAAGCAGGAAACTTTAAGACTTCAACCCATTACTGCTAGCCATCTTACAGGTCATGCAAGCTAATAAACATGGACATTTTAACCCAGTTAATGTGCCAGTAATGGAATGGGAAATGGAAGACTGAACTAGAAAGAACATGGGAAGGTTTGGAGGGTACGCTGGCAGCAATAATATACGGCAGGTATAAGTCTTCGGAGGAGGCCCCTGAAACTCAAGGAAATACTCTAAGCTGGAGGCAAAACCACAAGCAGGCATCACTGACAAACAAAGAAAAATGTCAAAGGCAGTCTCATCCACAGCGACAGCTTTTGTGAAAGTTCAATCAAAGCTGCACAAGTGTCAGCACCATTTGTTCACGGCAACAAAAGACAGGATGTTGAGCTACCTGGAAAGAGCTTATCCTGTAAACATCTGCAATGTCATCAAGAAGAAGAAATTCAAGTTTCTATCAGCAACTGCATGCTGCCAGCTTCAAGTCAGGAAGAATATCCGTGGATAGGCAAAGTGAGCAGCTCATTCATTAACACGGTTATTTAAACTATGAAGTCTGAGCAAAAAGTGCTTGGCTCCTTCTTGAAGACCAATCTGCAGTTGATCTTTATGGAGGTTAAAAAACCACCTTTGGAGGCAGTCTAATTTTTAAGGGAAGCTCTGCCCAAAGGGATGATAACATACTCAATGGTAATTCAAACTCATCATGTGTCTCTTGTAGATCTAGTCAACGCCCAACTTCAAAAGTTCCCGTGAGCCTATAAATAAAATAGAGACTAGCTACTGCAGTAGAAGTAGGTGGGGAGACAGATGGGTTAACTGGGAGGGGGCATCGCAGTACAGAAACAAGAGAGACCATCTCAATCCAGAAGCCACTGTGGAAGCTGTCCTGCCTTTTTGCAGAAGTGCCTGGCAAGGCAACACCTCCTGCTTCCACAGGGCTGGCGGGCAATGCCAGAGTCCTGACCAAGCTTTCGTGACTGCATAGAATCAGACAGACAGCAGCAGTACCCTTGCCCAGAGAAGCAGTGGACCTTTGTCAGCAAAGCAGAGTCAGCTGTTTTATTTATGATAAGAAAAACCAGTAAAGAGGACTGCACATATTTCAGTGGCCTTGGACCAATTAGGTTGAGAAAAAGTGAAAGAAAGAAGGGCAGTTGTTTGTTGCACGACTGGCGGAAAGACTCCTATGCCAGCTTATCTCTGTTGATGGTGCAGTGTCACACCCCAGCTAAGGATTCTGGGCACTGAGATCCTGAGCTCTTTGCAGCAACTCCAGAGTCTCCAGGAGTGCAGACACACTTAGGGCAATATTAGGACATCCAACAGAGCTGTGAGGAAATTTGTTCTATCCTTTCTCTAAGGGACAATTTCCGTACAAAGGCACAACTGTGGTCTCCTGGTCCTGCAGCATGCACCCTAGTACCCAAAGGTCTTACAGTGCCAACTTCAGAAAAATTCAGTCTTCTACACTACAGTGAAGGAATATCCGATTATTGCTAAACAGTTATCATCTGTAACTGTGTCTTAACTCATGGGTGGCTGTTACACCATAGATTTTATACATCTCATTGCTGGGGGTCGGCTGCACATATCAGTAGATAAGGAATTCCTTTGGACACATTGCTTAGCACCTTTTCTGTATGACAAAAGCTTCTTAATTAGGTCTTTTGGAGAGATACAGCTGACCAAACCAGAAAGTGGGTTTTAGTGAGCATAAGTCCACACATAACCTGCTGTAATATCTATTATTTCCCTCCAGTGTTTAGTTGATATAGGAGGATACCATCAGTTAGGGGAACTATTTACCTAGCCTGAACGGCAGGGCAAATACACATAGTATCAGCTCCACTGAGGTCACCGTACCATCAAATGCATAAAAAGGTCTCCGTTAATGTGTGCTAATTGCAAGGGTAATCGGTTATTTGCGCATATCTGCTTTGCTCCTTTTTTTTTTTCCTTAGAAGAAATAGAAAAGTCAAAGAGAGATGCTTTACAAAAACTTAGGCAGTATTAGCATTGAAATGTATTTCTTTCAGAGAACTTTCATTCCAGCTCCTTCTGCAGTGGGTAGGAAACTCACCCCCACCACACATCCCCAAGGTCTCTCTGACTTCTTCACACAATGTAGTGTAATCACTCTGCACTTCCACTACAGAAGGTGGCCAACCGTGTGACTGGTAACCATAGCAGCTGCAATAACCGAAAAAAATTCCAGTGCTGAATGTATGCACAAGTCTGTTGCTTTAGCATCACTTTACTTGCCATGAACAGCATCAACGGGTAAGCCTCAAAATGTCCCAGTGTGATAGGAAAGAGATGCTGTTCATCGCCACATGGAAAACAGAATGTCTCACGCAGAAGAATGTTTTCTGTCAGTCTCTTGACTTTTGCAAAGTCTAGAGATTTTTTTCTGGAGCTATAATCTCAGGCATTCAAGCTAGGATTTCTGTTTCTTGTATGGGAAAGATTGGTCCTGGAGATCTTCCATGCTGGAATTGCTGGTCTTTTTCCTGTCATGTGCTGAGTGTTGCCTGCCAGGGACCAAGAAGTAATGACAGGCAATAATATCTGATTCTTTCCCAGTAACAATGCCAAAACACAGTATCACGATACCACTAGCTGTCTCAATGCTATTAACTCTTTCAGACAGAATCAGTGAACTTTCCACTGGTGGTCCACGTGGGTAGGGAATTTCTGCCTTTCCTCTCCCTAACGGTCAATTCCAGCTGATCTGAAGCTTGGGAGAGCGTCATCCCTTGCAGAAGGCTGCAGCAGGATGGGGCTCTCCTCCTAGACCATCCCGCCTTATGGGATCTGCCTCCCCAACACAGCCCTTCCCAAGGACCTACAGACACTTGTTGACCTGACACATGCAGCAGCGCTGGTCTGCCTGCTTCTCTCTCCATTCCTGGAGCGAGGACATCGTGGGTATAACGGCACACCATTGCTACAGAGCAGAGTGAAGGAGGAAGCGGAGTAAAGGCAAGAGCAAAATGAAGCCAAGTAGCGTCACTGCAGGCAGTGCAGTGAGGAGCTAAGGCTGTTGTTGTAGGTATTTTGACAGAATATCCTCTTAGTTTTGGTAACAAATTTACTACTGCGGGCATTCAGAAGCCTGTTAGTATTGTGGTGCTGGTATACCATCCACTATCACAAGCATTCAGTTCCCGACAGTATGTCACACTTGGACATAATCCAAAGCCACTGACAGTCTAAGACCTGTGAGTTATAAAGCCAATCCCTGCATGCTTATTTATATTAGAAAGCTCACATTTCAACCCAAAGCCCAAAAGCAAGATATACCTCAACATGCAACAAATTACAGATGACTCATGAAATCTGAGTTCAAGTCCTTTGGACTCCAGCACAAAAAGCTGCCACCAAAGCAGCTGCTTCACTAAAGACTTCCTTTCTCCTATGTTTTTTTTGTTGTTTTTTTGTTTAAAAGCAGTACCCTTAAGAATATCAGGAGTCTCAGAAAATTCAGTTCTATTATTTTCAATGTATTTTGTTTAAACAGAGGACACACAGCAAGTATGGATTACTTAGCAAGTAATGTAAAACAAAATTTAGTGCTGCAAGTATGGTCTTGGCAGAAATCTAGAGTGCTCAGATAACATCTTTACAGGACAGACTTGCTTTGCTTTCTTATGAAACAGTGGAGACACATAAGGACATTCGGGCAAAACAGGGAACAGCTGATCCACACACCTCCAGAAATAAAAGCATGAGTTGCTCCAGTTTTGGTCAAGGTGCTGTAGCTATTAGTTGCAATAAATACTTATCTTTGCAGACTAGCATAGAGAAAGCTTTCCAGTTGCAACCTCTCCTTCAGTTTGCAGCCTCCTCCACCAACGTGAGCCATAACGTGCTCTCAGGAGAACGTAAGGACTATAGCTGCCTCCTTCCTTCACACAGGCAAAGGAAGGGCGGGCTCCCTGCAAACCCCCTTCACTGTTAAGCAGGGCATGGCAGGCAAAAGCGAACCAGGAATATCAGGCTGGAAGGGGCCACTGGAAAAGCCCAACACTCAGGTTTCACAGACACCTCATTATTTAATCCCCTTCCTGGAGTGACGAGCTGAGGAGTGGTTACACCCATTGCTCCCACCGGGAGCTCCCTCAGAGCCTCACCTGAGTTACTCATTAATGAATTTCAAACCCTTTGAAAGATCTCTGGTTTAGGCAGAGCACTAGCCATGCTAGAGCCTACCTAGTTTGTTAGATCGGGGTGATGACAACCCATGCTGCTGTGGATGAAAAATTTATTTTGTTGTTAGCGTGTATTTTTCATTTTCTTTATAGCATAATAATTGAACTGTAAGTACGAGCATTTTTGTATGTCTACGACTAACTATATGCAAACAAAAGATGGCTTACCTTAACTTGTTACATGTTTCCATCAGTCTCTTGGGTAAGTGCTTCTATTCCTACAGAACAACACTCTCTCAGTTGGTTTTTAACTTCGGGGAAACAATTAAGTTAGCATACCATCTTTTCTAAGAAATTCAGCCAAACCCAAGTCCCTTATTACAATTAAATTTCCAGTCAAGAGAATTATAATTATGTCTCTTCTACCCAGACATTTTCTATTAAGGCATGACTCCCTTTATTCTGCTGTCTTACACACAGAGCAATAATTACTGGGACAAGAAAAAAAACAGGTAGTTTTAAGTTTTACCTTGTCTTGAAAAAGTTTATTACTATACTGATACCTCTTCAAGACCAAACTTATCTTGTAAAATTGCAGAGATTTAAAATATTTGTCAGTATAAGCAGTGTCACTAAGCAGTTTGCTTGTAGTTAGACGAAGTTGGTAACAGATGTGCTTACGTCAGCTCTGATAACATTCATAAATTCATTTAACAGAGACTTCATAATGTCTGCAAAATGATATTCAAAAGTAATTACTTCCCTTGCAGCATTCAGTCTGTCGCGCTGTTGAATATAATCTTCACATATTAGTATATTACACATTTGGAGAGGAATTGGTGAAGTAATTGCTAGTACAGCGAGGAGTGATCATCATTCATCTTACACTGCAGCCTTGTTTTAAAAGCCTGGCTTTTAAAAGGACTAGCCAAAAACGGTAACCTACATGTTAACAAAATGTGTGAGAGATTCAGATATTTTATAATTTGGTTGGTTATGAATAATGAGTAGGCTTTCTATTTGTAACACAGTATACACAGCTATGGGAAATTATGGCACCATGCCTTCTTTAATTTGACGCTGCTGGGAAAGGCTGTGGAAGTTGGCTTAGCATCGATTTTTTAACACTCCAAAGATTCAACAGATCCAATGCACTTTTTAGAAAAGCCACGGGAAATGCCTGACCCTTCACGTGCATGTTGTAATTGCGAGAGGAGGCCTCAAGAGTACAACGCAGAGAAGCACTGTCTGGTAACAAGTTTGGAAGATCAGACCCTCCCTTAGTTGCTGTGATCACGGAGCTGCTCTTTTACCTGTGTATCTCTCCTTCCCGTGCATGCTCTGTAATAAAACGTAGCAGGCTGTTACGGATGAAGAGCAATGGAAGCAGTTCTTGCTCTTTCATTTGTAATTGGGATAACCCATTTATGACTGTAACTCACTTGGTGATGCAGTGACTCACGTGGATCGTTCTGTTGAGTTTGACTCAGCCACCAACTCTAAGTAAGACAAGCAGTCTCGAGCCCCTTTCTTCAGAGGAGATAGCAGAGTGTGGAAACAAAACTTGTATCCTCTGAGGACAGAGCAGCAACCTGCCTAAAATTCTGCCACGGTGCCTGATCAGTACAGCTCCTCACCAGCAGGCTGTGGAGGTTTCCATGACCTTGGCAGGATTGCAGAGGTCACCCATTCCTTTAAATAAAGCACCACCTGGGAACAGGGAGCCAGAGAAGCTTTACAATGGCTGTAAAAACATCGTGGCCTTTACAAAACATTTAATAAGATTTCAGAGGGTTTGATTTGGGTTTGTTGGGTTTTTTTTTTAATTTATTAACCCTTAGGGGAAAAAAAAAATTACTGGTTTAGCTCTGGCTCCAGTTTCTACACAGGAAGGTTAGAAAGCTGAATTCTGCTCAGCCTTCCTTTCGCTTAAAGGTTCAACCTTCAGTTACATACTGCTAAAAAGTTAATCATGACTCTGTTTCATTTTGTTCTTAATTATTAGATATTGACTGCATTGCTTTTATAGTCTATCCTCTTCAGTACTCCGAGTTGTATTTTCTTCCTTTTGTGCGTGTGTTCCCCCTCCCTGACACCTTCTTCTTGCATTGCAGGAAGATTTGCATGTTTTTAATATTATTTTTATCACATTTCTTCCTGTTCCCATTTTAAAAATAATTTTTGCTACACAGAAACTGTCTTACAAGCTGACCAGACTAAGCTCTAGCCCTTGTTCCCATTACGCTAAACCCATTCCAGTCGCCCAGAGCAATGAGGAGGGTAGAGCTGTGGTGGTCAAGCAGAGGTTCCAAGAGACTGTCTTCATCTCTCAGCCATGCAGGATGGTTTAGAGCCCCTGAGAGCAGTGCACACAGACGCCTTCCTTGGGTCTGGTCCAGGGAGGAGCAGGACACAGGATCACCTGTCCCTGTTCCTGCGTGCCAGCAGGAAAGCAGGATGAGCAGGAAGCTGAATGACCCCTCCTGAGCCAGGGATAGGGTTCAGCTACCACCTCTCCAACAGCGGGATGTTCAATCACAGCCCCAGCTGGCCTTACTGTGGGTGGGCTGTAAAGCACGGAAAATTTCAGGCATCTTCTCCCTAACCTCCCTGTTCACATAGAGAAAGACAGGATGGAGCCCGCAAAAGGACTCAACTCTGTTTTCACTCACTGTACAAGGACATAACATGCTGGCACGGGTTTCTCAGCAGTCAAATATTTGCCCGGTGGGCTGTCTCCGAAGCTGCTTCCAGCAGCCGGGCTAGACTGCTTCCTGCAGCCGCAGAGCTCCGCTCCTCCTCTCGCCCATCCCTCCTCTCACACAACGTGCCAGAGAGTATTTAAACATCCACACAGAACCTCATGTTTGAGATGTCATCCAAAATACACCCTTCTACCACCCACTCAGAGGAAACTCATTTTATTTGTCTAACAAGAACAAAGGGCCGAGCGAGTTAACCCTGCCAAGCTTACAGCCGGGAATCCAGACTTTCACATCCCATTTATAACACCCAAACCCACCCATTCAGCTAATCCTTACACAACCATGATAAATCATCCTGTGTCAGAGGCATCACAGGAGCTATTACTTTACTTTTACCAACTTTAAAAAAAAAAAAAAAAAAAAGGAAAGAAGGAGAAACAGCCAGGGAAGGGAGGCAGAGACCCCTTTCCTTCTTTGCATTCTGGAAAGGTGTATTCAAGCAGGTGCAGGAGATGTATAAAGCAGGATGTGTCACATTAATAAACACATGCCCTCTTCATATTATTAATTACATAGCCAAGTTATTCCAATTTAAGGAATAAAAATAATGGGATGTCTTATGTGCTGTTAACTCAGGAAAAAAAATCCTTGCAAAGAGGCGTGAAAGAAAATGCCGGGCAAGATAGAGTTTAGGTCGGACATACTGTGTGCACTGTAGTGCCATTGAAATGCTTTTCCTGCAGTTGGCAAACCAATACATCCCTGAAATTTAAAGCAGGGTGTCAGAAGCATTGCAGTGAAAGAAGAACTGTGGAGAGCAGCACTGGGGGGGGGGCTGGCAGACCTGCCATCAGCACGCTACCTGCTGCTCCGTGGTAGTAGTCATCACTCAACTCCCTAAATCTCCACCTAGAAAGATCAAGTAAAGATACTGCCAGTTCATCTGTCTATTTAGACATTGTGCCTACAGGTATCCCCAAGCTCTATCAATAATCTCCTGAACTTTTAATAATCTGTAACACTCACACACGCACATCAGTTTATGTAGCTCAGTGCTGAAAGTAGCATTCTCTAGAGTAATGGTTTCCAAGCGCAAAGAGAAAAACATGTACTTCCAGACCAGCTGATTTCCTGCAGGTTAACAAAAAATGAAAGAATGGAGAGAGAGAAGTAAAATACAAATCTGGACCAGAATGAGCAGTGCCTCCATCTTGAATCAGCTCACAGCCTCATTGCTCCGCAGGCAGGCAGGCAGGCTTTTCATTTCAAGGCTGCTACACAGAGAGCATACACCATTCCCACGCAAAGATGACTAAGACCCTGACTGTTCAATTTGCCAAGCCCCTCAAATAATCCTAAGTAAATACCCTGCTTTCCAGAACCGCCTCAAGGTCAAAAATTTCACAAAGCCTCCCTCGTTGGCCTACTGCTAACTGATTTCCTTCCAAGAGAAAGCTCGTAGCCACTCCAGTAATTTTTTATCCAGCTGATCCTAAAACTTCAAAGGAGTTATTGATATTTATGTGTCCTTGGGACCAGTTCCCTGACTAGTACATTTTAGTTATGATTTTTCCATGTGTACAGTATTTTAAATGTTAATAACGCACAGAAATTGTTTACAGAAGCAAAAATAGGTGATAAGAAGAGAATTTGCAAACATGCTGCAACTGACAGTCTTTTCCGGCCTTTTTCTTTTGTTTGGGTGAGTGGGTAGGTGATGAATATTAAGGAAAAAGAAAATAACTTGCAGGTTTATGTCAGCAGCTGAAGTCTCTGCTGTTACAGCTACTCTGCTACCAACACTCGCTGTGTTTGCCTGTGCTGTGCCTGCACTTCTAACGGCACTCTAGGTATACTCTGTCTTTAATCACTTTGCTCTTTGCAGCAAATCGGTTTCAAATCCCCATTTTTCGACTGTACACACAAAAAAATAAGACTAATTCTCATTCCGGCACTGCTGATTGCTTCCAGCTCCCTGCCCATCTGCTTGGCTTCTGGCCCGAGTAGGTTAGAGCACAGCCCGTGCCTGCAGGTCCTTTCTTCGTCCCCTGGTGCACCACAGCTATAAGACTCTGCTGTAGGAACGAGCCCCTTTTTGTCACCAGGCAGGTTTGCAAGCATGTAGGGTCATAGGGGACCCCAGGCTCAAAGCTGGGAAGCAGATCCTCCTGAAGAAGGCTTTCCAGCATCACATTCCCACCACAGGATGGATGCTAGTATGGGAGCCTGAATTTAAAACTGACCTAAACTTTCCTGGTGTTTCGGGATGCTTACAGATGGGATTTTGGCATAGTCCATTAAGGAGACAGGATGCACTTTCGTACAAAGAGGAAAACATCCTGAGAGCCTCATCAGGAGGAGCACAAGGTTGTCTTGAAATTTCTGGTAAATCCATTTTGGTGCTGGAAGAAATACACGAACTCATCTCTCCTGAAGGAATGTATCTGTTAAGATTGCACATCTAGTTCTTACACTCCCTCCCATGGGAGGAAATGTGGTGTTTCTTTTTTCCCCTCATCCTGAGGATATCTTCATTATGTTCTAAGAGCTCAGCATCACATGATGGCATTGCTAATGAATGCCTCCAGGCTTCAAAGGGCAGAGTCTCAAGAGTTCTATGATTAAATACAATAATTTGTAGTTCTGCGGTACCTTCCATCTGAAGATCATGGCTGTTTGCACAGATTCCTGTGAATTAAGCTCAGTCTTTCACAAGTGAGCTATTTCTGACAAATACCAAATACCCTGGTAGCAAGGACACTTTCCTAAAAGGTCAGAGACAGACTTTTGAGCACTTCTGACTGGGGTGAGAACTGACCCCAGGAGCCCAGTGTTCTGGGAAGGTCCTCTCCAGAGCAGTGTGTGCCAATAGGGCAAAGGAGATATCCTACCTGCCCTTCTGGCCGTTTGGAAAAGCAAAGGGTGACCTCTTCTCAGCTAATTAACAGAAGACCATACATAATGGATCCCAAGCAGATGAATATGCCTCCTGGAAGACTCCCAAGGAGATGGATTTAAGGCTCATGTAGTCTCAGCGTTTCCCGGCTGGTTCATTAAAGGCTGAACATAGGAAGCTCCATCTTATGGTTTGTTCCAGTCCCATTAGAATGGAAATTTAACTCTGTCCTTGCACTGCATGTAGGATGCTGATGCCTAGCCCAGGGCTCTAAAATTTATGCAGCCCATTTGATATAATCCTCCATGATTAAATAATTCAAGGAAACTGAATGACAGTTACAGAATGACCTGACAAGGCATGTTTCTTCTCTTTCTTTCGTGTCTTCTGTTCCAGTCACCACCTCCAGCAAATGTGACTGTTGGCAATATATTTCCAGGTGAGAGCAAACGCACTTTTATTCTGTCTAACGTGACCAGTAAAAGTTGATAGGTTAAAAAAAAGGAGTGATCTCCAATTATTCTTTGTTTCAGGAGTCAAAACTGAGAATAGGTTTACAATTCAAATTCTAGTAGTAGTATTAGGAAATGACGCTATACCATTAGACCGAAAATTTCACTCCCAAATGTCTTAATTGAAGGTTTAAAGCCCCCTATATCAAGTAGACTTCTCATGCAAGTTTTTGTTAATAAGATGTTTTTAGTAGCTGTGAGGCCATAGGTCAAGTGGATGCATGTTCAAATTGCCAAGCTGAAATCCCCGTTTGTTCAGAGTTTTAACTGCTCTAGTTTTAGCTGTTTTGAACAGGAAATCCCACTGATCTTCAGGTTGCGGAAAAGTCCAGAGAAGCAGAATCACAATTATCAGTGGGTTAGCTTTAATTAACAGTGTGTTGTTAAGTAATACAATGAATCAATAAAACAGACATCAGTCTTGAAGGCTTTTTCTGCATTCCTTCTAGCACCATTTGATATATCCTAGAAGCAAAATAACAAAATTTCTTTCAGCAAGATGGGAAGAGAAACACATGGTAGAGGCAGGGCAGCTGATGAAATCCTGCCGGAGGGGGAGGTTTGAGGCACGTCCGCATCCAGGCAGCTGGAGGGAAATGCATTCATCCAGCCAATGAGAAAGACTATCCAAAGGTCAGGGGGTAGCTAAGCAACAGAAAGGAAAAAACCTCCATCACTTCCAGCTGGAAATAAAGCAAAAAAAAAAAAAAATCTGGGATTTAATGGCAGTATTGTCCAGTAGGTAGGCAGAAAAGCTATGGGAGCAGGTGGTGTCTAGCTTTACTCTGTTGGCAGAGTTGTTATGCGACATTAGGCAAGTGAACTATTTTGTGCCTCAGTTTCCCCACCTAAAAACGTATACGCTATGCCTCAATATATATAATACACCTTACCACCATAGCAGGGCTGGGAGGTCTCCATTTCTACACTGCTTTAAGACCCTCTTGTAAAAGAAGCTGCAGAAGTTGAGAGCAATATAGTTATTTTCTGTTTATTTCTAATAGGTAGACACACAGTAGGAACCATCTTGACATGTGTTAGTGTAGGTGGGAATGACTCATTTGGCTGCACTGGAAGCTAGCTGCTGTAGACTGGCTGCTGCTACAGTCCTAAATAAATCCCATAAAACAGTTCTTGAAAAATAAAGTGAATCTTGCTGCTGTGTTACTAATTAACTTAATATATTTAACATGTGTACATATGAGCATGTCTGAATTTATACACATGAACATATGTACACTCCCTCTATTGTATCCATTCTTTAAATCACTTGTGTAACGAAGAGCTAATGCCAAAGCGGGACTCAATGTTTATTTCCCTACTGTATTTACCAATACCACAAGATGACCTAGAAAACACTGCACAGAAGTTTCCTGAACATTGCCTACATGCTTTTTAAGAGACCCGTTATATGCAGAAAGGGGTTTAGCAGCAAATGTGTTGTAACAGCGTGGACAAAAATGTGACAAAACTAAGGCTCAGACTAAGACCAGAAAAACTAAGGAATGAAAATTAGAGTTTAATTCCCAATTCCATCAGGGATTCTCTAGCTTCCCGAGGGAGACAGGAGAGCTACAAACCACGGCTGGGCCAGGTCCCAGCTGGGATGATCACCTGTGAATGGCTGTACCCAACAACAAACTCCAGCTGGCTGCTCCTCAGGGCATCTATCTCCACTGCCTCACCTCAGCACAGTGTTCACGCATACTCCCATACTCCGGGCAAAGTAGCTATCAAGTACTTTGCAGCTTAATTTGTACCTTTAGATCTTCCTCTTTAGGGTAGGGGTGCCTCTTTTCCTTTAGGGTAGAGGCTGCAAAGTGTCTTCCTGGGGAGGCGAAGAAGGCCAAGTACTAGGCCGTAGTCACCATTTCTTTCCATTGCAATAGGGACGCGCGTCACAATTTCAAGAAAGCGGACGCAAGCTACTCGCAACGTTGCCTTCTGGCCTCGACAGCTCTCAGCTAGCACGGCACCATAGGAGAGAGACAACGCATAGGAGTACGTGGTAAACAGGAGCCTCTTTTACAGCCTAGCTCCGCTGGGCTCCATCCAGGTTCCCAGCCCTGGGGTGAGACACGCAGGCACGGCAGCGGGGTGCGATCCCGGCCTGGGAAGGGGACGCGGGTGTCCCGGCAGGGTCAGGGCACAGCCGGCCCCTCCGGCCAGCGAGCAAACAGAAAAGGGCACCTTGGCCCGCTCGGTTTCTGTTCGCACCCCAGGCACGCGTCTTCTCTTGCCCGCTCCCACACCCCAGAACGCAGATAGATATTAAAGCAACTGCTAAGAGGCAGCTAGTCAGAGATCCACTGATTTATGTCATGCTCAGTGTTGGCAGAAGGAAACTTGGAGGTGGAGGCAAGAACATTTCAGTGGCAGCACTTCAATGCCAGATTTAAAAATCAGGGCCTCATGCTTCTGCAAATTAAAATGACCTAATTAGTCAATGGGCTAGGAGAGTTTTCTGGCTAGGAAAGGACTGTAAATGCAAAGCCCTGCTCCGAGGCCAGAGTTAGGCTGCTGATAGCGTTCATAAATCTCCCCTCGCAGAACGTCAGTGTGGTAAAATACTGAGGAGTGCCTGCAGATAAAGCTGCTAAACCCCACTCCAAGCTACCTCCTGCCACAGATCCCAGGGGAGATCACTAAACAGACCTTCTGCTGTTGTCCTTGCCAGGAAAGAAAATTAATACTGCTAACTGTAAGTCCACAGTTATCTTATCTGTTTCACACTCACCCGCTTCCATAGTCCTTCACGTGTCCCATCAGAGTTTCACCTGCATTGGGAAGGATCTCAGAGAAGCTCCCAAGCTACAAAGCTGGGTTTTTGTTTGTATTTTGAACGTACCATGAATATTTTTGCAGTTTCAGGCCCCATAGTTTCCAGAGGTCACTTATTCAGCATGCCTAGAAACACATAGAGTAGCATTCTCAGAGGCACCCAATTTCCAGCTAAGTCAGTGGAAAGCACTTCTTTAAGTCTTTCTTACAACAAATCTTGCTGTAAGATTTTTGAATCCCAAACATCCTGGGAGGAGAGGAATGGATGCACAAAACGGGTGTCTGAGACCCACCCTAAAGGCAAAGATGCAATAGCAAAACCCAAAGTCAACCATAGAGTTTGAGGACTCCATGCACTGAAGAACTGCCCCACAGAAAGCCTGACTGACTGCTCTGCTTAACTACATTCCCAAATATTTTCTGTAGCTAATTGGTCACTCCCATTTTGGCATGCAAAGTAATCTGACCCACCCTGATTTGTGTGAATGGGGGGCAGCTGGGCATGCGAGTGTGTGACTTGCTAAAATAAGACATAAGCCCTTGAAAACAGCTTAATATAATCTTTTAGGGGGTTGGTCAAGCCTTCTAACAAGAGACTCTTATTTTCCCTTGCATCTGGCCAGGGCTGTGATATTACTAATGATAAAAAAAGATCCCTTCCTTCATTGACTTGTCTTTGTGGTAAGCATCCAGACAGATGAGATTTCCGGCAGTAGCACTGTTTCCCTAGCCCACATTTGCTTTTTCTTCTCCAGGAAGATACATGAGGAGGATCAGGGAGGAGAAAGTGCTTTTCACTCCAATGATCTGGGAGGGATAAAGAGAGAAACAATTCAGAATCAAAGCTATCCCCAGCTGGAAATCAGAGGTTTGTCCTGACAAAAGGCAATGTGAAGAGAAATTGCTAAACTTCTGCTGAAAATAATGAAAAACACCTGCAATGTAGCTCCCTAAGGAGGCTAATTAAGTGAGAAAGATTGGTGCTTATTGGAACTTACAGACTCTCAGCAAAATTTAAAGTATTATCTCTCACATGACTTATTTGCTTGCTATTTCAGGGAAACATTTTCCTTTGTTATACTGATTAGGTGACAAGATTGATTGACTTCCTATGTTACTCTGAGTGACTCACATATATCTATACCCCCCAAAATAGGCATGAGCTAAATTATTTACACCTTCTGCACATCAGTGCCCAAAAAGCCCATTCCTGTGTTCAGCTGTGTGTCCAACCTGCTACAGGAGCAGGATTGTGCACTCACAGATGGCCTCTTTCCTTGTACAAATGAGAAATATGCAGTCATTATAACCCTTTAAAAAAAAAAATTAGGCCCCATACTTCAACTTTCCCCTTGTCTAAAATGGTGGAATTTACCTGTCTCACAGGCTGTTCAAGTAATTTCAAGCATATGCAGGGTGCTTTGCAAATACAGTAAATTACAGTCCTGACCCCAGGGGGTGTACTATAGAAAAAATTAAAACACCTAATGGAGAAAAGAAAAAGGATAAATGTGCAAGCAAGCAGAGTAATCACACTGCTAATGCGTACCTAACTGGCTTGTTCTGTAATGTTTGCAACATTTATTTGGCAATACTTTTTTTTCAGTTCACTGTACTCCTGTATTAGCTGATGCTTTCCTTGCCCCTGTAATCCATGGCAATGCCTCTAAAACATATGGTACATGATGAATGAGATGAGGGACTGGCTGGTGTTGTGGTTAGAGGTGCACAAACATCAAGCTGCACGAATAGATACTGTCCCGATCTGTGACACATATTTTGTACGTGACATTACTTAAGTCATTCAAACTTTTCAGAGATGGTCAGTAGTTACGTGTTCATTATTTTCCAGGAGCCTGACTGGAGGCTTTGAAATTGCAGGAGACATTGAAGAACCAAAGGCAAAGCAAGCTGGAATTAGAGCATGCAGAGTGCTATGGATCACCACGTGATGTGAAACATGAAGTCCCACTCTAATGTGGACACTTGAAATCACAGACTTCTCCTCAGCTTGTGCTCTCCATTCCTCAGCTCTGCATTCACGAAATAGAGTTCCACATTCATGAAACACAGGTAGTGAGTGCCCTGCTGTCTCTGAAGGGAAGAGAGAAAACAGATGAGTTAGTATTTGAGAGGCACAGAGTTACTATAGCAATAAGCAGCACAGAAAAACTCATGAGGAAAGTAATTGCCTTCAGCGCGGATAGTATGCAGTCAGTAAGGCACGGAGACACACTCTGAACAACGAAGGGAAAAAATACTGAGCAGCTGCTCATTAAGTGAGCACCATCCATCTTGTGCGCTGGGTGAGGCAAGGGTCCCGTGGAGTGCTATGTGATCATAAAATTAACAGTGGTCTTTCAACACACAGATACAGGCAGTCTTAACCCTGGCAATTCCAGCTTCTGAAGGCTTGGCTTTGAAATTGTTTTGGTGAGGACAGAGAGGGTGCAGTATATAGTTATCCAGATTATAAAAGTAGAAATTCCGTGTTGTAGCATCAAGCTGATACACATCACCTGGCACACTTCGGTCCCCTACACAGACCTCTGTTACTCGGATCAAGGAAATAACTGGCTGCAGTAACAATCCCTCACCCTTGCTATGTGGAGCAAGGGGAAGGTACAGAAATCTTGGCTTTCTTGGGGGAAGGTGATTACTTACAGAAAAAGATTCTCCACCCAGGGTTTTTCCCCCTCTGCCCCTTCTTTCCAAACTGTCTGTGCTCTTCCTCCTCTCCATCTCCTCTCCCAGATTTCCCTCTGACTTTATGTGCATTCTTGTTGTCAGCTTCACCCCCATGTTCTGGCTAATGCCCAGTTTCCCATCTAGGCCATCTTGTACAATTTTATTAGTCATCCCAGCCAGTTTTGTAGTTGCTTCTCCTAAACAATGTGAACTCTGCCTCTGAATCTTGGCTTCTTGTAAGCTCTGTCTTCCTAGCTCCTAATACTGACTATCTTTGCCAAGTCGGCTTCAGATTCCTCTTCCCCATCTCCTCCTCTGATTCAGTTTTCATGACCACCCATTAGTTTCTATTTTCAGTAAATGGATATTCTCCTAAGAAGCCAATTGTAGCAATTCTGGCTAACAAAAATACTCAGTATTGCAAGATGAATTAAAAGTCACATGTACTGGCAGCACTGCAAACTTTGACAAACATATTTTTACATGCTAAAAATACATGAATAAGTCCTGAGATCAACTCCTGTCACGGGGTGTTGTTGCAAGTGCTGCATTACAGCAGTTTTCTGTGATTTTTGGTAGGATGCTTTGCATATCTTGAGTGTGAGGAAAATCACTGCAGGCACTCAAGTAATTAGCTCTATGTGGCTTTCCTTAAACACAGTTTCAAGGAAGAAGAGAGCACTTTACTAAAAACTGCAAACTACATAGCTACATTAGTTTTTATGTTTCCTGACAAAGTGTTTCCTAACATTCCCTGACTTGGCTCCTAAGAGCAGGCTGGTAGAGAGGTGAAAGGAGGAAAAGTGTCCTTGTGACCCAAGCCTTCCTTCCATCTTCAGGATAAAGACCTAAGAAGGTGAGGGTAGCCAGACCGGGTGCCAGAAAGGCCAGGTTCTCATGGCCAGTAAGGGATACTTAGCAAAGGGTAAGCACAAGGTTGTTCTGGCCCCAGGACACTCTCTAGCAAGCTGCAGCTTAAGGACTTCTGGAGCTTTGCTGTACCTGCATCCACTGAACCACCCTTGACAGACCTTGCTACCACAAATATAGACAAGAAGTTGTCTCTGGTTTGGTTTGGGTTTGGGGGTTGGGGTTTTTGTTTTTTCTTTTTTTTTTTTTTTTAATATCCATATTCTTCTAGCATCAAGGGCAAACCAGAACTCACAGCCACAAACTAATGTGCTATGGAAGAAAGTGCTGCCCTCTGCACTTTTTGCATGTGCAGACCAGCTGGGCTTGATGCATCAGTGTGCATGTTAAGTGAATACAAAATTGTAAACACTTGAGAGGATCAGAGGAAGGGGGATGCAGGGACCATGAACTCACCCAGCTCTCCTGTATTATCAATGACATTCTGCTACCAACAGACGGGCAACAAGTCCTGGGTCTCATAGCCCCAGGCCTATCACCATTTTGCTGGGAATTACCACTTTTCAGGGTGTTGTTCCTAGTCTGTGACTCTTAGCTTTGCGCATTCTCCAGGTCTCCCTCCGTCCTGATTCCCCAGTGATCTTACGCTGATGTTTCTTTCCCAGTCCCAGAAGTGTTAGGGTTACTGGCTGGACACTGACCTGAAGAACGATAAGAATGCCCACCATAAATGACCGAGTAGTTCATTACAGCAAAACTACAGAGAAAAAAGGGTGCTTGTGACTACAGAAACAATATTCTGTGGATGCTTCCAGCTTTATTTATATCCAGCACATCCAATCTGATGCCCTAGTCAGGGTGTTGGAGGAGCAACCTCCAGAGTTTCATGTAACGGTTCCAGCTGCCAAATTCGTTTTTCCAGTTTACAGCTAACAATCAATCATACACTACTCAGTTGTTAACTTCTTTTGTTTAGATCATTTGGATAATTAAAGTACCACGAATTCTGTGGTGTCAGCAGGTCTCAAACAGACCTCCTGCTGGCTCTGCAATCTTTTTCAGAGATCAGAAAATAAAACAATGAATAATACTAGAAGAAGGAGTCCAAGTAACTCATATTTTATGTTTCATGTTTTCCTAATGACAAGGTCATCTAGTCAGCAGTATGATCAATGCAAATCCAATATGCCTTTGGAAAAAGACCAGTGTCTGCCTGTGGAAAGGGCAATCAAGGGAACTGTTTCATAATAATGCATTTTATGGGTAGATAGCAAAGATCCCAAAGCCCTTTACCAAAAGGAGCAAAAGACCAGTGACTCAAGGTGCCAAGTTAAAAAAGACAAGTCCATGGCAAGTCCCTGGATATGTGTACATGGGCATGATGTCCTGTCCTTCGAGCGCACATCTCTCTCTCATGCAAACTACATTTGTGTCAGCATCATTTTGCTATGGCTCAGAAAGCCTATCTTCAGCAAATAGCTAGAGCTAACAACTGTTCTGCATTTAGTTGACATGCACATGGCCATCTCTGATAAGATGCAGGCAAAAAAAAAAAAATTCACAGATGTTAAATTGTGTCAGCTTGCCTAACCATTTGAAGTAATTAATTCTTAGACTATTTTTGACTAAGTCTACAAAAACTACATCATTCCTTCCTATTACTTGTTCTTTGCTTATTGTGTATATTGCATCTTTCAAAATCATAGACAGCGCCCAAATGCTGCAGCACACAACACCCTCAGCATGCAAACTCCCTGCTTTTCTTAGTCCCCTCTGTGGCTTTTTGCTATTATGAGAATGAGTAAGATGCTTCTTTTTGTCATCAGGAATCTGTCCATATGAAGAAGATTTTGAAAGCAGATAAGATTCCCTTTTTCAAAACATAGATATAAATTGAAAACAGTTGATGACAAAGGTAAAGCTAGGGAAGGATAAAGCAAGGCTGGAGTGAAAGGTAACAAGCTAGAGAAGGATGGACTGCAAAGTCCAGCAGAGCTCTGGGAAGCTTCTGGAAGCAGCTAAGGAGTCTCTGATCATTTACAAGAGTAAGCAAAGTGATAGTAGTGGAATAGGTTGGGGATTTTTTGACTCTTGGATTGGCATTAATGAGGATACACCAGCTCAGTACTTGGCTCCTTTTTTCTGTCCTTGTGACACACAGGACCCACAGGGAATAGGAGGAGCACTGCCCTCACACTCCAGTGGGACTCAAGTGACCTTGAGCTCTGGTGACCTTAAAATAGGGATTCAATATAAAGCCATGGTAGAGTTTGCAAGTAGATGAAACTGCCCATGTGGACAATATTTGTAACCACATCTGCACGTTCCTGGCTCTACCGCTGTCCACAGGCCACTAGAGTGCAATTATACATTGGCACGCTACAGCAATCGATACGCTCACTCTCTAAGGGCAGGCCCCACGGTCCAATATTTTTACGACCTTGTTGGCCTCAGGGCCAGCCACCTGCGTGCCTGTGCAATGCAGGCTCCCATGGGCTCCAGGGGAAGCTGATCCCAGCTCTCGGCCTCAGCCACAGCAATTACCTCTGCTCTCGGTACAGGGAGCCAGCAGCAAGCAGCTGGGAGAGCATCCCTCGCACGATCTCCACCCATCCAGCGCTTTGGGGGAGGGCTTAGCTTCTCCTGTTTGCTTAGTCACCTGCAAAATCAGGCATTGAGGTGCCTGGACCATTTTCACATCACTGTTGCTCAGTTGTGGGAAGGTTGCTCACCAGTTGTTCCTCTCTTCCCAGGACTCCAGTGCTAGAAATTGCCACAAAAAAAGGATTGTGTACTGTTTGCAGTGCCTCACTAGCACTCCCAGAAGACAACGTGCTCTGCTCTTTGTAGTCACCAAGTGATGAAGTAGTTATGGGTATCTACAAGCAACAGGTAAAGCCGTTACAGACCTTGGGAAGGAAGCTGAGGATCAGAGAGAAAACATTGCATTGTCATTTTAAGGTGAGCTCTGGAGTCATGTGGTTTTAGTTGGGTTGAACATGAAATCTGCATTCTTTGCCCTCAGAGTTGTGAGAATAGACTAGGTAACTTGAATTCTAAAAGCTCATATGCAGAAATTAAATGCAGATAATTCCCTTCCCTTTTAAAGTCTCTCCTTTTTTTTTTTTTTTTTTTTTTTTTTGTCTTCGTTTTAAATCTTAGGATTTGCCACTTCCGAAACTTCTGTTCACTGGACTTTTCCCCTAAATGCCGGAAGGCTGAACTAACCACCCAGTGAGCTGGAAATGGATGCAAAGGCCATAACTAATGCCAGAAAGGTAAATCACTGTGACAGTAAGAGTTTGTGGTCAAGATGCAGTGCTTAACTTGAATAGGAAAAGAGAGGATGCAAAAAGTCTCTTCCTCTGATTAAGTGCTGGGTTAAAAAGCTTGGAACTAATGAAGAGTTGATTTTAAATATGAAAAACTGGGGTTTGAGTTAAATTTCTGCTTGATTCTCTTCACTGTTTTCTCTGGAAAGCTAATTTCCGGTCTTTAGCTCCAACATCACTGGTTGGTTTTTCCTGCATTATATGCTCTTTCATATAATTTCTTTTTCATATGGCTGTCTTCCTTCAGCTGTCTGCAAGCTTCAAAGCTGCTAACAGTGGTTCTCCCATCCCCATACACAGTCCATCAGAAAGTGATATTGCAAGCTTGCATAGTTCACTTTGGGCAATTAGAGAAAGAATGAGATGGACCAGATTGGTTTAAAGTATATTTACACGTTTATAAATGTATAAGGGAAATGTGAGAATGCCTTTGACCAGCCAACCATCAAGAGGCAGAAAAGCACCAAGAGACAGGTCTGCATATGGAAACATAGTATAGTGTCACTGAACACAAAGGTTAAATAGCCAGTGCTGATCCTTGCTGGCCAATAGAAAATCCAAGAGCTCAACAAAAAATAGCCTTGCTCTAATAAGTATATCCAGTCCTTTATTAGCAATGGGGACCTATCAGGAAAGTGAAATAGGAGAAGATTTGAGGCACATGTAACTCTGCAGGATTAAAAAACCCAAGCGATTCCTATTTTCCTTGTATAGCATGAAGGTCACCCTCCAAAGCCAGAGGGGTTTCATGATGTTAGTACACGTTCTCACTGTGAATGACTAATATATAGAGTATCATGTTCATGAGACTCTAGCAGATTGCAATGCAGAGCCCAGTCCAGTAGGAACTCCATCCATCCATCCATTGTGTGGAGAAAGGCTGTTTGAACGCTTGCAAATTCCATACCTGCAGTAAACAAGACAGAGGCATTATACACACCTGGGATGTAAAACATGAACTGTAAGAACTCATCTATATATATATGTAAGGAGGTTGCGAAGCAAGGAGTGCTCAGATTAGCCCCATAGCTAGACAAAAAACAGAACATGCATGCCACACCCAGGCACTGGCATGCAAACTCAGAAATGGAAGCCTGGGGCTTGCAGAATTTGCTAGTATCCTTGGAGTGGCAGATTTTTCATTTTCTCTGGGGGACTTCAGCGAGGACAAGAATTTTTGAAGAGTTCCCATTACCATAAATTATTAAATACTTATTTGATTGGAGCTGTCAGCATCAGGAAAGAACAATTCAGTCAGGGTGTTTGTATTGGGTTTCTGTGGCAAGGTCTTGGTAGCGGGGGGGTTACAGGGGCGGCTTCTGTGAGAAGTTGCTGGAAGCTTCCCCTTTGTCCGACAGAGCCAATACCAGCCGGCTCTAAGATGGACCTGCCGCCAGCCAAGGCCGAGACCATCAGCGATAGTGGTGGTAACACCTCTGTGATAACATTTTTAAGAAGGAAAAAAAAGTTCTGGGACAGGGAGAAATAGCAGCCAGGGAATGAGAACATGTAAGAGAAACAACTCTGCAGACACCAAGGTCAGTGAAGAAGGATGGGGAGGAGATGCTCCAGGCGCCGGAGCAGACATTCCCCTGCAGCCCGTGGGGAAGACCATGGTGAGGCAGGCTGTCCCCCTGCAGTCCATGGAGGTCCACGGTGGAGC
>JANZLQ010000032.1:16421280-16446678 GCA_026212715.1 Elanus axillaris | reverse complement strand
AGCTGACCCCAACCTCCATTCCCCGTCCCCCTGTGCCGCTGGGGGGGGTAGGTGGAGAAGCCGGGAGTGAAGTTGTGAAGAAGGGAGGGGTGGAAGGAAGGTGTTGGAGATCTGGTTTTATTTCTCATTACCCTACTCCATTTTGATTTGTAATAAATTGAGTTAATTTTCCTCAAGCTGAGTCTGTTCTGCCCATGATGGTGATTAGTGAATGATCTCTCTTGTCCTTACCTCAACCCACAAGTCCTTTGTTATATTTCTTTCTCTCCCCTGTCCAGCGAAGGAGTGGGGAGTGATAGAACGGCTTTGGCGGGCACCTGGCGTTCAGCCATGGTCAACCCACCACACTGTTTGACACACAGTGCATTAAGCAGCTGATAACCTTGAAACTGTGTCCCCAGAGGCAGCCATGCCTTGAGAATTCAAGTGTTCCCACAGGATGGAGATTGAGCAGAGGGAAGAGGGTTGGCAGCAGTACTGAGAAGGAGTAGGGTAAAAAGACTCAGGCAGGGCAAAGCAAAGCTTTGCAGGAAATAACTGCAGAAGGCAAAGATTCTGACCCCTCTAGGTAGCCCTTCCCATGGCTGTGTCCTCTGCAAGGGGGTTTTGTACATGGGTGCAAAATGCTAACACCCTTCCAGCCTTACGGACCGTGGGCCTGTGAGGCAGAAGGCTTGCCTTACTGTAACTTGCTCCCACTACTGTCCATATAAGTAGAATGGAGGAGCAAGGAGCAGGCACCGTACTGGCCTTCAGGTGCCTTCACAGGCTGGCTGAGCCAGCCCTGCTCATCACCGCCATGAGAGAGGCAGCGGAGCAGCAAACACACAGCACCCTCGGAAGAAAACTCAGCCAGACATCCCCTTCTGCAGGACTTGCTTCCAAAGCACAAACGGCACCTCGCGCTCTCGACCGGCCGTGCCTGCTCAGCCTGAGCTGGGGAGACCTTGGGAGCTCACCGCCGCTCGAGGGCAGGGGAGAGGGAAGGGGGGGTCTGCATTTAGGAGAGACCAGACAAAACGGAGATCACGCAGATTCAGCTGTGCAGCTGCTGAAGCTGCAGGAAGTTTAGTGAGCAACATGGTTGAAATTCAATGCTGAATTGGCACCATGTGCACCTCCGACCTGCATTTGTCTTGTAGCAGTTGGCCACATTTCTGTCCGACCGAGCCTTCCTTCCATGTGCTCGTGCGGAACAGATCAGCTTCTCCTCCTGGGGGTTTCACAGGAAGCCTGGTGCAGAGAGCTCTTTGCTGGGCACACAGAACCTCAAGTTACTGCTACTAGGCCAAAGCATTCTTTTTTTTGGTGGAAAAATCCATCAGAGTGGGCCAGGAAAACTATGTGGTTTCTGCAATAGCTTTCTGTCTCACGATTTTGAACCATTCTCCCTCTCCTGAGGCTCACAAGCCAGGTTTTCAGCAGAGTGGGATTGCCACGAGTTCTGCTTCTGGCTGCTGCCTTTTTGGAGGATCATTTTAAGAGGAAAACCAAGGTGGTATTAATTTGAAGCAGATTCCCAGCTGGTGTCCACAAACAGGAGCCCATAGTTAGGTCCCCAGTCCCCACAGCTTCTTTCTTTCTCTGGATCCCTTATGCTGTGCAGAGGGGCAAGGAAAAGGAAGGAGAGCTGCAGGAAAGTGGCTCAAGGCCAGGTCTCAGAGACTTAAAAATTCCTCATTTCAAATTGCGCCTAGCAATTTTGCATCAATTCAGAGTTTGGGCCTTTCCTGGTGAGAGTTGTTTTTCCACAATGCTGAAAAAAAATATGCATGACTTTATGAAAGAGCTTCAGGCAGGTTTTCAAGTTTGGGATTATTTTTTTTTTCTTTTTTCTCCTTTATCGCATTTGAAAAACAGCAGCCACCAGAATAAATGGCTAATTCAGTCTTCAGGAGCATCCATATATCCCCTGATAGATTTTTCAGGGAATTTTGTGTTGTTTTGACAGGCGCAGTTTTGTGCTATTAGTCCTGATGTATATATAGCAATACAGACACCCGCCATACACTGTGAAAATGCTTCTGCCTCATCAGGGAGAGGACTGAGATCAAGGCCAAAGGTGCCATTTTGCTGCTATGTAATAGCCTGGTGCACCCACAGCAGCTGGGTGCAGCTTAGGTCTCCACATCTCGGGAAGGATGTAGCAGGGTTAGAGAAGGGCCACTAGAACAGCTGGGAGGATGGAGAAGCTGCCTCATGAAAAGAGACTAAAAAGGCTAGTACTCCCCTCTTTGGAGAGAAGACCGAGGCTGAATATGGTCAAACCATATTTTACAAACCATGGAGACAGTAGGTAAAACAGGAATATGGAGATGTTCACGAAATGCCACAATACAAGAAGCTGCAGCTGAGAGTACTTGATGAATCTAGTAGGAGATGCATCTAAAACAGATCTGTAAAAGTCCATCTTTGCACAGAGGGTGGTCAGCTTCTGGACCTTTTTGCCATGGGAGGGCGTGGAGCCAGGGAACGTCAGCAGGTTCAAAAAGGTATGAGACAAATTCATGGACAACAGGTTCACTCATGGATACCAAAAGGTATACACAGGTATATGCCCTCTAGCACCCCAAATGTAATAGCTGTGATTGCTGGGAAAGTTCAAAGGGGAGTGAACTACCAAAAGTGGTCAGGTTCACTTACTCTCCCTGAACAGGATCTCCTGCCACCGCCAGAGACTGGGCAGTGGCCTAGGTGAATTGCTGATCTGACCCGGTGGGCATTTCTCATCTCTTGTGTTTCTCTTGTGAAAAAAAAACAAACCAAACCTAAAACAAAAAAAAATCCAAACCCATATATATACGCTGTGTACCACAGAATCTCCATACTGCCCAGCCAGTGGCCTGCCCATTGAGATTGTCACCAGAAAGGACAAATGTAAGGTTGATTTCTGTCCTTCTAGAATGGGCATAAGACAATTTAATAACAAATATATAAATGCCACAACCATGGCTACCTGAATTTTGACAGGTGTCCTGTAAATGAAATTGGATACTTTATTGCCAGTCCGCTTAAGGCTTTTAAGCTTCCATGTCACAGAAATTTGTTGCAAATTCTTTTCCAACAAATAACTAGATTAATAGATTTTAGCAGATGCCTCAACTAGTCTCTGTTCTCAATGGGAAAATTACATGAATTAAAAATCAAGCCTTTTATAGTTAGGGAAAGATGTAAGTGATATTTGGTTACTGAGTAAAAAGGGATCCTTCAGCGGTCAGACCTCGGCTGAAATCCTGCAATTATGCAAGGTGGGGCTCTTTTGAAAGCTCTCAGAGGAAGACATGCCATTCTCACCACGAAAATATGCTTCCAGCAAACAAATTAGAGCCTCTGTGCTGCTGTTGCTGCACAGAAAGGGAAATAAGTGGAAGTCCTTTGGGGGTATTGGTGAGAAAATTAAAAAAAAAAAAGAACACCAAAGCAGATGTGCTTGGAGAGACTTGTAGACCAAAACCACAATCTCTATGAAGGACCAAAATGAAAAACAGGACAGAGTGAATCAGCAGGCCCTTGGGCCCATTGCTCTGCTATTGAAGCAGTGCAGACTGTACAGCTGCCATGTATCCTCACTGGTTGACACATTTCTAGTCTGTATATTTATTAGAGTTTACTGCATCCTTTCTAATTACCTTCACAGCCAAAACGTGGATTCTAAGTCGCTCTTATTCACTTGAGATATCCCACTGACTTGGGAGGGTACAGGCTGGCCCTTCCAACTGCATGCTGCAGGGCAAGAACTTGTCATTGTTACTTGTCTATAAAATGTCGTTCTTTGTTGTTGTCATGGTATTTTACCAGTTGTACAAGTAATTAGCTCCCTGTAGACATGGTATTACCAACCCCAGCAATCTTCAATGGCTTAATTATCAGAGTCTTAGAACAAGCAGCATTGTGGTGTTTGCTGTCTGAGCCATTGTGTTTCGCCTTTGCTCTTGTCCACGTTCAAACAAACTTGGACACAAGCAATCGAGTTGAGGGGCTCACCACATCAGTTCACAGCAGAACTGCAGCTTTAAGGAAAACCAACAAACACTGTGCATCTTGATACATATCTTAACAAGAGAAACCATCACTAGAAGCATGGATTCAGCCGTCTTCTCCAAAACTTCTAGTCAGCCTATTTGTAGCTGATAGGAGCCTCTGTTCATCACCCTGTGGCTTCTCTCCCACAATTTGGTCCTAAGATTGAGCCCAGATCTTAAAGCATATAAAGAGTCTTGTCCAGGTCCTCTGTAGGGACACAGATGTTGCCCTTAAAGCCTTTGGGAAAAACTTACAGTGTGATTTAGAAGCCTGAACCTTACTGACTTTCAACGTAACTTTGGCATCTGAACCATCTGAGAGCTTCTGAAAATATAATTTGTTTGTAATATTTCTAAAGACTAAACTTTTTTTTCTAAGTAAAAGCAAGATGATGTCAATTCACTCCTGATGCAAGTTTTACACTGCAAGTCATGTCAAACCTTTAATGACACTGTATATCTTGAACAAAAAAAAGGGCCACTTATGAAATGTATTGTTATCAAGTGATATTCTGTGGCAGGTTTAATGAAAACAGAGGCAAATGTAAACTCTTGGATCAAAATCAGAAAGAAGCATCACTACAGCCTCTATCTTGCAAACAAGCAATGCTTTCAAAAATATGGGCTGCATTCTGTTCTTTATTGCTGCCTGCCCATTCCTAGATAATAAACAACTGCATGTTTAGCAAGGGTTTACTGTGACATATCTATATGTTTTGTTGTTATAGAGACTTCTGTAAAATACTCCCCCAAAATTATTTTTAGCTTGCTATCAGTATGTTCATTACAAGCAGATTGGAACATGGCCACCTACTTCATAAACAAATCAAAACAAAGAAAGGGGGGAAAAAACCAAACCCTGAGTCATACCCTTCTCTTCCTGACAACACTGAATCCAATGATATGCACTACTGCCTTAGTAAGGGGTAAAAGTAGTTAATCTAGATTGTCTTTGGACTAGGTAGCATGACACTGAATTGCTGGCCAGTTTATTCACAGCCCAGCAGAGAATCAGTTGCAGATAAAACGAACAGACACCCTCACCTCCCTAATAAGCTCAAATGTCTGCTATCTATTCCAGATAATTCATAATTGTCTGCTGTAAAGTACACATCACCTATATCCCACTCAGGAACAGTAAACACTTACTCATTGTAATGAAGAGCATCGCCTCTGGCAGATTAATTTCTCTGACTTTCCTCCTCCCTAAGTAAAACACAGTTTCTCATTTTTTTCTGGGTGTTATTTCAGTATTTCATCCAAACACTTGGCAGAGGGGCAAGTGCCCTAGACACTCCTTAAAACTCCAAGACCAAGCTCCTCATTTATTTAGTATTTTTGTAGGCTTCAGTTAAATAAAGAAAGTGCTTTACACTGCCACCATTTCAAGGAATCTCCTCTGTGATTTTTTTTTTAATTATTTTGCTTAGTTTCCTCTTTTTTTTTTTTTTTGTTACACAGTTATGTAACACAAACCTTTCATGAAGATATTCCTGTTCTTGGCTGCTGTATTTTTGTAAAGTCCTCCCAGCAGAGGCAAATTCAGTAACTTATGCTCATATCACTGTCCTTGAGCGAGCCTGGCACCTATGACAGCAGAAACACTGCACGGTCCGTACCGGCCCTGCACTTACTTTCGTGCGATACCAAGACTAGCACGAGTCACAGCCACGTAGTAGGCTGAAACACACAATAAGGGCTTTTCATGGCACTGTGGGGGAACTTGCTTATCCTTTCTGGACACTTGGCAGGGAATTCTGGAAGGCCATGGAGGACTACGGGTGGTCTATGACAGTAGCCTGCAGCCACTCTACAAAGCAGTGTGGTATGCCCACTTGGCCATCTAAGCAACCGATCCAAGCTGCAGAAGGGTTTTGTGTGCAGATGGCAGCTAAAGTAGGGCAACACCTGTGCTCTAGCTCAAGTTAACATTGCAAAGAGAAACATTTTTGAAGTAATAGATAAATGAAGTTTGAGGAGCCATATGGTCAAATGATGACAAAGGAACTGGGTGTTGGCATTGGGATTCTCTATCATCAGCCATGAATGGGACGTGCTTCAGGTGAGCATCCATGTGGCTTACTTCAGTGATCTGCAGAATGGTGCTATCCTGTTTGCTTGTCTTGCAGAGGAATTAAGGAAGGCTAATTCAGCAGTGCCGGATTTGCAAACCTTTTTGAAACCTTTGGGTGGAAGGTGCACTCTCACATATGCAATGTTTGTTCCTGTTCTCAATACTGCCAGCGCATACGCATGGGTAGCCTCAATTGACGGTGCTTTCTGCTTTATCTGCAGTAACAAATGTCAGTTCCCCTTCATCAGCACAGGATGTTGGCATTGTCTGTAACGTAAATCCTCTTCCTAGCCCATGCACCTCAGCATGGTGGGGCGGCTCCAACATGACAGGCAAAACAACCCTTTGCCACTGGTCCCTCACACCAGCACAGCCACGGAGTCGGTTGCCTAAGCAGTGGGACTCCGAAAGATGGAACCGTGCCCCAAGACACCACTCTTCCATAGCACGTGAGGTCAGAAGGAGAAGCTGGGTTCTTCCCTGGTTGTACAGACAACCTCAGGAGCTGGGGTAGTGCTTATCCCTACCCTACTCACTTACATAGTTGAGTAACACTCATTTTGCTACCAGCTTGTCTTTGCTACTTCCCAACTTTATTTCCGCAATGGTTTGTAGCCATCTCCTGGGTACACGATCTGTAGCCTCTGAGCTTTATGTGATTCAGCAGAGCAATTCTGCATTCCTAATCAGGACAGCAGAAACGGTCAGTGGTACAGCAAGCTGGACCCCTTTCTGGCAGAAGGCACCAGCCTGCCACATGCAGTGCCGAAAGCTGGCTCTGCCGAGGGAGCACATCTTGCAGCGGAGGGATGCCTCGTACTTCTCCGTGCAAGGCACCTTCTGCATAGTCCAACAGCTGTATGTTTTTTGCCAGTGACGTGAAACATCACTACATAGCGAGCAAAGGGGTTGGTAAGGACGATTCCTGTACCTTAAAGGGTGCAAGGAAATCAGCACATGCTGTAGGAAAATATTTAAACAAAGAGACTGTCGGATTCAAATCCCCTGGCTGGTCTGGACGCAGCCCTGTGCCGCCCGTCAGTGCAGACATTCCTCTCCCCCTGACAGGGAGACAGGCATGGCTGCCAAAACAATTGAGGAAAAAGAGAAATATTTTTTTTAAATATTACTTTGAGGTCTGAGGACCACAGGATCATTTTGGGAAGCTTCTGTCCAAAGGATGGTTGGTCTCCGTGGGGTTTCCTGCCAGCCCTCCCCAGCACGGCTCGTAGCGCAGAGGGTGCAGCCCATTGCACTGATGGTGCTGCTCCCTGGGTGACCAAACTCCAAATTCTTAACGGCAGTGTAATGACCAGCAGCGTTAGCTCACAAACACTGAATTCAAACACCAGTTTGGGGCTTCTCTGCCGTGGACAATGACACCTTCTGGAAGCAGGCAAGCTTCCTATGAATTTCTGAATGTTAAAATCCTCTTACAAAACCAAATAAGCTTCAGAGAAAGCCCAAGGGCATATTTCAGAGCACTTTGGATTTTAGCCTGTTTCAGCCTCTACTGCCAGCTCTCCATCTGTCCTGCTAATGTACTTCATAATGCAGCTAGGTAATGAGCCTACAGCTCCTTTACTGGTGAGATTATAATTGCAAGGGGAAAGGGAGACAAACTTGTTACGTGGGACTCGGGGCGGCGGAGGGGGGAGGACCATAAAGGGATTTTCTCATTTTTCATTCAAACACAGTTAGACTACCTACTGTTCCAGTGAAGTTATCCCCATTAGTAAGAAATATGTCCCTTTTCCTTGCCATGGGGAAGCTGAAGTCTGGTTCAAAGGACTTGCCACAGGGGCTCTCAGAGGTGATGTTTCACTGACATGAAGTGGTGTCTCTGGATCTTGCCACGCTGCCTCAACAGAGCGTGGGAATGGGCAGACCGATCAGGGCAAGAGGAACGTGCTTTTGCTATTATGTTTTCTCTGCACATTACAAGGCAGAGATTTTGGATGCAGAGCTCAGAAATGCTCCAACTCCAGCAGTCACAGCTTGCCGTTTGTTCATGCCTGGAAACTACTCAGCTGGCACAGGTGGCTTCTTAAGGTCCAGCCAGCATGGATGGGATTCAGCAGGATCAAGCTGTGGCCAAGCTCCTGCTCCTCCGCAGGTCCCCTCACCTTCCACTGTTCCCCTTGGTGCCTGAAGGGATCCCTGCAGGTTCCATTTACATGGCTCAGCCTTTCCTGGGCTGCTTTGGGAATTCCCCCTTTTGCAAAGGAATGATAGCAGGAGGCACATACATCCATTATCACCCTTTACCATCCTCTACAATGGGTAGAAACTGATCTTTGTAGTGGTTTATGGCTTTAGAAGCTATTGTGCTTTCAGTTAATTCCTCGATTTTAGCTGCCTGAGTCATTGATGAGCTGACTGGTCTGATTTTAGTGGTTTTTATTTTGTCTTCCTTGGAACAGCATTGCCCAGTGGTAGGCAGTTTACCATCTAAATGGACTAAATATAAAAGAGCTGTTATATCTTGCAGTCATGGTGGGGAAGGAGGATTTGTTTTATTTTGATGAGTAGTCTAAACATTTTTGTATCAGATTTTGGCATTTCGAATGCAAAAAGGGCTGCCTTTGAACTCCACTTAGCTACTGAGAAATGGCCCTTCTGCTTTATGTCACCAAGGCATCATCTTCTATAGTTTTCTAATAAGGTTTGGATCTGACCTACTGTGAAATTGCTATGTCAGAATAAGTTGACTGTTTTCAAGCACATTTCTCAAGTAAGCGCTTGCCTTAGCTTAAAAATAATAGCTAAGCTCATATTTTAGTAAGTTTATGTTTCTCTTTGACTATGAGCTTCTTGTGATTACAAAAGTCAACTATAGTATAGTCATGGCAGTACAATTATACAAAGCTGGTATAGCCAAAAATTAAAAAAAAAAAAATTATACACACATTATATTTCTGGAAGCAGCCAAGAATAATAGAAGTTGAAAATTGTCAGCAACTTTGACAATAGAAATCAAAGCCTTCAGGAGAGGCACACAAATACTGAGACTTCCAAAATGAAAGGTTATTCAGAAGAAAGGTTTGTTCCCAGTGCTTTTCTCCAGGGCACATGCAGTGCTGACCCTGTGGGCAGCTCAGGTCTCCTGACAGTCAGCAGCACTCCAGTTTCAAGGTAAGAGTCTCCTTCTATTATACTATGGTGCTTCAAATGGAATTGAGTTTCCTCCTTTATGCTTGATGGAGCAAAATAATGTCCTACTTGTTGAAAGATTGGCTGTTGGCCATAGCAACTTAAAAAACAAAAATTAAAAATAGTCTGAATTATAAATTAGACAAAAAAAGCTTATACTCAGGCTGGCTTTAATGCCACCAAACAGACTTAGTGTAGCTGTGGCTCTGCCTTTAAGCATCAGCTTGTATCCGGCACCATCAAAGAAATACCCCCCTCAGAGAGCCCAGTTCTCCAGCAGGACCACTCTGCTGGAGAAAATGTTGAAGAACAATGCACAGTCAGAAATAAAAGGCCAAACTGCTGCAGCTGTGGTGCTTGAAAAATAGAAGCCCACACTGAAACAACAAGGGCTGTCTTGGACTGTTTGGGCAGCCAATACCATACCGATAGCAGGAGGCAAAGACAAGTGTAATTCTGCCATCAGCTACCCAGCGTACTAGATTACAGTGGTGATCACATTACTAAAGACTCATTTATGCTGTATCCTGTTTTTCCATCAGGATAAATACCTAATTTGGTTCCATTTTGAGAAAATAATGATATTCATTGGTTAATTGGGTTCATAAATAAATGTTGCATACCATGTGTATGCGTACTGAATGTTTTATCTCATGAACTCGTCATAAGTCCTTCAAACTTAGTTATCTCCTCATCCTTTGTACACAATATATCTTATGTCTCATGACCATCACTCTTCAGGCGGATGTTAAATATCAAATGCCTAGAACAGCGACACAGGCACCAACGTACTGTTCATTTATACCCAGAGAGTCCCACCACCCACTCACCCTGGTTTGTCAAGCCTCAGAAACCAGAGACAGGTTGTTGACATCCCTGAGAAGTACCCCGCACGCAGCAGCATCTCTGCTTTGCCAGGCTGGCCTGGTATTATGGAGGGCTTGGGATGCCCTACCCAGCAGGGCAGCCACTCACACACACACACTCGCTCGCTCAACCCCTTTTGCAATTGCTCTGCAAATTATTTCTCACCTCACCAGGGCTTTGTGTGTGCGTTAACAAATGTCTCACAGGTTTGGTAGTCTTTGCAATTAAGAAAGAACTACCTTCACCTGGAAGGATGAAGCCTGGGACTTTAAGCATTTGTATTTTCTTTCATATTTTCAGGCTCATTTTTCATAGGAAGAGCGAATGACCGTCACACTCGTTTTCCCCTTGTTTTTCCCTCAAGCTCAGGTTGTCCTTTGTCCTGTCTAAGCTAGAAACAGAATCAGCAAACATGCCGGAGCAAGTTCCACTACCATTTCCTTAGTCCAATCAAGCAGAATTTAGTCCTACTAAGAACTACTCTAGCCAAGCTGCTTTAGACCTGTGCCGAAGGCATCAATTGCTCTCAGACCAAGCAGGAAGCTCCTCAGCGCCAGCACTGCTGAAGTCTGATCTGCCACAGATCTGCATCCTATATCCTTTAACCTTCCCCGCAATTTCCTCCGTGTCCCATCCCTGACCTTCCCGGTCTTTTCCATGCCCATCTCCTTCACACCTGCAGGGGCAAGTCCTGGCAAGAGCAGCCTGGAGAGGACAGCCGAGCCGGCGGGCTGGCTGGGAACTGCCTTTGGCATGGGCTGGGGCTGAGGTATTGCTGCCTACCTGCCAGCAGCAGGGTGTGTGTCTCTCTACCCACATGCCAGTGTGGTGAGTTATCCTTCACAGTTCTGAGACCTCTGCTCCCTCTCAAATTTGTTTAAAATTAGCATATGGATGTAAAAGCTATGAGTGCTTGCACGTGAGGGGCAGGGAGGGCAGGGCTGAAGAGATGTAGTTGTGTAAGCATAATTCACTTAGGAAAATAGGCTAAAAATAATAAAGCTACATCATCACATTCTTTCACAATGCTTCAGAACTGGAGTGGAGCTTACATCTGGGATAAATCCCTACTAAAACCAAAGGGAAGTAGGTGAGGACGGAAAAAAAAAACCCCTCTGTGTCCTGCTCGCTCTGCCAGGCAACAGCAACACCGGAGCAGGGTGCTGGAGCCTCTTGCCCCATCCTGCTCCACAAATGCCCACTTACGTGCGGGCCGCAGCACGGATGCAGAGCAAAATCCTCACTGCTCTGCTCCAGGTTAGCATACAGAAATCTCGTTAAAACCTCCTCTCAGCTGAAGGGCTCCCCTGCCTCCTAAACAGGTTTTTGAAGACAGCTCGTCAACAGGGATGAGGCCAGGTGTTAATCTGTGTTCCCCTCAAGCACGTTGACTAATTAACTAAGTTCACAGGCTGGGTCTCTGAGAGCTCTGCTTGCATTTGTATGAAGGAGGAATATGACCACTCAGGAAAGGAGAGACTGTAGGAACAGTAGGACTTTTCAGACCAAAGCTTTGCTAAAGTTTAGGGTAGCTGAATGCAAAATCGCGGGCATATTCACCCCTAGTTCTGACTTCTTTAAACATTGCTGCCCTAAGTTGACTATTCCCGTTATCGCTAACTTCTAGTATTTTGTGGTTTGGGAGCCTTTGCCGACGGAGGTGGTTGGCACGTATAAGGAAGGCTCCTGCTGCAAACAGCTGACACACTGAGGATAAGAGGAAGAAAAGAAAGAAATAGATAAGAAAGAGACCACAATGTACTGCTGAGACTGTATCTCTCAGTACAGCCGGCGGTGGTCTCAGCACACCAGGGGCTGAATCACTGCTAAACACTGTGTATGTAGTAGGGTGTAGATACGGGCTAAGCAGTGCCTTCTTCAGCAGAAAGAGAAGAGAGAGGCTTTGGCCACAGGGACCCAGCACAGCCTTATAGGAGAAAGAGCTTGGCTGAAAATAAACCTAGAGGGCAACGGCCAGTGGCACTGTGGGCAGTTCAGAGGTGGGAGTCAAGCTCTCAGTGAGTGATGAGCAGGAAAGAAAGGCCACTTGTTTCTCTGCTCCCATTTTCTGTCCCCTTCCTGAGTGTGGAACCGGCCTGGCAGTGCTGAAGGGGATGGGAGCGGGGCCACGGCTGAGCTGCTCCGGCACCAGCCGTGGCTCTTGTGCTTCGGGACTTTGTTTTCCCTGTTGAAGGTTTGCTGTACCTAAGATGGGTAGACAGTCGACTCCTTTTCTGAAGTTACGTTTTTCTGTGGAGACACTCAGCTAGTCCCATTCCCTAAGCAGTAAGGGATACTGCTGTAGCAGGGGCACTTATGTCCCTCTCCTAGGGCTGTCTTTACAGCAGGTTGGTTGGTGCTGAGGAACTGAACACCACGCTGGGTGTCTGTGCTACACGGGACCTGAAGGAAACAGGACAGATGCTTTCTGGTAAAGAGAGGAAGAAAAGGCTGACAGTTCATGTGGTGCAGTGCTGTGAGGGCTGCAATAAAAAAAGGAATCAACATTTCTTTTTGGCAGAGCCATGTTCCAATGGCTAAGCAGGCTTTATAGTCAAGAAAAAGCCACATTTACACTGCAGTAGAAAATAGTGAACGTACACTTTTATTATCTCATTAACACCCTCTCCCCTTCTCCCCAGGATCATTTGGCTCCAAGTCTGGCAGCATGGTACAATAATGTTCCCAGCAGAAACAGCTGGTATGGAGGCAGGATATTGTTTGAAATGGCCTGAGAGATGTCATCACCAGGTGGCATTTATCAGCTGCATGCAAACGCCGCGTTTGAGTAAGGCAGTCTAAGAAAGGGTATCTATCTAAAAAAAAAAAAAAAAAAAAAGAGAAGTACAACTTAGCAAAGAAAGGATTTGTAGCTGAAACCTCCTTTTTAGTATAGGTGGAAGGGGATGGAGTAATAAACAGCCCTGTTAAGCTAGTCTGTTGGCTTTAAACCAAGGTAATGAGGCATGCGGGTGCTTTGACAAGGAGCCAGAAACTGCATTTTGCCACCGATTTGACTTCTACCTTTTTTGTCTCTCTTAAGCTGACAGTAAATTCCTCACAGTCCACTGAGCATATCAAAATGGAGCTCAGGCTCCAGGTCTAATGCACTGTTAATTGGGGATACAACCTTTTAAAATACTACTAGGAAAATAATTTACTTAATTAAATATTTCCAGTTGTGGAAACTGCCCTCTAGGCAAATTGCACTACTTCTCCCCTCTTTGCACACACAAAATGTAGACTAAAATTGGATATGCTCATTTTTTTCCTGCACACAGCATTTCCCACACCCATTCCTTCTCAGCTGTCCTTCCTAGGGCTGCTGCACAGGAGGGAATATTACTCTCGTGCTTGGGCCAGTGTGAGGGTGAGCTCCTGGCTCTGCTGCCTGATTGTTTTGCAGCCATGGACAAATTCTTAATGCCTCTTTGTGACAGTTTCTGCATCTATGTGGCTTGGAGACAAGCCCTGTCCTTCCACTCCATCACTCTGCTCATTGATTAAGTGTTCTCAGGCAGCTTAGACCTCCTTTGGTAGGAGATGTTAGATAGAAGAGGATTAAGAGTTTGTTCAGGCCAGAGCACTGCCAGTCTCTTCCCTGGATAGGATGTTGTTCAGCTCTCGGCACAACAGACAAACCCTGCCTTTGGGGCATTGCAAGCAGCATGACCCCACCACCTGATCGAAGGTTCATGACCATTCCAGGGAGCTACTGGTGGCCTGCGGTGGCAGAGGCCGTGTAAGAGGACAGAAGTACACAGCAAAATAGGCCTCGTCATTTTGTACAAATCTGCCTGACACTTCAGAGAATCTCATCATGAAAGAAAACTTGGGGTTTGTACAGAGAGAAGCCTCCTGAAAGGAGAGCATCAAATCTTAAGCCCTCTTGCAGGAGTACTTTTTTTCCAGATGCAGTACCATCACAGCCAGACTGAAAATGTCACCACTGTGCTTCTGGATCCCTTTCATGACATGAACACAAAGTTTCTGTTGGAGAACAAAGTGTTTTAGTGATCTTCTAACAACCATCTCTAACTAACTTGCAGTACTTGCCCAGCAGTAGATAGGCTCCTTACATCTAAAAGGTGCCCTGCAGCGAAAAGCTTGAATCAAAACATACCCGCGTCTTTGTGCACAGTTGCTGTTCTGTGTATAACCTGTACCAGGTCCCCAAGCAGTTCCTACAGCCTCTGTTTTGTCCAAGGGCACACCTATGCTACCACTGGTATCTGCTAATATTTCTTCTTTGTGACTGAAAGAATTTCCCCATCTCTGTGCGTTTTGCCTGCCTCCCGCTAGGTACCACGATAAATAGGTACAAATGATGGCTTGTAAGCGAGGAAGGCACAGCAAGTCACGCATCACATTTGCTTGTACTGCTCGGAGACTTGTTAACTCACTCTCTCCTACAAACGCCTCAAAGGCTGGCGGGTGCTTTCTCCAGCATCCCCCGTCGCAGCAGCAGCACAGGAGGCAGGGGATGGAAGCTTGGGCTTGGGCCATCAGGCACACAACGCTGCTCCAGGGACTGTTGTGCACGCCAGGTTTGAAGGTAGCACCAAAAGCCCTTTGGGGCGTCCCAAGCTGTCAAGGGACGGTGTTCCTCAGCTGGCAGGAGATGCTCGCCTTGCAGCTTGCTCACTCCTCGCAATGAGAGCGCTGGCCAGCTGCAACACAGAAACTGCGTTTCAAACTGCTTCCTCAAAACCAAGGAAGTAAAGGGTTTGGGGTTTTTTTTGGCCTGTAATGGAAACAAAGGGGAAGTGGGGAAGCCACGTTTATGATCTGGGTAGAAATTTTACTATCCACTCCAACAGGGAGGGTGTTTTCTGACAGGCTCTTCAGGGCACCTGTTTTTCTCTGCAGCGCACCTCCCAGCAGTGCTGGCTCTATCGCTTGCTGGTGTGTTTTGACAAGGAGCTTGCATTCCTTCCAACATTATAAATTCAGAAGAGGCCAGGGTAATCTCTTTGCCTGACCTCCTGCCTCATGCAGGCCACAGAAGAGCCCAAGTTCATTAATACCTGAATTTATTCTACATGGAAATTAGTCTGGAATAACCACTGCAAAATTTATCTTTAACAGCCCTTAGAAATAATAAGCCCTCAGAAAGACAATGTTCTGCTGAGTGTAGCAGTAATTACTTGATTATATGGGACATTTCAGACCCTTTCATATGCAGCTGTTATGAGTTGTCCTACCTGTGCCTGTTTCTGAGTGAGTTTTAAGTATGTTAATTAATGCCACGTCCTGCCTTCATAAGGAACACGCGAGTCATTTGGCAGATCATGTGAAGCCCGTCGGTGGGTCTCAGCCCAGGTCATAGTGGAGAGATGTCAACATCTCAGGGAGCTCCCAAGTGTCCATCCCGCAGCCTAAATGGTTGGGAACCCCACACACACTTTAAAGAATACCCTTGTTACAGAGGTTTATGTAACATCTGGATAGGTGCCTCTGGTCCCTGGCCCTGTCAGTGTGATACCTTTCACTGGCAACGAGCTGGAGCTATTTTTAGGATTCAATGGGGAAACAAACCTTGCAGTGGTCTCATTGCTTAATAGCTCTCTATTGCCTTAAGTACAATGGCTAACAGCTAAAATGGACTTTGGGGTGTTGCCTACAGAGCTCTGTAATGGTTTCCTGCTTTTTCTTTCTATTTGCAAGGTATTTTAAGCTGTTCTACCTTTCCTGGACTGCCCAAGAGGAGTGCACTGTGTTGTGCACTTTCATCAGCTGATTCTGGGAAATGTCAGTTATGCTGTTCTTCTGTTAGTAATACGTTTCTTGAACGATTTAAAAATAGCACAGTATGAAACATTTCCATCTTCTCTTTTCTGGAGAAGAACTGAGGGGGAGTTAACTCTTTTCTGCTTTGCTGGAGCAAGAAGCTGTACAGCATTCAGAGGCTCTGGGGCTGGAACAAGCTACTGGTGCCGGCAGAGGCAATGTGATGAGGATGCCTGGTGGAAGCCTGAGCTAAAGGAGATCCTCTCTGTTGTGGAGCTGCTGGCAGTCCTGGTACATGTAGCAGCTGTGTCGGTGCAGGACATGGCAGCAGGACTGGGCATCTGAATGCTGACCTGCCTCTCTGCTGCTTCTACAGCTTGCTCAGAGGGCTTCCCAGCCAGTGTCCGCATGGCCCGCTGATGCTGATCGTGTTAAAGCTCCTCTCTCTGAACTGCTCCAATACACGTTAACCCTAGAGTCTAAACCTACACTCAGAACTACATCTCCCAGACACCCACATCAGTCCTATTGTACCATCCCATTTTTAATACCTGTCGGAGCACCTCAGCACTGGCTGCTTGGTCTGTGTCGTGTGTTCATTGGTGTCTCCTTCCTCGGCTGTTCAGGTTCTTGTTAACCACCCCTCATGTTTTGTTTTGACCTTCCAGCATCTTTTTCCTTTCTTTTTTGGTCCTCCCTTCCTGGCTTGTTCCTTTCTGCTTCTCCATCTCTGACATTTCATCTAGGGGCACCTTCTCCTATGCTCCGCATCTGAGGGCAGCTTGGAAGACCGTCACCTGCGGTGCTGTCCCAGGGACCTGCTTGGCAGCAGCCTGCTGCGATAAACCTGTATCTACGTATGTCAGAGGCAGAGGGAGAAGAAAGATTCTTTTATCACCTGAGCAGCAGAAGCCTATATTCATCAGACACAGCTTCCCCTATCCATTTGCACTTGCCATGCACTTTTCCTCTCATCTGTGGCCCCTTTGGGACTACTCCAGTAACCACAAGGTTGGGAAATACTGTTTCAACCACAAAATGCAGCTTCCTCTTTTGATGACAAATAACTTTTCCCTGGTGCCTGTGGACAGCCTAGAAATATTTAAACAACTGGTCTTGGCCTGCTTGTGTAAGCACCTCCAAGGTGCCCACGTGGTGGCTCAGATTTTTCCCCTGATGGCTCTCCCTGGACACAGGTCTCCTCCAAACCTCCCCTGCCAAGTGCAGCCCCTTCCAGCTTTGCCTCCCTCTCAGTGTGACCCAGGTTTTCTAGATGCAAGCAGTCGGTGCAACCACACAAATGCAGATTGCCCACATCATCTGGAGGTGGAGGAACAGCAGAGGTCAGTAAGAGTTTACTGGCATGTGGTGGTGGAGGGGTGAACAGGAGAAAGAGTGATGCAGTTAATTACAGATGACTTGTCCTGGTTCTGGCTGAGGTTTAGTGCTGCCTTTGCTCTGGGCTGCATGAAGGGCTACACAAGAGAGTGTTTCCTCTGGAGCCTACCCTCTTGAAACAAATACAAATATCCCCATCAGCCTCATGAGTCTGGAGCTATGGAGTGTCTCTTTCAGACAGGTATCTAGAGGCACGTCAGGGCTTCAAACTGCTTCCAGAATGGTACTACATCTCATTTTGTTTTCTTTCTTTTCTCATGGGCAACTATTAATTGTGGTAGGTCACCCTTGCTTTCTCTGCCTGCCCACAACTGCTTTAAAGCACTGATTAGATGGTAATAAATCACAAGGGATCTATGGTATTTTGAATCACTGTGAACTTTGGCATCATAGCTGAGGTCTTGAATGCACTCTCCAGCAAATCCACTCAATACTGGTTTCTGTTTATTCAGCAGTGATGTTGTATCAAACTTTCTGGAGCACTCTGATGGAGACTTAAGTTTATTAAAGGAAGCCTGGACAGCAGAGCCAAGTTTAGCTGCAGCCAATTTATTCAGTAAAGTTGAGTAGCAAAGCAGAAGGCTAACTCTTACCCCTGTGCTGATGGCTGCCTTGAGAGCCTCCATCTGCTCCGTTTGCAAGTACCGCCATGTGCAAGGGTCAGTCCTGAACAGGAATTATCTGTACCCACAGCAACCCAGGGTTTCAACCTTAGCTCATGTGAAGAAGACACCTGTGTGCTTTATTTGTCTCTGCTTGAAACTAACACTGGCCAAGATGCATTTTCCACTAAATAAAGGCCCTACAGACATGAGGAGAAACAGTAGTGTATTTTGCAAGAAAATGTTTTCCAGCAGGAAAATACTAAGTCGCTAATATGTTTCAGAAACAACTTATTTTCCATGAATTTTCAAACAACATGAAGGAAGGTTTCCAAAGTTGCTTGGCAAGCAGCATTCCATCAGTACGATGCATGGATTTTCCCACAAGTTTCCTTGCTTCTCAGGAACCCACCAATATTCCCCAGCCCTTCCCTGAAAGAGATGCAATAGCTGGGAATGCAGGGCTTTTGCACTCCCTGATAAAGTGTTCGTTGGGAGATACAGACTCGGGAAACCCTTGACAACTGCTGACTAAAACTGGCATGGTCCTTGTCATCTCCACCACTCTACAGCTGAATATCTGCACTCAAACCTCCACTGTAATGGCAGAGGTTGTGTCACTTCAAAGCAGCAACTACCCCAGGCCTGTGAAGCATGTTTCACCAAAGGGGAAAAAAAAAATAATGTAGCTATGTCTGCAGTATGAATTTCCTGTGATTTCTGTTTCCTGGGTGATTCTGAAAAGAGTATTTTCCTTTAAGCATTGGAACAAAACCAAGAATGAGGGCTTCATACCAACAATATACCCCAAGTTTCAAGCAGCCCTTTGCATGTGCATGTTCCCTGCCACGCTTGATGCTGTCCCCACAGCCAGGCTGGGGGGGGGGTCATCTCAATCCGGCTGAAACGCTAGTGCTTGTTGAGGGGTGTGGGAGGTATACAGAAAGGGGTTAAAGTAAAATATTTTTAATGGCTTTTTGTAATGCACCTATAACAAAGTTACCAGGACTAGCTGCAGCCACGGCTTTCTATGAGCACAGCTTCATTTCCCCAGTAGCAGCGAGTTGTGCTGCTCTAGTGGGTTGAAGTGTGTTTTAAAGCGCTTCATACCCGTTCAAAATCCCCTGAGAGTGCCGTGCGCTGGTGGCCTTTCTGAGCAGCTGGGAAGGGACCGGCGGCTGCTGCAGGGCCAGGGCACAGGGCACCTGTGCGAGGGGCCCTTCCTTTGGAGGTCTGCTGCACAGCCTTAGCCAAAGCACTGCCATGCTGCCTGCCGGGCTCTCGGGCACTGTACTAGCAATAGCACAAGCTGCCTCACACAGAGGAAGGTGGGTGAAATTCCATGTTTATAAAGTACAAGCAGAACATCCCAGGCCAGCATAAAATATTACCTTTTTTCCTTCATTGGCACTCACAGGAACAGTTAATGCTCAGTTTGGATAGAGCTGACGACTCTGCTGTTGTTCATCATTTATCATCTCTCCATTATTGTGGCTGCAAATCATTTGACCGATTTCTCTTTATTTCTGCTTCGGGGTTGGCAGTGTCCATGAAGCATGACACCCTCGCGGGCATCTGACTTACTGCGAAGCAGGAAGCTCAAGTACCTTTGGGGATAAAATGACCCTCGATATTAATTGACCTCTAACATTCATGGACTGATGCTCTGTGATTTGCATGGTCCTCCCCAATACACTCTCTGCTTGGGTCTTTGCCTGAAGACTGTGCTGCTTCTGAGAGAAGCCTGTGCTGGTGATGGGACAGCACACACAGAAGCGTAATTTTATTGCTCTGCTACTTTACGTTCATGCTTCATCTCCAGTTCAGCCTCTTCCAGGGTGGAGCTCTAATGCACTTAAGCTCCAGCTAGACTAAAGCAGCATGGAATAAGCCCACTGCTGTAATTTTACATGAAAGGAAACGTGCAGAAGCTGCATTTCTCCAGCTGATGTCCTGTTTTTTTCCAGGGTGGACAGCTACAAAGCTGAGCAGCTCCTGCAGCTGCAAACAGAGGGTGTTTCCAGCCCCAAGACACACTGAATCAGTCAGTGTGCTGTTCTCCTCTGCTGCCTTATTAGCAGTTAAAAACTAAGAAAGCACAATGTCTTCCTCAAACATCTGCCTCATTTGCCTTCCTCTCAGCATAGCAACAGCCCCCACCACAGACTAGCCCTCATTACAGCAGCTTGGGGGGGAAGCGTAGGTCAAATTCTTCTCGCATAACGAGCTGCAACCCTGTGATCTTTAATAGGATTAGACTGGGGGAAAAGGACAGGACCCAGCCTTGTGATTGCAGAGCAACTTATGATTCATGGACATCAGTGTACTATCTGGGGACATCCTAGACACTGCCTCCTCCCATTAAGATTTCTTTGTGCAGAGACACAGGGTTTGTTCAGCTGTTCCTGACCTCAGTCCCTGACCCTACGCAGCCAGCACCATCCAGCTGCTGGTGGCTGGGACGAGTCCAGAGCAGGATGGAGCAGCCCAGTGAGCAACAGAAATGACCAGGCATGCTCTCTTGGGGTTTGTGCCTTGGGTTTGACTGCCTTTTGGGCTGAATCATCGTACAATTCGGTCTCATCTCCTATCCCTATAAAATACAGCTTCTTTTTGTCTTACAGCTCTCCCCTGGAAGAGTACTTTGATGATAACATGAAGGCTGGCATGGGCTGCAGCACTGGTGACTCTCAGAGGCAAACTTGGGAACGATGCTTCTTCTCTTCTGCATGCAACTTTTTTTTGGTGAAACTTACAGGATCCTTGCTATTTTTGAGGCCCTCTGTCAAATTTTGTCGAAATTGGCTAACAGGCTCAAACATAAGTGTGACAAAACGGGTAGGCCATGAGATCACACGAAACAGGTCTAAAACATACCTAAAACTAGGTGAAGGAGTGCAATGCGTTAGGAAGATGTGCAGATTTAGGGGACAGAGCTAGAGCACATGCAGAGGCACATGCCCCTCTCCCAGGAGCATCCTTCTGGACCGCCCTCACAGCCAAATAGCCCATTCCCACCCTCAGTTAAAAGCTCTTTCCTCCACGTATGATGGGTCTGTACTGAAGGGCAAAGACCTAGGCAATGCTGAATCATGCGTTTGCCACCTCCCACCATCACTAATGCACTGTACACCACTTAGGAACGAAGGTTCAGGGTTTCTAGAAATAGAGAGCAATAAAATATCATGTCATCTGCCTGAAGATTCAGCAGCCCACGTGTTCTCCCACGCTCCCTGCTGCAAAGGCACCACGCCGGTGCTTTGGGTATTCCTCTGGCTGGTCCTTCAATAGCAGATTAGATTCAAGCTCTGACTCCTGAGCAGGGGCATGCTTCAGAGACAAGCACTCGTATCAGCAGCATTTACCAGGGGCAGCGGTCCTCTCTGCACCAGGATGAAGCTTGCGTAAGTTCAGGACATAGGATGGCTACCAGCATTATTATCAGTACAGCCTTCATTCTACTTTCGCGGGAATCGGATGATCTTACTGTAACCAAGCCTGAATACAAGCCTCTGTCTTCTCAATTTAGCCCACCCCTTCACTGCAAAATACAAAAATTAGTAAAGAAAATTCCTAACATATCCTAGTAGGGAAAAGAGTTTCTCCAGAAAGTGTCTATTTATATAATCTCTGCAGTGCTTGGATACCATGGAAATCAGTAAAGAATAATATCTTGGTGAGCCTGTTGCATTGCAGCTTTACCTATCATTCTCTGTTTGTTACCAAGCTTAAACCTCTTTCAGGGTTTCTGCCCCCAAGCTGGCCCCAGTGAGTAGTTATATTTTGGGATCACATTGCATTTTCCACAAATTTCACCCTATTATTTCCAGCCATTTTTCCCTTCTCTAAGCCCACAGCTCCTCCCTGTTCAGTACTCTCTCCAGGAACAGCAGCCAGGTAATGCTTATTCCTATGCATGGGCATAGTTCTGAATACAGATTGCAGACTATTTAACACTGCACATCTCAGTACCACCCCACGATTCTCTTGTGCTCTCCCCTGATACCTTACTGCCAGCTATCCTTTATTAGCAGCGCTTTGGGCGGTTTTTAAAATTCCTAAGTCTTTGTCAGAGCCAAGGTAATTTGAATGATGGTTGAGGTACTCTTTTCAAATGTGCTACTGAGATCCAAATATATTCCACCTTATTACATGCCCCCTGAATCTGCTAAGCTTGCAATTCTAGTCGGTAGATTAATTTAAAATTCATTTTGCTGGGGCATATGTACATTTGTTAGACTGCTTATCCCCTATTCTGAGGAAACTGCTCTTTAGGCAACCCTATTGCTGGGAAGTCTAAAGACCAAAGTCCAAAAGGGTTTAGTTCACATCCAGCCCCTGTGGTTGTTCACTCATTAAACGAGATTTCATGTCAGTCTGCAAACTTCATGCTACCTTCTGATGGGTCACAGGCTTGTTAGAGACTCCTGTCTTCTGCTCATTTTATGCGATTGATTGTGATTGCAAGCTCCAAACCCTGATCCTCCCCTTGCCAGAATCCTGCAGGAATATCTGATTTCACCCTGACGCTGGTGATTGCTGTGGAGCTCACAACAGCTCATAACAGGCAGATGGGAGGCATCCAGAGGACCTGCCTTGGGGGACAAAGACTAGGCTACAGCTTTACAATGGATGGTTTACTAACATATTTATCTGATGCCAGAGAGGTCACACATAGTTTTCTTTAAGCACCTGGGACATTAGGAAAAAGCTTTGGACTGTCTGTAAATATGTACAAAATATGAATTATTCAGCATTGCCGAGGATAGCTCTGTTATTCAGGGAGCAGCCCAATTCAAAAAGCTCTCCAGATGTAAAGAATTATGAAAGAAATACCAGACTAGAAAGGAATAACACATAGCTTAGGCTACAAACAACCATGTGTTGGTCATGAAACACGTGACAGGTCCTAGCCCTGGGTTTGCTGGCCGGCTGGCCACGGGTACACGCGTGTTGAAGTGGCAGCTGCATGCCCTGTGTGGAGAGAGGGATGTGTCCTCTGTCTCATCTTTCCCTACAGCAGTTTGGGGGCTTCTGTTTGAATCAGCAGCTTTGCAGGCAAAGATGAACTCTCTCAGCCAGCTACTTCAGTGAGTGGTTAATGGGATGGCCTTGGTCTCTGCACCCCTGGTGCACTTCATACTCACCCCAAGAAACAAGCCACATTCAGCACTGCAGGGACGTGCCCATCTACACATGCCCAATGCACCTCCTCACAGTATTTACAATGATCTTTTGTTGCTTCTCAGACAATAAAAATGTAAAAGAAAGCTTTCATGCTGTAGGCAACTGTGAATTCTAGATCATTTGGACTATTAACCTTCTTATTTGTGGATATTGCAAACATTTAAAGATCTGCCTGGCTCAGCACCCTTTCATTAGCTCATGAAGCTGGAAGTTAGTAGAGATATATGAACAAACTGAAGAGAATGCAATGAATGACTGCAAAGAAGGTCTAGGTGGACTGCTAAAACCAAAGTAGATTTATTTTGCAATTTCTAATCAAAACCAAGATTATTAGAAATTTACGTACACATTGATTAAATATGTTACTCTTCAAAAGGGAGCAAATGGTTCTATTCATGCTGACCAAGGCTCAAAGAGTTAATGCTTGTAGCACAGTCAAGTGATGACAGGAAAGACCTGAGACGGTTTAAATACTATGAAGAGCAAGGAGCCAATTAACAGAACGGACCAGGATAGAATTAGCATTCAAGGGTAAAGATACGAAAGGAAAATGTGGAATATCAGGAAGGACTTTGTGGCGGTGAGATATGCAAAATTATCTCCCAAGAGTAAAGTGGCAGAAGCTCTCCTGCTTGGTACATTTAAAATTAAGTTGGACAAAGCGATAGTGAGTGAATGCAAGATAACAGTTCTGCTTCAGCAGGAAGATGGGCTCCAGCTATTTTCATCTTCAACTCCTTGGAGCTGGCTGTTAACACGATCGTTTCTAAGCAGGAAACTAAAAGCGTTCCCACGATAGCAGGTAACAGAGAGCTATGCCTCTACCTACTACTAGCTCTGGCAATTTTAAGACATTTTGCCAGACAGATCTGTGAAGAACAGGAAAAACCATGAGTGCCGAGACTGCTCTTTAACTCTACGCTAAATCAAGAAAAAAGCCAACACAAAATTCTAAAATAAACAGTGTGAGAGAGAGAAATTTACAAGTAGATGGAAAAGAAAACAATAGGATATGTATACACACAGTGATATAATAGTTTATACATAATAGACAGTCATTACAGCATCCTAACAAGAATTTACACCTCTGGATTATTGAGGACATTCCCCTAGTATGCCTTGTAAAAGAGACGTGTCATCAATATTTTCTGAAAAAAAGCCTCTCTCTTGTGGCAACAGGGGAGTCAGGGCTGGGCTGGGACAGGTTCTACCACTGATTTCCCACATGACCCAAAATCTCATCCTCTACCTTCCCCAGGGTAACCCTGATAACATGACAGTGGATGGGACCACTTGCCAAGCGTGCTGCAACAATCTCTTGCTCAAATCATTCTGAAGACAAAACTCTCCCAGCTGTGACTAAATATTAGTCATGCACAGAAACAGGGACTTGAGTGAAGTGCAGTTAGCAAACCCACAGCCTGCTGTGGTGAGAATTTAATAAGAGTATTTAAACTCCCAAAGGTTAAAATAGTTCCTTTGCAAAGCAGCTAGGCCAGGTGCTGAATTGCAAGAAGCCTTAACGTGGTGGCCAGCCAAGAAGTCGGGTGGGAGGCAGGGGTTGAGGGCAGCTCTCTGCAACCACCTGCTGCAGCACCTGATTTAAGGCACGATGTGATACGCTGCGGATCTGGCTCCATACCTGTTTGTGGGTTTGCTGGAGGGGCTCTAGGACCGCAGACCTAGCATTGCAAGAGAGAGAGAGAGACAACCCTTAGGAAAAAAGGAAATTGTTGTGGAAAAAGCCTGCTATAACTCATGAAGGCAGCAGGCAGCTTTGAACTGGCACGGATCCTACATAATAAAAGCGAGCTACTCATTTAATACATTTCCTTCAACAATATCTGAGAACTATAAGGCCCAGCTGTGCAGTGCAACACATCATTGTACAGCCAAGTGGATACCTATAGATCTGACTTTAGCAAATTAAGCAATCCATTTACTGCCTATTTCTGCTACTACTGAGTCTTGCACATAGGTAGTATATGAGGGGAGAGCAAAGACACAGAGAGTTAGATTTGTGCTGCTGCCAATGTCTGTTATCGCAGCAGAGAGGAGCATTGTTTAGATACTAGTCTGGGTCTTGAGATCTTGGCCGGAGTCATCTCAAAGCTACAGGATAACTTCGATCAGTAACAGCTCCCAGGGAGCAGCGAGGCTGACAGCATCACCAGCTGTACAGGGGAAGGACAGGCCAGATGGAAATCAGGCCTAATGCATTTTATGCTTGACAAACATCACTATTAATGGTGACTGTGACTACTTTTTCCTCAATCCACACTTTCAAGTCTCAGGCTCACATTGCAATCTGGTTCATGCTCAGAAGGGAGAACAAGCCCTGCCTTCTCCGCGGGGGGGGGGGGGG
>JANZLQ010000032.1:16410634-16421180 GCA_026212715.1 Elanus axillaris | reverse complement strand
AGAAGGGATAACAACCCAAGCCTTCAACGCGCCCCCCCCCCCCCCGTAATGTTTTTTTCTGGGAAAAGTCACAAGGTTATAACAGGAAAGATGGGACAGATGTGAAACATTTCTGGGCTACAAGCCCTGGCCAAGCACAGAGAACTGTTAAACTGTGGGACAGTTGTCAGGCAGAAAGGACGCAGCCCAGTCTCATACTTCATTCAAAAGTAGGCTACCAAGAGCATTGGAGAGCACAACATAGGCAACAACCTTGCAGGGAGTCCAGAGAACAAGCAAACTCAAAAATTAGCCATAAACACCCCCCCATTTCAATTTCCTAAAGCTCCACAAAACAAGGAAAGCTCGCTTTCCTGACAGAGGCAATTTTATCTACACAATATCTGTGCCTGTTGTCCTGGAAGACCATCTGGAAGTAGCTGGTACTATGTTCTCTGGGTTTTCGTGGCTGAAAGATTAGAAATACATATTTGTCACATATATTGACATTTTTATTACCTCTGCCATTAATCTCATTACCTCTGCTGGCTAAGCTATTGCTTTCTTAAGTAGGTGACTGTACCCAATTAAGGAGTAAGCCATGTATATCAAATCACATAGGTCAGACTTTCCTTCCTTCTCTCAGGAAAGGTGATTTTAAACAAAAGTTTCTATTAAGTGAGGTTGGAAAGAAATTCATCCTGGCTTTTATCTTAATGGTCTTTTGAATGTCACCTTTCCGTTTAGATCCTCTTGTGATAATCAGGGGCTTCCCACTGACACACAAAGGCTTTGGCAGCTCTTTTCATAATACCTGTCCCTTCAGGCAGCGCTCTAATTCAGGGAGCTTGAGTGTCTATAGAAAGAAAAGCAGTGCTTATTAAAAAGAGCACACAAACTTCATCCACTCTGAGCCTCGTACATTATTCCCTGGTGAAAAGGATTTCCAGTTCCTCTTTATGGAAGTGGAGCCTCATGAATACAGAAAACCCAGTGGATCAGTCTGTTAGTCATGCCATGTCCCCTAGCCTTCCTCTAGGATAATAGCAAGCCTCAATTAGGCACAAAAAGAATTAGTAAAATATCAGCACAAACGATCAGACATCAGATATCTATGTGAGACTTGATAATGAAGCACAAAGAATTAATTTTTGTCTGGAAGGCTGTATCTGTTGTGGTCACATGGCATTACCAGTTCTGTCTGAAATGCCCTCTGTGGCCCTTTACAAACTGCTTTTAAATTCCTCTTGAAAGTAATTTTCTTCCTGTCCTTTCTGCAATGAGAACACAGCAGGTACTGGTTTGGGTTTTTGTTTGGGTGTTTGGTTTTTTTGTTGGGTTTTTTTTTTTTTTAATATGCCTGCTACAAGACGCATTAAGAACTGCACCCTCACTGACAGTAAGATCTCTTTCTTCATCCAATCTTAATGCTCCTCTTCTCATCACCTCCTGCTATGACTTCTGAAAAATACAACAAGGAGGCAAGGGGAGGCAGACAGCAAATCTTCTCACACTTCTTATCCAGCTTCCTACCATTACAAAAATAGGTCTCCAGGGATGAATGCTTACCCAAAAGAGTTCAGTGAGGCACAGGGAGAGGCAAACACACGTTATCCCTGCAAGCAACAGTGTCATCAGCCTGGCTTCACCCTATTTCTCTTCACAGCCTCACCTGAGAGTGATTGCTTTGATCATCACTAGTGCTGTGGGCAATTAATCTATCAGTGTCTGCTTTTTACAGCTTTTTGAAGAATGCTGCATTTGCAGGGCCCTTCACCAGGCATAAACTGATGTAGCTCAGTTGCAATGTGATGGTCCGGCCCAACGCAAATAAAAAAGTAAGCGTAGCTGCATGTTGAATGGAAAGATCAAGCTGAATTGCAATGTAATCCTCATCTAATACTGACACGGAGGCACAGTCACTGCCTAACAGGGCACAGACAACCAAGAGCACAGAGTTGCTGATTAAACAAATAAAACAGCTCTGATGAGCAGAGAAATGCCGAATGCTTTCATCAGCAGTTCATTTAGGCAAGCTCTCAGCGCATGAGTAAACAGATGCCAGATGCCCCCCAGAGCAGTGCAATGATATCAAGAAAAATTCAGGTGATGGATGGATATCTAAAGCATTAAAAAAATCTATTTCCTTGCACCACTTTAGAGCAATAAAGGAAGTATACCTGACACAAAAACTGGCCAGCAACACTGGGAATGCTGCACTTCTACCTGGTTTCTACCCATTTCAGTTGATCAGCAAGATTTTCAGGAAGGTCAACACATTTTAATAATGTCATCCTGGCCAGAGAACAGAGTTTCCAAATCTGAGCAATTACTTTGGAAAAACCCAGGCTAGTATCCCCGTCAATTCACAAATTTGTCATTCTGTGGGAGAACATTAAACTGGGTGGGAGGCTAGATGATAAGCTTATGATAAAACCTCATTAGACCCTACCCTCAAGAAGAAAAGTGTTGCTCTTTGCAAGGAGAACAGAGCATTTTCTGCCATTCCTGTACAAAATAATGCATGGGGCAAAGCTGCCCTCCTGCAGCTCTGGGGGTGCCTTGTCCCAGGCTGTGCTTAGCGCAGCTCCAGCTCATCCCTGCAGCTCCAGCACATTGGCCACAGGGGGTTTTGATCTTGCACTTCTCCCTGCACTTTGTGGCATAAATTATGCCAGCATGTTACCACCCCTCCCTGTCTAGCTGTGCCATGTCCTTTCCCAAAGGATTTAATGCCCAAGCCTTCCCTTTTCTCTTAGTGTTAACGTGCTATAAGCACCCATTTCTCAGAAAGTGGCAATGGCATTTGATCCAACCTCATGCCCACCATTACCATCCTGCCCTTCATGGCAGTGCTTCTCTAAGAGACCCAGGCTGAATAGTCAGACTGACAAGTTATTCTTTTAGGGATTTGAAAGGATTTTTGTACAATTCTAGATATAAAACCTACAGGTATGTGTGGTTTCATCATTATCTCACCCACAAGTGGAATAACTACTTCAAGTACCGGTGAGAAAAAGCAATCTCAGGTAGCAAACCCAGGAATTTCACAGGTGGAAATAAATCATCCCTTTCTGACCTCGGCTCTCAGGAGAGAACAGCTGTGAAATGCCACCTCCAGCATTTATCCGCATGGAATACATTAGCCCAGCTTTCCAAACTAGCTGTCACCTTGGAGCAAGGGAAAGGAAAAGCTCTCATACCCAGACTAACAGACATACAGACTTACTCATTAAAAGTATTGATACCTGCCATGGCAAAAAGGCCTCTGTTTTTCTTATTTGTTGATATTTTGTTTTATTACAAAGCACAACAACAAGGATAAAAGACCTTTTTTCTTCTTCGTACCTGGACCAAAGCCATTTGAATAGGCTTAAATCTTTCAATCAGGTGAAACAAATGCATGCTCGCCTAAGTCCCATTTACAGCCCAGTTTGGGGGAATAGGAGTCCTTGTTCTTTTGTTGCACAGCTTGCATTATGCTTACATTGTGTTTGAGTTAGCCTTATAAAGCCTAATGACTTCAACTATAAGGTATTAGATGTCTTATTTAGTTTAAATTGTTGACAAAATGCCTATAAATTATTTACAAATCCTAATACAACTACATGTCCAAACTCATGTAAATTTATTTTCTCCATTAGCAGAATGATACGAGTATTCTCAAACAAAAGAACAGCATTTTTTCCAATCTTTGCCTTGCAATATAAGCACCTTATCCAATATGTACGCACATGCATATGTGTATGTACATGCACGATGTTATGGCATAGCTGATACAGGTTATTTAACAGAGGGTGCATGCATCTGAAAATTACGCAAGGACTAATTGACAGTTTTCGGCTTTGCCATAATTCTTTATCCTAGTGCGTGTCTCGTGGACTCTTAATGAAGCAGAGATCTAACGGGGAAAAAAAGTCGCTAATTGTGTCATTAAAAAGATGATGTGTTAGTGCATACACAGCCTGTCAAATCCAGTCCTATCAGCTCTTCAGCCTGGACTAACACCATGTGCCTTGTAACATGAGCTGTGTCACCCAACAGCCAAAAGCGGTTCTCTCTGAGGGAAGGAGCTGTTGGAGGATGGTTGTGGGAACCATCCTCATCCCCACCTGCTGATGCTGACGGCTGTTGGGATGCAGGTGGGTTCCTTGAATTGGCTCACAGGGGACTGCTGAGCAGGGCTCCAACTGATGAAGTTGCTCATCTTGACGTGCTTTCTGTTCAGCATTGAGCTCATAGTGGGTTGGGGTTTGAGCTACTGGTTCTCTGCTGGTCCGGAGAGAGGAGAAAGCTTTAACAACTGCCTTAGGAAGCCCCTGGTTTTTTTCCCTGTGTCAGCAAATGTGCAGCATTTGCTTTAGGGAGGACATTTCCCTACCGTCAGGAAGCACATTTGGTAATTGGTTTTGTAGGACACCATCGTTTTTCTAAGTTATGTGAAGAAAAGCAGAGAAAGTGTTAACAAGCTCAGTCTACTAAAGCGGAATTGCATAGGGCAGGTGAGGGCTTGTTCATCCTTCCACGGCACAGCTGAGAGTTTCTCAAAAAGAAAAATCACAAGAAAGGTTTGTACAAAAAGCCCTGAGCACAGAGGCTGCTACAAGACTGAACACCCATCCTCTTATACCCAGTTTTGTTAAAGCTTATTTACAAGCCATCAAATAAAAAGATGAAAGTATGTTACAGCACTACACCAAGGAAATACTAGGTGTATTCCAGAAGTGCTAAAAGGTCGTGGCAGTGAAGCATGCAGTGTTCAGCAGGTGCGGATCCATCTAACCTGCACCTGGGGGAAGGTAAAGAGGATGACACCTGAAGGACAGGATGCCTTCCAGAGGGAGCTGGACAAGCTCAAGAAGTGGGGCCATGTGAACCTCATGAGGTTCAACAAGGCCAAGTGCAAGGTCCTGCACCTGGGTTAGGGCAACTCCCTAGTATCAATACAGGCTGGGGGATGAAGGGATTGAGAGCAGCCCTGCTGAGAAGGACTTGGGGGCACTGGTGGATGAAAAGCTGGACATGAGCTGGCAATGTGCACTCACAGCCCAGAAGGCCAACCGTACCCTGGGCTGCATCAAAAGAAGTGTGTCCAGCAGGTTGAGGGAGGTGATTCTGCCCCTCTGCTCTGCTCTGTTCTGATGAGACCCCACCTGGAGTACTGCCTTCAGCTCTGGGGTCCTCAGCACAGAGAAGACACAGACCTGCTGGAGCGGGTCCAGAGGAGCACCTCTCCTGTGAAGGAAGGCTGAGAGAGTTGGCGTTGTTCAGCCTGGGGAGGAGAAGGCTCCAGGGAGACCTTATTGCAGCCTTTCAACATTTAAAGGGGGTTTTTAAGAAAGATGGGGACAGACCTTTTAGCAGGGCCTGTAGCAATAGGACAAGAGGTAATGGTTTTAAACTAAAAGAGGGTAGATGTAGACTAGCTATAAGGAAGAAATGTTTTACAGTGAGGGGCGTGAAACACTGGCACAGGTTGCCCAAAGAGGTGGTAGATGCTCCATCCCTGGAAACTTTCAAGCTCAGGTTGGACGGGGCTGAGCAACCTGATCTAGTTGAAGATGTCCCTGCTCATTGCAGGGGGCTTGGACTAGATGACCTTTAAAGGTCCCTTCCAACTCAAACCATTCTGTGATTCTGCTCTGCTTATCTCCTTCCACTGACTGCAAAGGGATCATGAAGGACTATGGATCACTGCTTGCTACGGCAACCTAGTGACACATGCTGAGCTTTGAGCCTTGCTGGGTAACCAGATAACCAGCTACTGCAAACCAGAAAAAAGGTGTTTGGTACCTGTGGTATGCCAGGGGAGATGGGATGATGTCTCCCGCTCATGCAACCATGGAAAAGACAGTGCCTGCACTATTCAATGCAGTCACAGGCTTTCCTGCAAAGGTTTGGGTTTTGAAAGCCTGCTGTAGCTGTCCCTTCCTTGGAGAGGAAAGGGGGGTCCAGTGAGAATCAACCCCCTGGTGAGCAGGTTTGTCTGCTCTTCATCAGTGTCTGCTGTGTGTTTATCCTGATGCACCAGGGCTGCGCATGGAAATCCTGTGGGTAGACAGTTCTCTCATCCAGGAAAGGATTTGGTAAGCAGGGAAGTTCATTTCGCAGGGACTTTATTTTGTACAGAAGTGAGTTTGTGTGTTGTAGCTTGGGCAGTTAATTAAGAACAGAGAGCACTCTTCCTGGGGCAATGTGCTTGTTGGATAAAGACCTTCCTTAGAGAGGGTGGTTGATATTATTTATGGCTTGAGCTGATCTAACAGCTTGCTGCCAAGGAAAGGAAAAGTCCCGCTTCTCCCTCCCTGCATTGACAGCAGCCCTGGCAGCCCTCTGAGCTGGCTCTGCTCCCTGAGCTGGCAGAGGCAACCTCCTGAAGTCCCAGGGGAGCAGAAACCGGGAGCAGGAGGACCCCTTGCCTGGGAGCTGCAGCAGAGGAAAGGCAGCAGAGAGCTGTTAGACCACATCAGCTGCAAGGTGCAAATTCTCCTTCAGTGCTAAACAGAGGTGAGATGAAATCTGCTCGAAACACTTTGACCTGACTTCTTGGCATGCACAAACAGCAGAAGCTGATTATAGCTTTATTTTCCTGCAGGACACCTGCCTCATTCACTAGGCAGGATGGGCCGTCCAATACTCTGATTCATTCGCTGCACAACATCCAGCACATTAGACAAGAAACATACACCAGAGAGACATATAATTAAGTAATGAAGCAGTGTTGTAACAAAAAGGCACTGAATTACAAAGTTAAGGAAGGAAGCACAACTTTCTTTCTGTAAATGCCTTAGTTCTGAGTGCTTCCATCAGGAAATATGTCCTTTTACATGCAGCTTTTAGCATAAGACTTCTTATTTTTTTAATGAAGAAGAAACTGTATCCAACAGAATGATGTACCAAACCAAAGTTATGCCCAGTTGTGCACGAGCTTATTTGGGAGTGTATTGCCACGGCCCCCTCTCATAAGAAACAGTCGGGTCTTTTAGCTAATTGATCTCGTGCTGCTTGGACCATTTCAGGGGGAAGGAGCACTGCCGGCATTTCTTGTAGCTCTGGTTAATGGGCCAGAACTTCCTCATATTTGTCATCTCAGCACAGGTCTTGAGGATCAGAACTTTGAACTGAAGCACCTGTAGTGACATTTTCTGTTTAAGTACTTTTGCGGACCAGATTTCAGCTACTGTAAGTGCTGAATTAACCTATTTCCCTGACCTAGAAATGATTTTTTTTTCTGCATACACAGCATTGCTGAGTCTCAAGGTTTATTATGTCTCTCTGACTGTTTGGTATTTTTCTTAAATCTCTTGCCTGTGAAGAATGTGAAAATCTTAAATTCCATCAAAAAGGAGAAAGTTCTGATTATTCTCATTGGAAAGAAAAACTGGTAGCCAAGGTGGTGTCTGTAAGTGCAGCAGCAGAAGGCAAGCCTCGCCAGGTCTGCTTGGCTGCAGGCACCATTCCCAGCGCCCATCCTCCCTCTTCAGCCACTTGCCTCAGTACAAAATAACAGAAAGTGGTTTTAAGACCTCTGCATGCAGTTCAGAATATTACAGGCAGGAACTTGGACGATGACATGAAATACAAATTCGTGCAGGAACATTGTGGCATGACAGTGCCAGGCAGAATGTGGGTGTTCGGGGGGAACCGTCAGCCAGCAACTGGTCCGGTGACACGACTGGGACCCAGCAAGGTGTCCCACGCTGCACCCTGAGGACCTGTCCTTCTGAAAGGCCCCCATAGCCCCACCAGCTGGGCAGGACCCACAGGTGTCAGTCAGGGATGAACTGGGCACCAAACAGCTGCTCTGGGCACTGGCTGGCTCCAGGTTTTGCCTGGGTCGATGCTCCATGCAGCTGCAGCGGGTCTGTAACTGGGATACGGCGGCGGCGGGGGGGGGTGTCTGGGGTGAACTAATGCACCGGTGCACGCCTTCACCCGGGCATTGCTGCAGCGACCGTGAGCGGCATTTCAGCTTCATCCCATCACCACGTACTACATTGCTGCTAGAAAGCTACTTTAAGTGTGACACTGTATAAAAACCTTACAGACATCACCTGTAATTTGATGCAGTTTGTATTTGGAAAAGCCGGATAACCGAGGAATCGTGGTTTTGCTTGCAATCCTGATTTCTTGCCACAGCGATGCTGTGACTTGATTCTGGGGGCAGTGGTCAGAGACCCTTTGAGAGCACACTGCCCGCTCCCCAAAGTTTCTACCTACCTCCTTGGCTGCGCTGGCTTCCAACCAGCAATGACAATACACATCACCGGTTTTTAACACAGATGGAGTATTTATAGTTTAGGGCTTTTGTACTCTCTTCCATAGCTTAATTAGCAATATAATTTCCTGTAGATCTTCCTGTACTTGTGGGACCTGAGGAGAATGGCAATTACTGTGGAAAGCCAGGGGCAGCAGAGGGAGAGGAAGAAAGACACAGACATACACACAGAGCCATTTCTCTGCAAGTGGTGTAACGAGGAGATGGCACTGAGCTAATGCCAGCAGAGGGGACTGTCTGTGGTGGCTTTATAAGGGAGTAATGACTTATTTTGTGTTTGACTTCAGGAAGGTTCCTGTATTGCATAGGAAGAAATCTCGTACATATTGAAATAAACTGGCTTTAGTCTGCACAGCCTGCATTACCGATACTTTCACGTTTGAAGAAAAAGGATCTAAACAATATTGTAAGTGTGCCCCGGAAACGTGAACAGCTAGGATAATTTTGTTACAATAAGTGCTCAAAGGCCATATTGTCTAAGGAGCCGTACAAACATAAAAGACCAGATCCGTGCACTAAATCTAGCTTACGTCAAGGAAGATGAAGGGAAAAATGTGAAGCAGTGATACAGGGAAGGAAATCCAGAGCAAAGAGTTCCTGAGACACACTGCTCCCATGGTGAAACCCACTAGGCAGATCCCCTTCCCCTGGGTATTTCTCACAGAAGACTCTCTTCTAGCCTCCAGCCCCATCACAGGCAGCTGGACTTACACTGGTGCATGGCATGTTTCTATCACCCCAAAGGCTTTTCTCCTGACCCTCATAAAGTGCATTGGCTGTAGAGAAGCCCCCCACAGAGCTTTGGCTCCAGCTGTTACAGGGGAAGGGGCTACAACTGCAAAATTCAAGGCTGTGAGTTCAGATTTCCACCACCACTGAGCATGGCAGCACTCGTGGAACTGGGCTGCTTTCTCAGCTGGCTTCTAGCTCTGTGTCGAGTAGGCTGATTCAGAAACCCTGCCTCCCTCCCAAAATGAGAAAATCTGAAGCTCACATCTACATCAGTATTATGAAAACCTTTATAGCATGACATACACATATAGAAATTGCTTCCCACAACACTTCTTTCCCATGAGGTGGATAAAACTGTTTTCACCTATAAGAAGGTATGAAAAGGGAGGTGGAAAGAATTAAAATTATCTGAAAGTCACCATAGCAGCAGAGTTTTGACTGCAAACCAGGCCCCCGTGCCTTGCTGCTTGGTTTTAACCTCTGCACAGACACCTTCTCCCACGGCATACTTGGCCCCTGCTACAGCAGCTGCCAGCTGAGTCAGAATTCATATTTTAAGCAGTTCTTGCTTAAGCAATTATGTATTTTACATGACTGTCTTGTAATTATGTGCACAACAGAGGCACAGTTCCCTTCACTGCCACCCTTCACATCCTCCTAGGCGTCATTTAAAACCAGCGAGGAAAACATTTAGAGAAGAGTTAGGAAAGGTGAGCATCTGCATGTTTATGAATGAGAGAGAAAGCCAGTAAAGCCACGCTTGTCCCCAGGCATTGTTTATAAATCATTTGCAGGATGAAAATGAAAACGCAGTTGCAGCCACAGATGCGAGCACCCCGTAGCAAATCCCCGAGCTGGGCTCAGGCAGGAACGGTAGCTACGGCTACAATTTTCTCCGAGCTTCCAGCTCATGCGACCCACGCGCTTTCTGCCTAAACCTTTGTGCGATGCCTGCTTTGCCGCAGACATTCCAGGACACAGTTCTGTGAGGCAGCCTTAATTCAGAAACTAGTGTGTGCATATATATACATACATACATATATATATATACACACACACACAAGGTACATATATGTGTGTGTATATATATACACACACACACATAGAATAAAGTGTCCTGGGATCTATCTAGCAAACCAGGGACTGCCCCTGCACTACTCTGAAAGGCCCAGACACAAGCCACAAGGCTGAATCATTGCTCAGCCTGCCTGCATGCCTTCTGCAGCCAGGTGAATGAAGGGTCTCAGCCTGAACACACTGCCCAGTTTATGCTTTACACGGTGCCTGTAAGCTCCCCCTCCTCTTCCTCTGTCCCCCCCACCCCTGAGCACAAAAAGACCTCAGGCAGCGACACGCCAGAGCTAGAAGCAGCTTCCCAGGGCGCTGACGGCAACTGGCGCACCTCGGGCATTTGGGTGCACATCGGGCGCATAGCTGGCACTTGGGCATCTTTGAGAGGCACTTGGACATCTTTAAGGAACAGCACTCTATCGTGGGTGAGTGTCCGGGCTGTGAGCAGCCCACACACCCGGGGGAGGGCAGGGGGTGCTGGGGGTG
>JANZLQ010000032.1:16391116-16405454 GCA_026212715.1 Elanus axillaris | reverse complement strand
GGTGACCGCCGGCCTCTGACGGCAGCCGGGCCGCCGGCACGAGAGCGCGCCAGGCCGAGCCACCGCGGGGCGGCCCGGGGAAGCAGCGGCAGGAGCAGGGAACGCTGGGCGGCGGGCAGCGCAGCTCGGGCGGGGGGGGCGGCCTTCGACCGCCTTGGAAAAGGCACTAGCGAGAGGGAGGGAGGTGGGGGCCCCTCCGCCCACCTGCCCCCCCCCCCCGGGGTGGGAGCCCGCTCCTCCCTTCAGCACTCCAGGAATCGGAGGGAATGGGGTGGGTGGGTTTTTTCCCCTCTTGACTACCCTCTTCGAGCTTCACAGTCCTACGGCGTGGGGCATGCTTATTTACTCGGTGTAATAAACTTAAAAACTAGCACTAACCGAGAGCCGCTGCTCTGCAACTTTACCCTTTTCAGAGTTGCTTCCGACATAGCTAATCGCTTCACGCTTTTGGGGAGACTGAAGGCAGCCCCAAATAACCCGACTGTTCCGTTACAAAAGTACGAAGGCAGAAAAGGGAGCTAAAAAGGAACAAAAATGCTCAGCCAAAACCTCTGTCCATCCAAATTGTTCCCTTGTTTACAGTCACAGCATAACTTGGTGCTCCTTCTGTTTACATAGCAAAGCCCAGAAGGCTGAACTGCCAGAAGAAAGCCAAAACAGACCTCCTGCACAAGCCGTGTGACTGCCTGAGCTCAGTTCTTGAGGTTCCACCACCAGCACGTTGGTAGCCTGCGTCATCAGCGCTATATGGGGTTAGCACCTAGGACAGGGTGGTCTGCACCAGTATCTAGAAGGAAAAAACCCAAATCACTGTCCGACCAGTCAGCGCAAAACCCATTTAAGCTGATCCAACCAAAAATGAAAACTCTCTTAAGAGATACTCTAAGTAAGCATGGCAAACGTTCTGCTGAAACCCAAGCATCACCTTTCTATGCAAGAATTACTTTTCAGAGGGAAGCTGATTAAAAACACAATACAGGATCATCTTTGGCATTACAAGGAAGCCACACGATAGGCATTATGCCCACACAGCCCAGGTATATGTTTTTGAAGCAAACATCCTCTTCCCAAGTTCCCAGAGATAGGCTCACACATGGGGCACATGAGCTGGATTCCTCTCAGGCAAAATTAAACCAGTAAATAGAGTCCAGCCACTAACTGGGGCTCCAGTCCCCCAGTTTTTACCAGTCCTTAGGCTAACACCAACAGCAAGAAACAGTGGACTACAGCATAAACCCATCTTCTCCTTTGCCACCTGTAAGTCACACAGGAAGGGGGGTTTGTGCCCTTTTTTGATATTGTCACTGTTAAAGAATATAGCTGGAATCTCAGCTGTTTTTTTGCAACCACAGCAGTTACAGACCTTCTGATCTTTTCAGTGAGATGCAGTAGCTTTTGTTGAAAAGGACTTGTTTTTCCTTAAGAACGTGTGTTTCATTTGTACTCTGCTCTTCTATTCACAAATAAAGGCCTGAAGCAGCTGTTGGTCAGGTCACCTTATCTAGTACAGGCAAAGAGAAGCAAGCTCTAGGAGACAGTGTTTTGGTTTGATTTTTTTAAAAAGGGGAACATCCAATCTTTAGTTTGAAACACCTAGAGATGCCCAATGAATAAAGTCACTGTCATTTTTACATCTGAATTCTCTTTAACTCAGAGGGACAAGATGATGGTGTAATTCTCTGTGCTAGCTTGAAGAAATTTGAGACAGCATACAGACAGCAGCTGAGTATTTTTAAATTAGTATCTCTGTATCAACAAGTGCTTCATAAGAGCATAGTGTTCATCAGGACTTTACACAGTGCTGCACTTGGCTATCAGCTCAAGGACCACAGAAAGTTAGAAATCACTGATTAAACCACACTAGGTAAAATATTTCCCTGGGAAGTACGAAGAATGGAAAATTACTGAGCATAGAGACAGTACAATAGTGTTCTGGGCCTTGAAAAACATTCAGAGAGAAGGGAAATCTATGATAAATACAGAAAATGCTTCAACAATGACAAGAAAAAAACATTCTAACTGTGGAAGAGGGAGCACACAGCACTCATGTAAAAGCATGAAAACAGGTATGATGCTGGCAGTAACATAAGAATAGCTGAGGTTTTCCTTTCTACTACTACAGCTACGCAAGAGAAAAAATTTTGAAGTAACAGAATCCTTCATTGAAGGGTGATTTGAGTAAACTTAAAATAGTCATTACAGGGAATTTGTGAGAATGACATCTTAAGAGAATGCAATAGTGCAATAAATGACAACAAGTGAAAAAAGGATTTTTTATTTCTCAGTGTTTCTCCACTGTCAATACTGTCCTTTTGCTGCAACATGTTGCAAAAAAACTCTCTGCCTTTTCCATTTTAAACAGCTACAATATTTACAGGCTGTTTCCAGTAACACACGCAGACACATACACACTCACAGACACACAGGTACATATATCCCTGTCCCTGGCAAGGTATCTATTTGCTGGTAGAGGCAATATAGTATTTTCATTGTCCATTAAAACCCCAAAAGCCATCCTTCTGTTTATGTTCTACTCCCCTCTCCCTCCATTTCCTAGCCAGCAGCTTATTGACAAGCTTTTGGGGGTGTCTGTGTAACAAGTTAACATACCCAGCTATTTGATCACCACCTTTCAGAGTTGTGGACTAGGTGTACTGGGATTATCTATTCAAACTGTACATACCAGAAGTCATAAAAATTGCTTGTACACAGATGTCTGTGTCGGAGTGATGTATGTATACTCCTGAAATCTTTTGGAGCAGCCATCTTAATCACCTTTTTGGAACTATGCGTATCATGCTGGGGTGAAACAAGCCACATGCTTTACTTCCCACCAAGGTGTTATGTACCCACGTTTTTACTAAGGCACCAGTAATTACCAGTATAATTTCTGACAGAGTCCAGCGCCACTGAATGTACTGCATTAGATTATCAAATAGCAAGCCAGACAAGAAAAGAATAGATGCCTATATAATAGGTATAAAATTCCTTAATAAAATTAAGTACATAAAACCTGTGGTGGTATAACCCCAAATCCAATATAAGTTGAATAATATTTGAATAATATTGTTCATGGTAAGAAATGCAATCTATCCTGCTCCGTTTTGTGAACGGAGAGTTCTGTAATTGAGAAAGATCTTTAAAGCAGTGTCTTTGTATCTACACTCCTAGGTCATATGGTGTTGTGTGCATTATCAGAGAAACAATCTGAAGTTGAATCTAATTGTAAGGCATCTCTTCCTCCTCGCCCTCACACCCTAGTTCAGACCAAGCTTTATGTCCACTTGCCAAACAGCCAAGGGCATGGACCTGTGCCACAAGTCTTCATCTTTAACCTCACCAGTCATCTAGGCTTCTCATAGGAGTTCTTCAGTTCCCAAAGGGGTTGTGAACATGGGGGTAAGGAATGCCTGGTGATGAACTACACAACTGACCAGAAAATCAAGACCACCACTCAAGTATGCCAGATGGCCCAGGCAAACCTACATGGAATTACCTCAAAAAATCATCATCATCTCCCCCTTGCTCTCTGCCCAACTTTGAAATCATTTCACAAATGCTGAATCATGAGAGAGGTCCCCAGAATTCCTTACAAGTATCATACAGTGCAAGTGGCACAGAAGACTAGGTGTCATCAGTGGCGTCATACACACACTTCAGGGTTTTGTCTGCTTTAATTAGAACACTTTAAAAGATTTCACAAGGACGTGAAATGGAAAGAGGTTTTAAAAAAATTAAGTAGCAGCCATTTTAACCAATGAACATAATCTGATTAGTGGGGTTTTCACACATTTTTCTGTAGTTGAGCATCTGTTTTAGGGAGCAGCAAGTCCTTACATATGTACACACAGATACCACCTTTGAAGAAATCCGAGATAAATAATATCAATTGGGATCTACCTGGAAGCTAAAACAATGGGACTTAACTGGAATGTTCTTATGGCAAGAATATCACACAATGCAAGGGGACTGAGTTAAAGTACTCATCTATAATGGGTTTTTGTGAAACCTTAAGAAAGATGTAAAAAAAAAATCAAATCTGCTTTATGCTGAACTCAATATGGACTGACAGGACTAATTGGAAAATACCCCATCTTTTCCACACTCACAACAGGAGAAAGATACTACGCATCAAGACAAAGGCCAAAGAAAAGAAAAGATGAAGTTATCTCCACCTGGAACAGAAGTTTCCATGGACAGGTCAATCCTGTGGGGATTTAGAAGAAAACAAACAGTTTCCATGGTGCAAGTGACAAAACAAAGACAAACTTTGCAGAAACCAACATATAATTTTATGTGAATCTTAAGAGTTCTGAATATAGGAAAACTTTGAAAAACAAGAGTTAATTTCCCAAAGCTTTATGGAAGCGTGAAATTTCAAGTAGGTGGCTTCTGTTGAACAGATCTGGAATAGATCTGAGCACTACGTGAATGGCTTTACAACATGTGTTCGCTCAATATCTGAAAGAAGGTATTAGCCTGTTAACTGGTCACATTAAAATCCATCTCCTGGAGGCAACACACCAAAAGCCCGAAGATTAAAAAAATTAAATAGAAAGATCCATCAATTCTCTTTGCCCCTTAAAAAAAAAAGCCTTTCTTCCTCCTAGTCTGCTGTTTGCTGATCTAATTCTAGGCAGTTACAAATTCTCTAGAATTTTTATGTTAACAAGCCATTAAGTCCTATCATGTCTATTACCAGCAATGAACATTGTCATTATCTTGCCCTGAAGAGAGCAGAAGAGATTGTTCAGAGCCAGCGTTAACATCCTGAAAGTTGCTTCAGTCAAGCTGTTGGGGTTTTTGGTTTTTTTTTGTTTTGTGTTTTTGTGTTTTTGTTTTTTGTTTTTCAAAAAACCAAAACCCTACATCTTTTGGTTTTCAGTCATTTGTTTACCTCAAGGCTTCAGTACAGGAAAAAACTTCATGCAACTAATAACAAATGGGGGCCTATTTTAAAACAAATTCCTCTTTCGACAACAAAGCAATATTCCTAGTGATATAGGAAACCCTGTAGTTACCTGAAGGGAAGGACACAGAATAAAACCTTAACTAGAACACCTTCAATTCAAAACTTAACACATTTTCTTCATTCCTGACAGCAACGTTACCAGACTGTTGAAGAAGGTTTATGTACTGTACTACATTTTCAGATATGCAGGAGATGAATTCAACTACACTATAATGTGGACATATGATAAACTATGTGGAACAGCAAAATTATTTCAATGGTGCCAGATCCAGAACTGTGCATTTATACCAAGACTAAATGGGACTGCATATGCAGAAACCAGATAGTAATATGAAACTCTAAGATGCACCGTACTTCCAGTACAAGTTTGCATAGTGTATGATGTAATCAAGGTCCCAGCATAATTTACTGGGAACGGTATCAAGAACTGACTAGCTACCAGGCACACAGACTTACCCTTTCATGGCTAGATGGCATACAGTGACTTGAGTCGGAATACCAATATTTCTTAGGTAGCTGTTTCTTCCTTCATTTTTTCTCATCCTATGTAATTTTGCTCTTAAATTAGTTACATAATGGACAAAGTTTCTCTGATGTCAGAGAAATAATTACAATAACCTCTCTGATATATCAGAAGTCTCTTCTGGTTACCTTACATATAAAGAAGCAGAGGTGACTGGGAAGAAGATGGCTGCTCCCAAAAGCTACGACTGTGTGCAGTTTCCCCAGAGTCCTACATAATTACAGGTCAGAAACAGGAAACAATCACAACAGGTACATTTTTTTTTCTTACGGATTAAGAGAAGTGAGTCATAGGAACTGCAAGTAAAGAACAAACCAGTTTCCCTCTCACACTCCCATGATAGTTCTGAGTTACTTGTTTCCCTGAATACACACTTTAAAAAAATACAATAAAACCTAGGATATGCAACACATGAATAATTCAACTTCACAGTTATAAATACTCAAATTACACTTACATAGAATATATAATCACAGAAAATAAAATTCAAGTCGTAGAAAAGAATGAAGACTAAAGGGAAAGAAAAGGCAAGGTGGCAAAAGTGATACAAGTTTAGGGCTGTGCCTTCTATAAAAGCTCTTTAAAAGTTGAAGTCAAGTTTTTGTTAGGTTTTTGTTTTGGTTTGGGGGGGGGGTTGTTGTTGCTGTTTTTTCTTTTTAAATTGAATGGAATAAAAAAACCTTCAAGCATCCATGAAGGAATCATGGACCTGCACCTCCCCCTACAACACTCAACTGTCTCTGTCAGACAAGAGCCAATGAAAAAACATAGCCAGCTCTGGGTGTAAAGAAGCAAAGTAGCCATGGCTAGCAAAGGGAGGACAGATGAAAGGTAGTATATCGGGGTCCACTTTAAAGCTAGATGTGTTGTACAGATTTCAGGTACCACTGCCACCACAATAGTCTAATGTAGTACAGGGATACTCAGGTGCTTTTTAATACATTTGTTATTTTACCATTTATTGTGAAGAGGATGCAGCAAATGCACTTGTACAAAATACAGAACATAGAACCAAACCCATGGCACAGCCCTTACCATCAACATGTATACGGAGAGGGAGGGGATTAATCCCAAAGGCAATTTAAATAATGGTATTTTATATACTTATATTTATATATATAAATAAATGTTCTCAGCAATCTCAGGGTTGTTTTTAGTGCATTGCTGTAAAAAAATTAGTGCAGTTCTCATTAATGTTTAGCTCATAAGGAATAAGAATCTATACATCTGTTCAGTCTCTTCTTGCCACACCTGAAACCCTTACACTGTTTCACCAAACTGAAGGTTTGTAGTCAATTTCTTTAAAATAAGGTGGATGAATTCCACACACTCTGTGACAAGACATGGCAATTTTTGGCAAAACAATTAGAAAAATATGAGGTGCTCTGATCTTAGAACTGAAAAGTTTGTTGATTTAAAGCATTACGCAATGCATAAACAAAATTTATAAACAAAAAGATATGTCTCAACAAATCTATCCTTCATGCAAATGTTTCTTCAGCAGCTAACAACTTTAAGAAATTTCTTACACTTGTTTATTTGGGGAAAGGGACTTAGACAAATCTGTGTTTCAAGTCCTTTCCTACAACTGGACAGAAGTTTCATGTCCTGGGAGCTGCTTCTTCTGGACCCTTCTTCTCTCTTCTGAACCATTGGAGAAGGGCAAGCTTCAGTCTCAAAGAGATTTACACTTCAGCCCCAAGTTCAAGGACTCCAGTTTCAACAACAGCAACATATTTATCTTCAATTTGAACCAGCAGGATGGTTTTATCTATATGGGACCGACTACTTGGATCTCTGCTGCAAGGCACCCAGCGGTGAATCACCTAAGGGGGGAAAGAAGTTTAATAAAACATAAGTTCCATAGGGAGACCTGCTATATCAAAGCTGTGGCTGATAATTCAAGACCCTTACAGGGCAAAAGAAGCAATAATATGAAGTGCTATACTGACTTACATGTTTGTTTTTCAGTGATACTCACAGATAAGCTACTGATTTGAAGTCTTGCTGGAGATCTGCAGCTTACCCGAGAACAGCCAGCCTTTGATTTCAATTTCAGTAGGAACAAACAACTTGACCCAAATCAGAACCAAATAGATCATGCAAAGTCAGTAACAACTGGAAAAACTGTACACCTATGGATGTGGGATATTTTGATGCTCTAGCTGTAACAGTCTTAAAATACCTCAGTGTTGTGCAGCACATAATAGCACAGAACTATAGTTTTATCAGGAGTTCAGTGTAAACTACAGTCGTCTCTAAGTCAAATTCTTTGCCCTCATTTCGTTCCCTACTCACTGTGAATTCAAGGTTGATCTAAATTAAATTATTCAAAGATAATTTAAAATGAAAAAATATTAGAAAGAGGAAGGGTTTCAGAAACAGTGCCATAAACTACTGTCCCATACTCCCTTGGATCTACAGAATTCAGGTACTTGGATCTGCTGCTTCCAAGGATCCCACCTGATATTGACCATCAGTAGGTCATTCTTCCATACAGGCCCTTGTATGATCATGCGTCTTTACTCAGCTGCCTGCATAAAAATACACCCTTAACTTCTGGGTGCCCCAAAGGAACCACAAGGATGCTCCAGTAACATGGTTTTAAGTATTGCCAGCTCCATAGAAATAGTTATCTCAAATTTGCCAGTTGTGGGAACAGAACCCTAAGTTCAAGTCAAGGTAAGGTAAAAAGCAAATAAAATTAATTTTTACAAAATCCAGAATAGTACATTTTTCAGGAGTTCTAAAGATACAGGTAGGGGTAAAAAAAAAAGGACAGAAAACCACAAGTAACTTACATCTTGCAAGATCAAATCCAAGAGACTCCCCTTAATCCTCACTATACCCAGTGGACAGCTGCCAATTTCTCTAACAGTGGAGGAAGGAGATTCAGCTTCGTCCACTGCATGAGTTATACACTGTATCCACAGAGACAGCATTTCCACCAGGGAAGCACGGCATCTTTAGTTCCCCTTCATTTGATGCAACAGCACAGTATTTAAGCTGTCTATTCAAGTCTGACTTCAGAGTCTGTCCAAATGAACTTTTTATGCTGCTGTATGGAATAAAGCCAGGAATAATCTATCCCCAGACACATAAAACTTTTCCCAGTAAAGTCCACGTACTACATCCTTGTTATCCAACTTAAAACTGGTGCCTTTGAGATAGCCAAGGGCTGACTCTGAAGGCATCAATATCACAGCTCCTTAAAAACTGCATACATGCAAAAGTTGTACATAGATTATAACTCACTGCAAGTATCCCCCCACACTCAGTTTTACCATCTCTTCTATCATGATTGGCATTTATTTGATGCCCATAAATGACTGATAACATGCAAAATGATGTCACTAGATAGTCAAGAGCTGATAATCTCTTGCAGGGGAAAAGGGTTCTTCCACATGCCAGTGTCAGGTATCATAGAAAGATAATGCAAAGTATCCCTTAATCTCAAGAGTCCTGGAAAAAGTAGCTACTATACAAAGAAGAGTGCTAAATTTAATTTCCTTGAAGAAACCCTATAATGTCTTGGTGTATTATATATACTGTACTGTATACTCAGCAAAATAAAAAGCAAAAGCTTGGAAAAATGCTTTATGTAGTAGGAAGCTTTTAGACAACTGAGTGCTGAACTCCATACTGAGAGCACTGACATAAGGCTTTGGCTGGTAAACTGCTTGATGAGCAACATGTCAGCAGGTAAGAATCATTTCTGCCTGTTTGCAGAAACGACTGCAGCTGCAGGATCAGAAAGGGAAGACTGTGCTAAGAGCTAATGGCTTTACTCATGCTAGCATGTTCAACCACAGGCAGCTGAAGCATGCAGTGGAAACTATGTCATCAAATTAAATCCTCTCCTAATCACACACAGGATTATCTGGTGCTTTCCTCCCTTCTTCTTAGGTTAAAAAATGCTCTTCTAAAAAAAAACCTGCCAGTATGCTGCACCAAAAATAGATGAGAAGCATTCAGAACAGTAGCTTACTCTGACCTTCAAATCCTCTTGTTTTAATCTTTCTGTAACATCAATCACCATACATGTCAGCATCCTGCCATTTGCAAAACACTCACGAACTCCTGAAAAAAATTGCCTAATGATACCAGGCAACAGGTCACGTTTTGATACAACCCTTTACATTCACCATCTTTACAACTTACTTATCTGCAACAGCTAACAACAAATTCCTAAAGTATAAGGTCTAAACCAAATGTAACTATGAATGTCTACAACAGCATTCTACTCCTAGGTGTTGCCTACAAGTAACCCTACTACCTTAAGAGTGGACCGTCAACTGTGATGCAGTTATTCATGGAAGGAATTTATTTCTAGAGCCATTCCTTCACATACATATAACATCAAGGTAGATTTGGTATAGACTGTTATCAGCATATTGCCATTTCTTACCTGAAGTTTGCGCACACATCCACAGTGATGTGGATGTGGGCTGTCAGACAGCAAAATCCAGCCCCTGAATCCAATTGAGGTAAGCAGTCAATCAAAGCAAATTCTTATAAACTGTCAGAACTGACATATTCCAAAAGAAAATACAGTTGTATTGATAAACCAGTGCAGATGGCAATGTCAGTGACTCTTCCCTTTTACTATTTATCACTGAAAGAATAGTCACTGGAGCATCTCTGTAAACATAAAGGTCTAAAAAAATGTATGCCTCAGTAAAAAACAAAAAGCCTCAAAGATAGAGCTGTTTTCTTTTCCTCCTAAAGACAGCTTAAATTGGGAGATAAGTTTAACTAATGCAGTGAATTTTTATAAAATGCAGATATAACACACCTAAGGAAAAGGGAGATGGAGTTTCAAGTCATAGGTTTTTGCAAGTTTTAGTTACATCAGATTTCCTTCCTAAAGGAAAGGAAACACCTATCATGTACCTATTATATAATAAAGGGACATCTAAAGACAATCTTACTTGGCTCTATTTTCATCAGAACAATTTAAAAACAAATGCTGTTAACCATTCAATTAAGGACTCATTGGTAAATTGACCTTTCATATTTGCTCAAGGATTAACAGTTTAAGGAAAGGAAAATGAAGGTTGGATGAATGAGCGCAGTGCCCGAGAGCTCATGACAAGAACAGGAAGAAGGCAAGGAAGGAGAGGTGGTTGACAACATCTGAACCATCATCCTGCATATTTTGGATACAGTTGCAGAAATATCCCTCTACTTTGAATTAAGATTCTAGATATGCTTTTGTAGGAACAGTGACTTGGAGGACAGCTGCTGATCCAACTGACTACTACTATGTGTATCTTCGGCCTTAACATCTAGGCAGACTGCCATAGAATCAAGACACTGCCTTTTTTAAAGTTAGCTTGTCAACTTCTAAGCAAAACTTACATGGCCTTCCATGCCTTCCTGAGGACTCCAGTCTTTCCAGCTGTTTCTTCCAGCTTTTAGCCGTATCACCTCATCTGGCCACTGCAGCTCTTTCCTTTTTGACACGTTGATCCCTTCCAGTACTTGACTGGGATCCATTAACTATAAGTAGGAATTGAATTTTGACTGTTAGTTCAGCCAAAATTTAAAAGAAACCGATAAACTGTAACCTTTTGCATACTTCCAGAGAACTGAGTTTAATGCACAGAAATCAATTTCTGACTAATTTCAATGTTGGAAACACTAACTCCAGGCTAGGAAAAAGCCTGAACAGCACAGAATTTGGAAATTAGGCTGTGGTTTCAGACACAGCTGACAAGGTACCAGTTCACTGCTGTCTGAAGCAGCAGCTCTGGTTACCTTTCCCACCCCTTCTTTCAGTTACACTCGCTCATGGCAGGGTCTGAGGAGCTGGCACAACACAAGCATTGGCAGCACATGGTCCAGTAGCAGGGAAGAGTTAAATGATGATGGGCAGTTAAAACTGGCTCATCACTTCTTAGAGAATATTTTAAGAAACACAGTCTTGAAGAATTTACCGTTAGGTTGCAGAACTATATCTACCAGCATGGTTAGTTGAGACCCACCCCATGTTCTTAAGTAAACCGGCCCTTCCCCAGGAGGCAGCAGGAGAAAACTCCTGGAAATTGCTTCCTATTTAAGGACAGAGAGAACTGGATAAAGTTCACTATCCAAGGGCACATGTCAACTTCACCTGTGTCCTCCTCATAGAGGAATTAAGCAGCTTCATAAAAGGGCCCTTGCCTGCAAACCAAAGCTAGTAAGTACAGACCTGCAAAATTAGTTAACTTTGCCTACTATGATGGGGTTTACAAAGTATGACCCTAAAGTGAGGCAATATCAGCAACAAAATCACATTTGTTAGGATCTATCCTATTAAACACACTTCTTGATGTTTCCCACTAATATACTACCAAAGACACATATGTGGGGCTAATAAAAGCTAAAGAGCAAGAATACAAATTTCTGCTTTTTCACAAAATCAGCAAGGCTGCTACGATTAACTTAGTCAATGGTGTACTTGCTGCTCAGTAAACCCAGACTTGTGGCAATAACCAAAGAATACATATTAAAAGGAATAAATGAAAATAAATAAATAATAAATATGAAAGTGAAAATGAGTATTTTTACACTTACTTTTGTGGAAAATCTACTTGATTTAAAAGAAAAAGCTAGTTTCTTTCTGCCCTGCAAATGGAGCTGTTTAGCTTTACATGTTCTAATGCATAAAGGAAAACTAAGTATGAAGTAGAACCGAGTTCAGCTGACATTCTCAAAACTGCACTACAGCAAAACATGTAAGTAATGTAAACAGGGATGTCTAAGCATGCAGGAAGGCTGGTTGTCCAGAAAACCTTTTCTTCACATTAGTTCACCAAATGTAATTGCACAGTAGTTGTACACTGAGATGTTCCAGACTGTGTGTATTCAAAAGTAGCCATTTCAACAACATACAAGGTAACACTAACAAAAGCATGTGGAATCATAGGTTAACTTGTTCTTCTGGACTATTCACCTGGATTCTGTAAATAACGTCATCCTTTTTGGCTCGCATTTGATTTGCAGGGCTTGCATTACCACCCGACTGAGTTTCAGTTGCATTACTCCCTCCTTCTGTCCCTAGAAAGCCCACAAGGGCATGCTGTTTACAGGCTGGGATGCTTTGGCTGGAGCTGCTAGAAGAAGGCAGTCCATGCTGTGCGCTGACCCCAGTCTGGCCAGTAGGTTCCATTTGGTTCACCATAGATAGGCGGGACTGGATGGATGATGGGAGGTTACGAAGGGATATCTGACTGGTGGAAGAGCGCCGACAAGGCACAAAGCCCGTTGTGGATGTGCGAAGAGATGAATGACGACTGCCGTAGCAATAAGATGAATGGCTAGCTACTGAGGCACGGGCAGGAGAATGTCTGACAAGGCTTGACTGGACAGAGTGAGAGCTGTGACTGGTACCTAAAAGACAGAGAATCAGTAGAGTTTGATAAAGCTACCCAGACACATTAGATTGCCAACACACATGTTTTAGCACTTAGATACAAAACCGATGGGTCTAACAACATCTGAAACAGTTGTATTGCAGATCTCTGTTGCATTTCATATTGCAGAGCATTTGAATACATTCCATTCATCTTATCTTGGGATTTTATATTCTGTTCAGTTCACAATCCCTGCAAGATAAGTAAGCTTGAAAAATGCTTCAGCCTAGCTGTTCCCACATTAACAATTTGTTTCTTAATATTAACATTTAAGTTTCCCATACTTAAGGCATTAATGCAGGTAGAGATGTCCATGTTTCAAAATACTAAATATTCTTTCTTAGTATGCTTCACTGGATGTTCAAAGATTAAGTCAGAAAATTTGTTAGAGCAAAAGCTGGTTTTAAACAAGTTCTGAAAAATGTAATACCCTTAAAGTGAAAAACAGGAATTGCAGTTTATGAGCATTTGTGTCATTGCTTTTCTATACTAAGTACTTGTAAACACCTCTCCACAGCTGATAGATCCAATTACATCATGTAAAAAAGCCCAATGTTCATTCAACTACATAGACTTTTATAATCTTTGTGAGTAAAGGCAGTGTTTGGAAAGCTTTTTCTCAGCTTTACTATTTATCACATCCCAAACTACTGATCACTATGGACTCCTGGATAGGACTCAGCTAAAATATTACAGAAATAGTGAATCCATTCCACCATATAACTAAGAAATATCAAGACATTCACAAAAAATGACAAGTTTAGCATTTGCAGACAATACAGCAGAAGTGAAAAGATCTAATCTGTACAGACGTGTTATCAAAACTTATTTAATCTATTTTGCCAGCACAACTATACTCCTATTACTCAAATTTCTATTTGGAAACTTTGCATTACATAAGAGTACTGTAGTTTGAGATGAATCCAGCAGCAACACCACATAATCAAGTCACTTTTGTTGGCTTTTTCTTTTAACAGGCCTGATCCAAAGAGCTGAAAGGCCAGATCTGGCTATAGGATTGCACTTGTATAAAATTGTGGCTTTGTTTTATTTTAATTTTACCCAGACTGGAGGGATGAGCTGGTGGATGAGCTGCAGGAAGAGTTGGTGGATGAGCTGCAACAGGAGGATGCTGTACTGCTCCAGGTCCCTGCCCTGTAGTTGCACTCCCTCCTCCTTGTGACATGCTGCTCTGCGACTCATTGATAGTTGCATTATTACTTGTGCATGAAGCTCCACCTCCAGCATCTGAATCCTCAATATTTCCACCACTATTGCAGCCAGCTCCACAGCCTTTCCTTAGTCTGAAAATATAATGCAATTGACACATTTTAAGTCAATACCTTCTAATCATCAGGATTTTAAATGCCTTATAATGACAAGTGAAAGGCTTTACTCGGCATGATCCACAGCATTCCCTAAAATCAGATAAAACTTGACTTTATT
>JANZLQ010000032.1:16367083-16378354 GCA_026212715.1 Elanus axillaris | reverse complement strand
GGGGACGACAGAGCGCGTTGGTTTGTTTGTTGTCTTTTTTAAAGATAACTTCAGTTTTGGTTAGTCTCGCTAATTAAAAAAAAGAGGCGAAATATCCTTGTACTCTGAACAGAAACCTGGTCTTTAATTTAGGTTATGAATGTTGAAATGCAGAAATGCTAGAAGCCCTCTAGATTAATCAAGCAAGAGGATGTTAGTGAACACTGGATTATCATTAGGTCCTGCGTGACTGACTATACTGCTCTAGTTTATATTGGGGCTATCAATTATGGAGATTTTTTTTTTCTTAGTAACTGACAGATCAAAGGGTTATAAAAATAAAGTAATGGCTATATTCCTCTCAAACATCTTGTAGTGACAAGACTAATGAACACAAAGCAAGAACTTACTAGATGCAGGGATTAAATTTAAGAACCAAACCCCCAAAATCCAATCCCCCAATCACTCAATACATATTCCATTTTGTGTCAAGATTTATTTTCTCTACAACACTTCTGTTCTAAACCAATAGAACTTCAAATCCAAAAAAGCCTTCTGGTCACTGTTCTTGTAGGCAAAGAATGCAGGACCTATTAATGAACTCTTATTTACCAAGACAGACAGATACACTGCTTGAGGGATTATAACTAAGGCTCAATGTAAGAGGCAGTGTGCAATTCCATCTGGATACAGATTATACTTAGAGGCTAGAAGGCCTAGGGAATTCCTTGATGAGAACAGGAAGCTGTAGAGGGGCTGCAAGCTAGCACACCAACTCAGGGAGCGTTACACAAGTCTCAAACTTACACCTGACAAAATACCAAAACATATTGTCACTACTTTGACCAGTCCAGATAATCATGTTATAGACTCTGAAGATCAACAAGGAAATTCTGATATCATACCACCTGGCAATTACGGAATCTGCTGTCTTTGTAGTATATGCTATGAATTGAATGATTTATCTTTGTGGGGGTTCTTAGTTTAACACTGTAATACTCCAGCTTAAATCAGCAAGGTGACTTGGTTCTATAAGAGCTTTCAAATAAAGAACTTTGGTCCTTGCCTTAGTTTTAAAGCAATAGCATTAACTGCCTTCCCATTGAGGCCAGAACTCACTATTAATTTTCCACCACAGTAGACATACTCGGATTACTTGATAGGCTTTTCTACTTACTCAGTATCCAGTTTCTTTGGACTAGCAATATTCTTAGCACTGCTACTAAGCTCATTGAGGACTATCAGTGGATAGATAACATTCTTCTCTACAAAAAGGAGCCAAATATGAAGTTTCTCAAACCACATAACATGTGCAGCATCTGTCAAGATAAATTAAAAAAAAAAAATCAGACTGCACTATCAAGTCAAACTCAGCTAACAGAACTCTAACTGCATTCTCATACTGGACTTTCATAGTTCTATCTAACCAAAATTAAAAAAAGCTCCTTCTAAGCTACTGTTGGTAGCCCCAGTAGAGTTTTTGCACCACTACACATTTATACAAAATGTATTACAATATAACAGTTTGCAAACTACTTGCTTACTGCACACTGCAGGAAACAAACAACAATTTCAGCATTGATACTGATGAAGCTGTTTGACATTATGTACTTTACCTCATGCAGAAGGATGCATATTCCAACCATATTTGAAACAAAAGATTTGATTTACAACTCTACAATATAGAAGAGCATATGTAACCTGCCAACACAAACGACTGAGACTTAAGAACTCCTTTTAAACTTCCACAGTAATTGCAAAACGATGTAACAGGATTACTATGTTTCAAATCAATGCAAATGAAGATAATGAGAAAACTTACAAGGCAGTAGAAATATAGGCTGGAAGAGCCTATGTCAAAAGTTATGTTAAAAGTTGCTGCATACATGAAGGGTTAAAGGTATACTTCAAAGAGACTAGAAAAAGGCCCACCCTTCTTCATCAATATGAATGACTGCACATGCCTAAATGAGCCCCAGCAAGAACTGAAGTTCATTCTCTACAACAGAAGCCATAAAGACAGTTAGTCATTGACATGGCATGAATTCTCTTTAAGTTACAGGGACCAAACTGGGAGATGCTACAAACTTGTATTTAACATTACTGGATGTGACCTTCACCTTTCCTGAAAACACTGCTACATAAGCAATACTAAAGCTGGGTATCAGGAAAAGGGCACCAACTATAGGTTCTCTAGTTTTGCAGATTAAAAATCTAGAGCATACAATTGTACTTTTTCACTTCCTCCAAATAGAGTTTGGCATCATATTACAACTGCTATTCATATTTACCCAACTTTATGCCAAATCACTGAGGGGGAAAAAAAAGCCCACAATTTAGACATCAGCAAAAAGACCACACTGCATAGCTGCTACAAAGGTAGGAAGTGTGCAAAACAATTCTGATAATTCTCTGCTCCCAAAAGCAGCATGATGCTCACTTCCTTTTCATTACTGTCTTACCTCAAAAACTAAGTGAAGAGAAAAAACAAAAATAGCTTCAGTTGTTTCTAAGCCATTTTTGATAGAAATTTTTAAGTCTGCTGTTAACAATAAAAACATTCCAACAGTGGAGACCCTACAACCTACCACTACATTTATCCATAGTGGGAAAAAAAAAAAGATTTAAGTGTATCAACAGGTAGCACAAGTTGGTCAGCAACTACTGCAAGTTCAAAAAAGTGTCATGAATGATACTTACTTCGGACTTCAAACTGATAGTATTCCTTGGTTTTCAGCAGCGGGTGAGAAAAGCAATGCCAAGGAAGTTGCTTTCGGAGTTGAGGCAGAACATAATGGGTCACAAAGCCTACCGTACCCACCAATGCATAGAGAACATAACTTAAAATAGGCTAAAAAGAAGAATTGAAGAAATTAAGTTTTGTGTTTATATAAACAAAATCATACACTAATGATGTAATGCCTTTTCCAGCCTCTAGGCAGGTCCTCCTGTAATAGTAAGTTGGGAATGTATTTCTTCATGAGAAGCTGTACTACCAACTTTAAGATCAAACAAGAAATGCCTGTGAGAGAACAAACCATCCATCTCTAACAAATTTTCACTAAGTTGAGAAGCATTTTAAAGTAAAAATAGTACGCTAATCTGCCTTCATAGTCCATTGCTTCTGACCCATCTACGTTTTATAAATGATAGAGCTATTATCCTATAGCGGCTGAAGCCAATTTATATTTTCATCTGCTGGATAAAAGGAGATCTAAGCATAAAGAAAAACAAATCATTAACCAAATTCTCTTGAGAAGGTGGTGAATAAGAAGCCTCCCACCACGACCAAAACCCTATCACAGAAGTCACAAAATACTACTATATTAACATGGTATGAAGACTGAATTTCACAGTAATGCTTTCAAATACACTAAATTTTTCTCTGAACTTCTAGATATGTCATAGCAAAATTAGGATTGCATTACCTTCTTATAAGCTCTTGATTCAGAAATTCTGTGAAGCCCAAGCCTATTGAACTATTCAACTGGTAAAGAACATACAGTCAAGTTCCTCAAATGTAGGACAATCATGAGGGCTGCTCAAGTCCAGCCATACAATAGAAGAGATATTTTCCTTAGAAAAAACTAGTACACCTGCTTATGTAGGACACTTCACCTGAAAACCAGAAGCTACCTAAACACATGCTTCTAAAAGTTATTTTGTTTCTTTAACCGTAGGTGGTAGTGGGAGGGTAAAATCCTTCCGAAATACATGCAAGAAACTTTCATTTGCCTTATATAAGGCTGTTCATAAGCTAAACAATGGTGCCATTACAAGAATACCAAAAGAAGAAATTCAGTAACTGCAACTGTTCAGGCAAAAGCCTTTGCTTAAACTTAAAGCATAGGATCTAGTCCCATGTCATCATGACCTAGTAGGAGTCATATATACGCATTAAAAGTATCCAAAGCACTAACAGTACGTACATTGACAAGTAAAAAACTTAAAGGCTCTTTGAGGTCCTGTAAGTAACAACTCCAGTAAAGGGGTACTCCTCATACTATAGTCTACAAACAGCCACACTAGTATGCAACTGCTTAGTCAAGGTTCAGCCCCCAGTCTTTAAGAATCAAATCTCTTAAACTTTTTTTTTAAAAAGTTTCATTTTTCCTCACTCCAAAATCATCCTGACACTATTTAGCTGAGACAGATGAAGGAAAAGCAGGCATTTTGTGTTAAGAGACTAAAATAAAAATCCAGAACATAAGAAGAAACTAAGAAAGAGCAGGGGAAGAGGAGCTTTTGGACACATAAAACTAGAATGTGACAATCTTCACATCATGTACTTGCCACACTATATGTTTAAAGACCACCTAAAACTAGTCAGGAGACTTGCTGCAATACCTGAATAAGCACTGTAACTCATTAGAGTATTTGTATATAGAAGACAAATGGCAAACGTGATGGAACACCTTACCTGTAAAACTGTAAATACTGTACTGACATGAATTGCAAAATAGAGTACACCAATGACTATACACACAATCAGGTCAGACTGCAGTCGTTCACTCTGGGGAGTTAAAATAAAATAATTTTAGAATATGCCAGCTTCTGTTGTCCTCTTCAGATTCTTAATGCCCATCAGCAATAACACTGAAACTCAAAGATTCTCAAATCACGCCAATGTTAATTACTTACATTGACATTACCAGAAATTTCACAACATAAATCTTAGGGCTAAGAGCATTAGTTCAAATGAGTTAAATAGAAAGATGCATTTTCCAAGTAGGGCAGGAGAAATTAGTATACCCAATATGTTCTCTCTCTCATTCTGGACTGTGAGAGTGTATAACAAGCCCTCCACAGAACTGAAAAGAGCTGGAAGAGCGAACCAAATTTCCCATTTATGATCTAACAATTGCTTAGACTATGGGGCAATTAAGAGCTCTGGAAGACAGCTACCTAGACCAAGCTAATCACCCGGAGGAACAACTAGGCTCTTCAACCCTTTTTCCCCCTCCTTTGCAAAAGGGTAAAACACAACTTTGGAACAACCCTGAGCAATGAGTTTGAATTTTCCATTGCCCCTAAAAAATGAAGACAACCTGTTGATAAGAGGCAAAAAAAACCCCAAAACAAGTAATGCCAGACTCAGTCACAAGGGGGCAATATGTACTTAAGGCCACTACAACTCCAAGTCTCCCAAGTTTAGACTTGTTCCCACTCTGTAAATACAGTATTAATATTTTCAACCCAGAAAATCATTAAAGGATTAACTACTCCAAAGTCGGCCAAATAATTACACACAGCAATTATTGCTGCAAGGTCTTAACTTCTTGGGATACTGATTTAAAGAAAAAAAAAATTTAAGTCCTGCTTTAGTAAACACTGAAAGAAAGACTGTATCAATCCTCAGCTCCCCTGCCCCCTTGGTGACTAACAACACTGAGAACCAAAGAAGAGCTTGCAGCTCCTATGGTCAAGCTATTGCTCACAATTACTAGAAATACTGAGTTAATACAGTTTTGCCACCATTAACTCTTTCCCACTAACTTCTGCACAAAAGCAAGTAAAATTTATTATTATCGATATGAGCTACAAGAAAGTCCTCAATGATACTTCACTGAATTCACACTAGGGAATTCCAGTTCTCTCACATGCCTCCTTTTAAATAACTTTAAATTGCAATATAAGCATTATACTCTTAGTGTAGTACATTGGTTCATATGCAGATTTAAATAAAGCACTCCGATACATCCATTCTAATCAACACCATGGTAATTAACAAGTGTTGTGAGCTAAGTAAGATCCAGACTGATGCCATACAAACCAACATAAAGTAAATGCTTAGATTGAATTAAAAAAATAAAATTTAAAATGCTTACTTACCACAGAATTTCTAAGCTTTTCAGGTAAAGGATCTTTTACTTCAGACAGAGGATCCTCAGGGTTTTTGTCTTCAGAATTAGGAAAAAATTTTGATTGCACTAAAGAGCTTAAAGACAGACAAAAAAGATCCCACTGAAAAGCATGTATTGTTCTATGTCATTTTAGAAGAATAACCAAGTTCTATTACAAGTTGTTTACAAGCAAAAAAAATCCTGGCATATTGGTGCTTTCACATAGCTGAGCAAATTTACAAAGATGAGATCTCAGCTTTATAAAAGAAATAGTTCTCTGGTTGCACACAATGACCACCATTAAAGACAAGTAGCCAGATGTTGTTCGAACAGCAGTTTCTCCAGCACCAACAGGAATAACTGAACAAATACTGAATTTTAAGTGGAGTTCTTAGTATTCATGAAACAAACCTTTAGTTCATAAATAACTGAACAGAAATGTAACTTGGTGCAAAATTTAGAAGTGGTCTGTTTGTCAACACCTATTAGAAAACCAAGAATTCCTTTGTTTAATTCAAACTTCAACAGCAACAACAAAAAAAAAATCTATACTACCCTGATTAATTCATGAACTGGCCACACTGACCAAACTACTAAATTCTTAGCAGACCTTACTGGTAACTGAAGCCCAAAAAACATATATCTAAGCTTTTAGAAGACCATATGCAGCACTGCTAGCCATACCCAAGTGTCTCACAACCCCTCAATGCAATTTTTCTTACAATACGCTATGTGGTACAGAAATACATATTATTTCGTTTTGTGGACAGGAAGCTAACTACAGAATGAGCCCTAGATCTTCAGAGATGTACTTGCAATTACATATTGCAATGTATTGCAATGCTTAATTGTGCCACACCTGGCTAAATAGGTGAACCTGCAGGTCAAACATAAGCATCCAGGCTATACCACTTGGAAAGAACAAAAGAACAGGGATCAGGGACAAAGATCTCATACCAACTGAGTAAAGTCATCTGAACAAAGAGTAACAGAACAAGGTTTAGTTGTCAACCCAAAGGTAAGAATTTTACTTCTGTGTAAACACTCACGAATCATTAATCTCCCTGTTCACAGAAGAGGCTCGTCACTATCTACCCCAGACTACTGCTTATCAAATTCATCCAACATTATGGCTAAATTTAAATCCAAGTTCAAGCTCTGCCTAATCCAGTTATGTGACTAAGCCTCTATTGGCTATTCTGTGGGAGGTGTTTCTCCTACTGAAACTATTTTGTTTCATACACAATTATTAACTGAATCAGAAAAACTCTCATCATCAGATCAATACTCCAACTCAGAATATCAACATGAATACATGTTTCCCCATGCTAGATGGGAATGCTTATCACCAGAACAGATCCTTATTGTTTTGCATCCGAGATGAAATTATTTGAACAAGTGCTTTAAGTGTACACTCAAGATAAGAACACAGTAATGAATTAAATGAGAGAAACAGTTAAAATCCAAGTCAGTTTCACTTTAAACTAGTGCTTTGAGCACCTCTTTAAATACCTAATGGGTACTGATTGTTCAGCAAACACACCAGCAGAAAGATGGCACCTGACTGGCATTCTGGATAACATCAGGAAGCAGTTAAATCAGATTTTGGCATGCAAGTGATTTGTCAGAAGTCAGAAAGAAAGTTTGTTGTTGGAGGATGAAGTAGGTGCAAAATCTGAGAGTTTCTCTCTAACTACTGAACCAATATCACACTATTTTTGATAACACTAGTGACTACCAGTTAAAACAGTACTAATATGTAACATTATTTATAATGTTGTTCCCTTGCAACTTGTTTCTTCTTTGGGGTAGGGACACAAACTGAGTCACTTACAAAAGTACAGAAGGGTCACTACTTTGTCTGCTGAGATGATACGATATTGCCACTAACAAACCACAAAATATGGAGAAGAGAACTGGAATATGCTGCCCATCCCAAGAATCCTGGAGACAGAAATGAAATGTTAATAAAGGAGACAAAGTGGAACACTTACCTGACATACAAGAGTTATGCATATCATTGTAAGAGAATTGAAAAATTAACTACAATTCCACAAAACTGAAACAGGACTTTTAGGTAAATATTGAACAATATTTTTGTGCTATGTTTAACTATTGATCAGAAACTAACATAGTGTACATCCCTTAAGCCTACACCATCTTAATCATTAAACAGTCATCAGTTTTCATAACCCTTACGAAGAATTTCCTGCACTCCTTGAGGCCACAGGTTCTTAGAGCTGCACTTAGTCACTTTTTAATTTTGAAAGTTACATAAGTTTTTACTCAGATTCATTTTTTTCTAAGGTGCTGGATTCAGATTAAACCAGTGGTTTTGTTTTTGTTTTCATGATCTGTACTGGATCTGCAAAGATGAGACAGTGATCTTTGCTAAAACTTGTTTATCTTGAACAGATGTGTTTACAAAAGGCTCATGAAACAAATGCACAAAATTCACAGAAAGCTAGTGATGTTCTGTGGGTGATAGCATCATGGGAGTATTTCCTCTAGCCACACTTTACTCTGAGAGTGAAAAAAGCCAGTCAACTGAGTTGGAAGGTGCTCATACTACAATTAATTGTGAACTGAGAGTATTTCATTATTGACACACACCCAAAACCAACAAACAGCACCACCACCACACTGTTTTCAAACAGAATGGCATTTCAAGCAAGGAAAAGCTGTTGCTTTGGGGGTTGGTTTCTTTTTTTCCTCCCTTTGCCAGCTAACTCTACTTTTCAGATAGTCACACATCTTCACTTTGGACACTATAAACTATTTCCTGGGGTCTTTTCAAAAAAAGATTAATTTGATAAGACTATTTCTGGTTTGCAGCACTGGAAAAAATACTCATGTGAGCCATTTTGAGAGGTTAACAAACCAAACCAACACTTGAAGACTGTCCTAGAAACAAGCCACTTACATAATTTTTTTTTCCAAAAACCCAGGTAGAACAGAACCGATAATAAATGCCATGTGGTTTTGGGAAAAAAAAAAGCCTGTTAATGCAATCCCAAATCATATACCTTTTAAAAGCAAAATATCTGCTTTGTTCCTGCATTGCATCTGCTTTATTGACATCACAGCTGAGCAAGTATAAAATCCTATCAAATCAGGCTAATATTTCTAATCCATTTGCTGCATATTTAAGTATAAGATACAAGGAAGCAGAGAACAAAACCCAAAATATTAATGTATGCTGTGTCTAAAATTTTGCTCACCTTCAGGGCACCATAGCACAGTCCATACAACAATGCTACTGCCACAATACTACAGATAAAACTGTAAAGTGCTGCAAGCAGGCTTGTGGTAGCTGAATATCATAGAAAAGAAAGAAAAATTAAAACAGTGCTATCTAATTAGGTTAGAATACAAAAATAATTCAGATTAAGAAAGCTATCAGCCCCCTAGCTGCAACACCCCTCTGATATAAAAAAGGAAATGCAACCCACAGCAACTACTTTTATTTTCCCCTATAAAAGTTTTTTTAAAAGAGGATTTTATGTGGCTTTATTTACCTCATTTATTTAACAACATTACCATGGGAATGGTTAACTACTGCAATAGAAACTAGTCAAGGAAGAAAGTATACTTTTTGACAAACTTACTAGGACACTAATTCTATTTCTCAATAATCCATCAGAGGACCTTGAGCCTTTCTAAAAATACAATTAGTATTCTATGTTTAGAGTGTAGGAATACAAATAGCATAATCACTAAATTTTTAACTAGCCTACTAATCTGATGGCTGCTCCTAATCTAATGCTTTTGCCACTGACATAAGAAACAACACTCACCATTGCCACCAAAGACATGAATATCCAGCTGTTCACAGAGATACATCACAAATGTATTCACCTGAGGCAGGAGACCAATGAAGAATACTATAGGGAAACATAGCGTAAACACTATGGAAGAGAAAAAATAGTTGGAAAAAGTGGTAAATATGAAAAACATAGCATGGTACAGTTTAAGTTCCAGGGTATCACACACACCATTTAACTCAACATCACTGAAGTATTTCTACTCTTATTTCTAAGGAAAACATCCATTATGTAAATCCCTAATTTGGTGACTCAGAACAGACTGAATATAGAGGTTACATAGACCAATAATCAGAGTATTTCTTGCACTTCCGTTTTAATCACTGTAGAAATGGACACAGGCAAATTCAGGCTTCCCATTTTTATTTAGCAGAGATCAGCCAAGAGTGTTTACAGATTAGATTTCTAAGTTTTCACTCATTGTAAATGAGGCTTATCTGAGCCTAACTGCCTGTTTGGACTTACAGGAATAAGCTAACACCAGCCATACTAACATAACAGAGACCAAGCATTTCACCTCTGATTTTTTTTGCCACTAATAATGCCTCACAATTTCACTCATTTTCCCACAACACTTCTGAAAAGTTCTGATCCTAAATGACTTTTTTTTAATGAAAATGGGTAACCATGTGAACTATTAAAACCTCTAGAAGCTACAGGACTTAATAATGTAAAGATAAATGACTGCCACTTAATTTTAATACAGAGAACGGTGTGTCCCAACCCATATATAATTTACTTTCCATTTGAAGGAATAAAAGATGCAGAAATAATCTTCTACACAACTGTTAAGTAGTTCAGATGTAATTCACAAGCAGCAGCATATCACAAGACCAAAAGAAGAAACTAATTGTAAAGTATCCTGTAAGAATCACAAGTATTAAATTTAAGTTTCTAACTTCATAGCCACAGAATGGTTGGATAATAAAGGGTATCACATTAGAAATATATACAGTGAGACAGGCACTGAGAATCTGATTTTGTTTTTCCCTGATTTGTTGGTAAAGTTAAATAACTGAACGCTGTTTAAAAACATGTAGGTTCAAGGGCCTGGAAAAAACCATTGAGTTCTCCATCTTTTTACTGATATAAATTAGGAAATATAAGACTAAGGACCAGCTACTTAGGACCTGAAGATAATATTTTTCAGAATTCTCAAGTCGAACCTTCATCCCAAATCATTACTCAAGGAAGCCTGCATAGAACGCAAACAATAAAATGTTCTCTCACTGACAGGTTAAAAAGTTGATTCATAAAGGCCCGTAAGTTGAACTATCTTGGGTCCATTGAAAAGAAAATTACAAAATAGATCTAGGAATACACAATTTATAATGAGTATTCCAACAAGAAGCCAACATTTCTGATGGCTTTTTGAAGCTCATAAAGGAATTGCTCTCTAATGGGGACAACCTAGGTGAAAATAGAAAATAATTGTTATAAATGTGGAACAGATTTAGACCAACTGACCAAGTCCTATATGTGGGACACTGTCCTGGGTTCAGCTGGGATAGAGTTAATTTTCACAGGGACCTGGGAGGGGGCATAGCTAGGGCAGCTGACCTGAACTAGCCAAGGAGCTATTCCATACCATGTGACACCATGCCCAGTATATATATAGGGAGCAG
>JANZLQ010000032.1:16349368-16366983 GCA_026212715.1 Elanus axillaris | reverse complement strand
CCTTATCTCAACCCTCAAGGTTCCGGGTTTCTTTCTTTTTCCCTTTCTGGTTCTCCTCCCCATCCCACCGGAGGGGGACGGGGGCGGGGGGAGTGAGCGAACGGCTGCGTGGTCCTTTGGTACCAGCTGGGCTGAAACCGCGACAGACACAAATAAAGTTATACCAGTCCTTACTTGTCTGTTGGCAAGGACACAGAAATTATGTTAACTAAACACAAAGATTGCCTTGCCCTGCACCTGTGTTGTTCTAGTAGCTAAAAAATGGCAGCTGAGATTTTTACTTTATGCTAATAAAGTACGTTTGCTAGGAGTCACCTTGCTTTGTGATACACAAAAGGTTTCTGAAACAGTGCTTCAGCAACATTAAGAGCTGCTCCTAAGGCAAGGGTGTGCATGTGGGGCAGGGGGGTGGTAGGGTGGGACAGGTTTTTATTTTCATTGGGTGGTTTTTGCTGGGGTTTTTGGGGGTTCGTGTGGTTATTGGGGTGGTTCTGGGTTTTGGGTTTTTTTTGTTTATTTGTTTCTTTTTAAGAGCTCTTCTGGCAGCCTGAATTTTATTGGTAGAACTACTAAGAAATATAAACCATGTAAGCTGATGCAAGATGCCTGAGAAGAGTAAAACTTAAGTGTCAAAAAGCATGCAGGACTCTTGAAATAATAAATTTCAAAAGCTAATCCCAAAATGGACATTGCCTGGTAAAGATGCCAGCACATCTTTTTAAAACTGGAAAGGACTCTTAAGTACTTTTTAAAAGTAGGTCACTTTCACAATACAAACACACCACCTACATGCACATTCACATATTACCTTATGGGTATATGTTACAGCAACAACTCAAGGAGATAGGAAAGGGAAGAAAAGACTTCCAAAATTGACAGAGCATAAACAAAGGGAAATGAAGCCAGTTCTGCATCTTCAATGAGTCAAAAATATCTGCTGTCTTAACTTTTTTCTTTCACAGATATAGAATGAAATACACCCATGGAATCTGTAGAAAAGAACCTTTGGAAATACCTGGACAATATTCTGTTCATAAATAAGTGGCTTAGACCTTTTCCCACTGGACATTTACATTTAAATACAGATTTACTAGCAGAAAGTCAAAGGAGGAAAACAGTATGATGTATGAAATTCAGGATGTTCCTAAAAATCAAGTAATAAAAACTAATACTCAAAATGCCAAAGTCAGTAATTCTTAATCAATTAAAAGTAAAAAATAAAAGAATTTTTTTTAAAAAAAAGATGACCAAGACCAAGTTTTAATCTTTTATTGGACAGAAGACTGTCCAAGAACTGCAGGCGTGCAGTCATAACATTTCACTGCTGTAGTCTTCCATGCACAGATATTTTGGTACAACTGAAGGGCAAGCGTGTTCAATTTAGATTAATTCTTACAGATTTTCTTCCCCATCTGAAGAGGTGATCCAGAGAGGATCACCCAAATAACTTTGCTCCATTAAAGAATATGCACAAAGTTCCCCACGATAAGATCTTTTTCAACTGTTTACGTTCTCTCTCGCCTTTCTATGGGCTCTGCCTGAGATTATGTAGCTGTTAATATTTTTCAATAACTTTCGTAAGTAAACAGGGGAAAGGTTTGGGATTTTTTTGTTTGTTTTTTTGGGTTGGGATGTTAAGTGCCAGCAGTATCAGTATTGCAAATGCACTGTGCTGCTCAGAATACAAAGTACCTCATAGAGGCCAAAATTATATTTTTGGTACTGCTGATAGGCCTGTTCTGAAAAGAGACACATTAAATGAGATTTAATCTGTCTGTAATGTTTTTAAAAATTGGGTCTGTATTGTTCTACCTAATTGCTAAACACAAATAGCCTGATTTAAAAGAACTCCTGCTCATTTGCCACAAGCCCCTCTAGAGACTACAGAAGAGTCCAAATCAAAACATTTATTTAACTACTGAGCAGCTAAGTTCAAGCACAGGGTAGCATATCCAGGTCCAAGTTAAGAACAACTAACAGAAGGTTCAGGGATGAGGACTATGATACTAGATAATTAAAAAGCTAAATTATTCTCTTCTATGACACCACATTAGTTGACATCTCTGCAGTTTGTTACAGCAAAGCTACAGAAGGGGGGAATTTTCCCATAAACTTCAGCAAAGCTAAAACTCCTCTTTCTAAAGGAAACTAAATGAACTGCATTTAAAAGGTGATGATGCAACAGTGTCATAACAAGATGCAGAGTGGAAAAAAAATCCCATTTGCTTCACTGTGGTGAAGCAAACAATTCAAAGCCATGAAAAAGCCACTCACCTATAACTAAGTCCCTGGCTGAAAGCAGCAGCAATGGGTTGGTGAAAGCCATTCCATACAGCCTGAATCGTGTTGTAGATATGTTTCTGCTGCCGTAATCCAACAGCCAAATAAGACCACAACATAAACAGAAATATACAGGCCTACTATAGGCTATGATACGATTATGACCCTGTTAAAAAAAGAAAGAAAACACATTTCATCATTAGCAGAAAAAGTAATGGTTACTCTTCTGTTACAGATCATTTCAGAACCAAAATTAATCAATTAATGTACTGTCACCTCAGTACATCCTTAAGTTTTGTTCATAAAATCCTTAATGCATTGCCTTGCAGTGATACAAGTCTTTTTTTTGTGGCTTTGATATATGAGAACACAACAGTTACATTTATTTAGACTAAGCTATATTTACCCTTATTCTCCTCTAACCTTTAAAGTACATTTCTTGTAATAATGCCAGAGACACTCTGACTGGGCTTCATAAGCAAAAAAGAATATCTTGATTTTGAAGAAAAAGCAATTAATGTTTATTACTCAAATACTGCTCCTGCTGGGAAAAAAATAATCTGTATTTTTCATTAATACACACAACTTATTACCTAAAATAATACAAATTACTTGCTGCAGAGGAATAATGCTTTTTCATATCTTATTTAGGACGTAACAAAAATATTTTGTCTTGGCAATCTAGCAGATGCACAACAGAACATAAATATGTTGTGCAACATGAGCACATTAACATTCCATGCTTAAATGTTAATGCTCACTACAGCATTGCATACTCAGCTTAATAGAGTGAAAAAATAAGGCTGTGTGCACACTAGGTCAACTGCATGCTCTACAAGACTAGAATAGAACCTCAAAGCTGTTTCAGTTCATACCAGCATAGTAAATCACAACATTAAGAACACTTCTCAGTATAATTGCTTGAATATTAAAAATTCATTAAAAAACCTTACTGTGATACAGCTCTATAGCAAAAATTAGGCTTAAAACAGGGAGGACATGATTTGCTAAATACAAAAAAGCATATGGGGGTGGATAATATAATAGTATCAGTTCCCTCCTCATACACTAGGACAACATAAGCCTCTTGTGCCTTATGAGAAGGTACATAAGAAATGCTGAAAAGATCAAACCAAAAAGATCACTTCTCTGTGGAAGTTCTACATCTACAGGGTTAGGACAGTGACAAACACCCATGACTTACATGTCGAGGGGAAGAAGAATCTGGCTGAACGCTCTGAAACCAAAATGGATAGAGGAAAGTTACCCAATCTAGGGATAAGTTTGTTTACCTCCCCTCACCCACACTTTCTTGATTAAAATTCTTTTAACAATATCTACAATTAACTTCACAATGCCACTCTACAGCCTTTAAATAGCACAATGTATTAAACCATAAAATCTGTTCAAATAATATATGTCTATAGCCAAAGCTTTTAAAAACACCTCATTTTTAGAACTTTTACCTTTTTTTAAACACAGAATGTGTTATGCACTTTAATTGTAAATCTAATTTTCCACCTAACAGTGTATTCATATGGAAATAACAGTATCTTTGTAATTTAAGAATGACTTTAACAACTGTCTAATAAAAACTAAAGATTCTGACTAAAAATACTCTTAGATATAACTGCTTAATATGAATGCATTGAGGTGTATCCACACAAAAAAAACCACACCCACAACATATAAAAGCTTCCAAGTTTAGTTTGTAGGCTGTTTTCAACCAGTCAGAATGTGCTCCTCTTTGGGAAAATAGAAAGCGCATGACAACAAAAGAGTTGTTTAACAAACATATACAGAATCATTCTAGTGAAGTGACCGTGCATAACCATCTGTCAAACTTTCCATGAAGCTGAAGTTTACTCGATTCTTTTTAAACAAAAAGCACACAGTTTTTGACTTACAGCTCTAACCTGCAACACCCAACCAAAGTTATTTCTATTGTTTACAGGAAGTGAAGATAGAAATTAAAATACCTTCAACAGTGAGTACTGACAACTGGCTATTACCAGGCAGAACTGGAAGACCCAAATATCCTTGAAAAATCCCTCTATAAGAAGTACAGAGCCCAGAAATGCAACTAGAATAGCTAGGATGACAGCTAACACATTTTCAAGGATCTCACGATTCCTGTATTAGAGAGAGAGAGGGAAGGAAAACAAAAAAGAATTAAAAGCTAACTATGTCTAGTAAAAGCTGCAAGGCAACAGTTAGGGTCAGAAGCTAAAAAGAGTTATGCTGCTGGTAACAAAGTTTTAAGCATAGATTTGAACTTCCATAGACTATCCTAGCACACGGTCTTTTAGCAAAGCTAAGAGCTACCAGGTTTTCAATGACAGCTGAAAGCAATTAGTATCTTACAGAATTAAACTTTAAACAGCAGAAGATAACTTCAGCAGATAACTTCAGAAATAATTGAAATGCTTAACCAGAAGCATGGTCTGTAACATAAATCTATATTCAAGGCCCACACAGGATGATTACAAGCCTGTGAAAAATATATGCATGATAGCTTACCCATATATAATCTGTCATTCATAATTTCGTAATGAAGAAACTAAAAATACTCTCACTTGGCTAAAATATGCCAAGTGGAATAAAAATAATTCCATATGATACAGGTAGAGCTTAGGAACAGAATTAGCGTTATTTCTCCCTAGACAGAATCACTACTATATTATCTCAAGGAAGCTCATTACCAAAATTTAAATACTCATATATTCCAAAAGCTGGTAACAGGGGGGTGAGGGGGTGGTGTCACCTTCATTTTATTCTACTAAGTAAATGCAGCTGGGACAACAGGTTACAGTATTAGATGACCCTTTGGAAAAATGCTTTAAAATAGAAGGTAAATTTTCTCTACTTCCCGAAATAACCTAAGTGTATGCCAGGTTCTAGAGCTTTTCAATTCATTTTTTGGAGAAGATTATTTTCCAGGTTTAAAGATTAGCAATAAATCTCTATTGTTGACCATTCTAATATATTACTGCTCCACTCATGCAAAGTGAGGTTTTTGGGTTTTGTTTTATTTTACTTTTTAGCATTGCTGGAGAAAAAGGGGAGAATAGCCTTCATTACTTTAGAAATACTACATTTTGTATTATTCTTTCATCTTTCAGAGTAAAGTACAATTAATTCTAAGGATAGCTTTATCTGTATTACTCACAATTTAGTTAGCATTTTTTAATCTTTACTTTCTGAGGTCTACAAGGATCTCACCTATCAAATAAAGCCAGAAGAGTTAATCTATCAAAATTGATGCTAATCCAAAGCTTAGGAAGGATCCAAAAGCGATAGTACTGCTTGACTTTTTGAGCTGCTTCCTCTTGAGGTTGCATGTGGTCCTGAAGGTCAGGGCTCAGGTCAATATCCTGCTGCTCCAGCAGATCTGTATCCATGGTTAGCAGCCTGTTCAACCTGATCTGAGGAAGAGAAAGCTAAGAGAAAGTCAGTATTAACAAAAGCTCATTTTTATTATATCACTGTATTCTACTGAAAAATGCTTTGGAAAAAACTGCTAGAATTATTTAGTTTCACTTATGAGAAATTATATGTTAAACTCAGTTCTCAGACTTCTACTTACTTTTCCTATCCTTATAATGGAAAATGAATAGCACCAGCAGCAATAATAGTTTGCATACAAACACAACTGTTTGGCATTTTAGCATATGCCTTATTTCAAATAAAGTATTGCATGAACATGTCTTCCAAGCACTTTATCCCATTTACTCTGAAAACTTCAAATTTGAAGACAAGTAAACTGATATGTAACAGCAACAATGTATACTACAAGGAATAATCCCATTCTGAACCTAAATAAACTCCAAAACATTTCATATAGTCAGCTAATCTGCATGCACACCCATGCCGAATGGTTGTTTTTGCATGACAAAGCAACATACGCATGCATCAGTGGTCAAAATCAAACTCACTACGCATTCAGAGTATACTCAAAGTAAAAAAGCTCTGCCCTAACAGGTCAAGTACTACTTATGACTGACTGTATTTCTCACTTATTTTGTAGTTCGCCACTCTAGAGTTCTCTTGAAATCACAGTAATACTAACAACCATAAAGGACATTAAGAAGGGTACTCAGAAGGTTGAAAAGTTACTACAGCATGTATGTGTCATCTAACCCACTTTGTAAGTTCCATTAACAGGCCAAGAAACATCTGAATGCACTGCCCTTTATTCTTAAAAAATACCATCATTAAAATGTCATTTGATGGAAAATCTTCACAATCTTTTAAGGCAAAGAGTAAAATTTAAATACTCATGTCACCTTTAAGTGTCAAAATTACAGGTTTTTTTTTTGTTTGGTTTTATAAAGTTTAACATGTGGTTTATTGTTTTTGTAATTTTCTCATGACTCCTTAAAGCGTTAGCCTACTGTAACTCTGCTAAGCCAGCTTTTCCTTCCTAGAAAAATACTAATAAAAACAACAAGCAGGAACACTTCCTTTCTAAAGGCATTTAAAAAATACTAAGTGTAATAGCTAAGATAAGCTGTGTAAGAAAACAGTTGCTTTTCAGACTTTTTAAACACTTTGTTTCTTAAAAGGTAGAATCATCATAATGTAACATTTGTCACACTAATAATAAATTTCAGTGGAAGTTTCCTTTTACACACATGGGCTAAACTTTTATAAATACAGGTTTGCCTTAAATAATAATTCCCTCCAACAGTACCACACTGGCAAACCAATAGCACATAACAGGAAAATGTAGCCTTCAAAAAAGAGGCTGCATTACAAGGGGGATGGTGGAAAGCAAAGAAAGTTCCTCTAGCAGACACCAGGTTTGAAGAGCACACTCTTGACCAAAGGCAGTCAGGCAAATAGAGGTCTCTTGCTCCTCTGCCAAATGCTGAATCCATATTTCATTTTCCCTCTTGATTAGGTCATTAGGTACTTCAATATACTTTACTTTGGTTTCCTAGCTTAAGAATCATGACCATTTGCACTGTTTTCATGACACAGCAGAATCAGAAGTACAGATATGTCTGGACTTGCCAACAATATAAAAGGTTTGAGATCACAAAACTAAGGAGTTCTAAAGCTATTTACAGCATAAAACAGTCTAAGCTTCTGCCTTTTTTCCAAGTCACTCCTTGCATATGAATTAAGATTTTGTACAGCAGATTCCAACAAGAGATTTTTAAATTCCTTTCAGGGAAATTACTAAAGTTTCTCTTGGTCAGAATATGAAATTTATTCTTTCTGCTGCCTGCTGATCTTAGTAATGCACCGAAGGAAAACTCTGTCCAAGTTGTCCAGTCATCTCTGGAAACCCTTACAAGGCATCTCAGAACACCCAATTTCCACTTGATTTAGAAAATCACTATGCTTTAGATCAGAGGAAACCATTTATATATAAATTTTAAAGTGCTATGCAGAAAAATGAATTTGTATGTATGAAGACACTGCAACAATAAATAAATGTTATATCTTCATTTAAACCCAGGCAAAAATCCTTCTTAAGAACAAAGAACTACCACATAGGATGATTAATCAGTGCTATAAAATTGGAAAGTCTTCTGGTTTTTTTTTTTGCATGCTTTAAAAATAAATAAGAAAAACTTACTAGATCATGTGGATAAAAGCGAACTGAGGTAGAACTCGATACGTGAGAGTCCGTGTCACTATAAGAACAGGGGAAAGACTTCAGATTATAAAACTACATTTTATTTCAACAGGCCACTCAAATTTTCTAGTGTCTCTAATTTTGACTCCTTGAAAATTTTATCTAAAAATCTTTAAGTTTTTCCTTTGATCACATATTTTAAATACGACTACCCTCTTAGCCTTGTGCATTGTGGTAAATTCTGTAGCTCTTTACCCTTACCCTTGGTATAATTTTCTCAGCACCCTAAGTTGTCTAACAAGGATTATCATGACCGTGATTATTCCACTTGAAAAACAAAGATGTTTCATAATCTGTTAGCTACTGATGTGTAAACACACACTGTCTCTAAAGGAGTGCAGAGTCTGCTATGCATTCACATACAGATTTTTTTTAATTCTATACTGTTTTTATCAAGGTCCCTAAACTGCTAAAAATAGTACATACTTAACACGAGTATACCGAGTTAGTCTTAAATAGCTTTTGAAAATCTTAAATTTAAACTAACTTAAGCCTCTGGCAAGAAGAGCAGAATTACTTTGCAATTTCCATTCATTAGAGATGAGGAGAAATTTCTCTTACTGTATGAGAGTCCATATCCAACCATTGCTTTTTATCCCCAATTTTGGATAGCTTTTGGATGTTTGTATTCCATGTAAATCACATGGCTGTAAGACTTGTATCAAATTTATGCAACTTGCCTTCAGTTCCTTGCCTTAAGATAAAAACATTCTTTGTTATCAATTTTACTTCACTGAAACTCAAGTATTACTCTAAAGCCGAGATCTGATTATTTAGATGTGGCCATTTTGTTCCTTCCATTAGCACATAAAACTTCACAACAGCAGCCATCAGCAAAGCCATTGCATCTGGAACATGCAAGCAGTAGAGGCAGGCATTGGCAGCTTTGTGCAAGGAACACAGAACTTTTTGTCAAAGTTCAAGTCTACAAAAGGCACTTGCACACTTTCACAAGAAAGATTTGAAGATGGGAGCTTTTATATTCATTACTCCATAATTCCAATAACTATTCCACCTACACATGGTGGGCATTTGTAGCATTCAGCAGGACGCAATAGCTTCAGAGCAGTTCTATGTAGTGAAGTGGATTAGGGCAGGGGGGGAGCATGGGAGGTTTTGGGTTGTTTTTCTTTCTTCTGCCTCCTGTGCCTTCAGAGAAAGAAAGGGCATCTTTCCAACAGCAGATGAACTTTCCAGTATGTAGCTTACTATTTCAACTGTAAGTCAAATTTTAACCTCAGGCATGTTAACACTTCCATGTATAGTTTCATGCCATCTATGAACTTAAGAACAAATTTATCAGTTTACATTTGCTTCACAATTGGAAGTTCATTTGAAAATAAATTAATAGCCATTATGATCAGCAGCCACCTACTTCCCCCAAACCTGCATTAAATCCTTTAAGAAAGACCTTCTATAAGCCAATCAAAAACGCTTTTGTCAAGTTCTCAGTTTGGACATTTATTCCTTAAGCTAATAGTAGTCTTCGTTTCTGAGAGGTATTTAAGTGGAGAAGATTATTTATGCAGGTAGTGTCATCTTCTAGTAAAAATCACTTAGGTTTCAAAGTAAAAGTATATGGATAGTATTTTATATTGTTTTTTTGTAGTCCATACTAAATAACCTTTTAAAATTAAAGTCAAAGATTTGGTTGCAGTAAGACAAGAATCATCACTCTTGACTGGCCTTCACACACACCAGATGTTGGATGCTCTTCTTGCAGCTGGCTCAAAGTTCACAAGTGACATGTCGCAGCCCCCCGTCTCGTAGAGCGTAGAACTGAACTTACCTATTAAAGAAAAGGTAAAAAGCAGGTCAAAATTTCATAGTGTTTCATCCCACTGGCACTAGTTTCTATTTATTAACTTACTACCAAAATCAATTTAGACATCCAAATTTACATCAGCGTCAAAATATAGTGTGATTACACATTGTGTCACCAGAGCAGACAAGATATTAGCTACTCAGTCCTCTTTCATACTGTTTTACATGACATACATACAGTAAACTGCAATACTGAATTAAATTTTAAGTTTGTATTTAAAAAGCTGTCACCATTAACACAACATATGCAGAGTAAGCCTTTCCCCTCTCCCCTTAGAGAATAACGAGGTAAACAACTTACAATGACCACCTTCTTCAGTTCTTACCCATTCCCCCACCCCAGCAGAACAATCAGTAAATCACTCGCTATCAGCATTTAAGAACCACAGCAGAGATTCCTCAAGTGTCCTGAACAAAATTCTTTTGAGAGGCACATGTCTATTTGATAAGAAACAAAGAGTGAAAGAAGGCCAGAGATGCTTCCTAAGTTCTACCTCTAGAAAAAAACTAAAAAAAAAAAAAAAAAAAAAAAGGAATGGCAGGCAGGGATTTATTCTACAAGCCAGAAGCAAACGCTTTGGTGCAAGAACAGAAGACTGCAAGCTAACTTCTCAGACAAAACCATTTGGAGTTACTGGAACTCCATTAATCATAATTTCCTAAAGTTATTAATAACACTTTTTGAATGAACAATATCAAACTATTCCTAAATATATAATTAACAAAAAGTAGCTGGAGATTATAACTAACTCCAATGATAAATAACCTTATTCAAAATATGATGTTTTTACAGTGCCTTTCTCCCACAATAGTCTGATCAGAGACAAGCATTGTAATTTCCCCTGAAGGCCAGGTTCAATATATTTCAGCTCTGAACACAGGAAGTTGATTTTGAAATTTTGATCTCGTATGAAGTGTTCTTGCCAACTTCTCCATCTCTTCTAGCTCAAAACACTTCTTAAGCCATGATGCAAAGCATGCAATATTTTAAGATCTGCTTATACAAAACAAAAAAATCCTATGTAGGGGCATCTGAAGCAAAGTATACACCTCTCAGCCACATCTTGCTGTTATTTCTTCTTCTGTTGATACAGTATAACAAGCAGCCTCAGGAGAAATACCTAACAAGATCAGAGCTTCCAATCTTTCCCCTTTCTGCAAGAACATAACCTGTTTCTGATAATGTTTTTGATGTATTTTAAAAAAAATTAAAAATCACACTATGATCCTGCTCCTACTTATCTTCAGACCTACAGACAATAAAGTTCAATGTAGAACTGTTTGAATGCAAGAACATTAAAAAACTTGAACTGGATGATTAAAACCAGTGAAACCAAGGAAAAATACTGGTATATTGAAAATATCTTCATAAAGCTTTCTACCCTCAGAGGGGGTAGTTCAGACCAACTAGACACATACCACAGCTGTACTAAGACCAACCATTCTGACAAGACAGTCAGCTACATAGTTGAGGAGTCACATACAGCATGCGTCAGAGCTCAGTGATGCAACAGCTCTTTCTAAATATTACAACTACTATAGGCATTTGTAAGGAAATAAAAGTAGAAAGTTCACTTGTTAGGTTTTTTTCCTCAAAAGTTAAGATTTTAATGAAGAGCTTCAGTTAAATATCCTTTGGTTTTTAACACATAGTGTAGTAAACAGCTGTTACTGAAGTTTAAGATTTAAAATAGGGCAAGAAATTAGGAATCTTCTTCCCCACAAGTAATAAATAACCTTAGTTACACAGGGCTATTTCTTAGCTGCATCAGTAAAAAAAATTTCAACAGCAAACATGAAGGTATTAGATAATACACTTCAGGTTCTAGTCAGGAAAACATTATGCATAACTTACTATGGAAAAATATGGGCAACCAGTCCTTAAAAGGAACAAGGAAGCTTGGGTTTAATTGCTCATGTTTTTACATTACTGAATTGAAAGCCTGGAAATTAAGCTTTCTAAGTTTTAAATTACTAAAATTCTAGTCACAGAGATTAGAATATGCTACTTGCAAGGTACAACTTCCCATTCTCTTGGGCTGAGATAATACATCAGACACGTTTGTTTTAAAAGTTTACTGAACTCTTACACTCATGTGAAATGTCTGAAAGGGACCTCCTCAAACTATGAAAAAAATTAGCATAAAACACTTAAATTTAGAAAGTATCCACAGTTCCCTCACATCCAACTTGTCTTTGAATCTGTCAAAATATAGCAGCAATACAAATGCAGTTAAAAGTACAGCACGGCTATGGTAGGATAAACCAAACCTAATTAATAGAGGTAGCAACAGACAGAACCCTTAATTCCAATTGTTTACACACAAACTACAACACAGACTCAGGTTTTGCCATACTTGCAATTCACCTCCCTACTTACATAGACTTCCTATTGAAAGTTAGCTCCCTGTCAAGGAAAGTAAAGTATGGCTTCTCAATAAAACAAAGTTGCCTGCCCCCTTTTTTGTTTTGATTCTGGTTTTTGTTTTGTTGGGTTTTTTTGCTTGTTTTAAACCAAAAGGCTCTCCAGAAAAGCGTCAACTCATCTGAAATAAAAAAGATGACAGGACTATTCAGTGCTGTTGAGGATGCAAACCCTAAGGTGTGACTGGAGGTTCTACAGCTGAACTCCAAAGTCCCATCAATGAAATACTTTATTTAAGCTGTGCAAGATAACAAGAGCTTCCATACTGCACACTTAAACTCTAAGGAAGGATCCCAATGCTCCCAAGATTCAAAACATGCGGATAAAACTCACATTTTTAGTTACCCTAGTAATTTTCTCTCCCTCCCACTCCTAGCTCTCCCACAGCATTCTCTGAAGTATTTTTAACAGCATCCCACTGAAGCAGCTTAAGTTTTTTCCTTAAGGACTGTAGTTTTATCAAGTTGTGAACAAATGGCAGACTCAGAAGTTTAGTTTACAAATAAAGAAATACAGCCCAATAGCATGTTTGTCCACTAAACAGAAATGCTTGTAACTTCTCCCCCACCTCTCAAAGGGAGAGCTGTGAGTTCTTAGCAAATTAAAGTCACACAAACAATATTCTATTTGGACCAGGTTACAAAAATGACAAAATCAAGTCATTGTTACTTAGGCACACAAATGCAAAACACATCTTCATTCTGACATCAAGAGAGGAAAAGATGAATGCACTTCCTTTGAAACAAGGAAACTTGTTTCAAAAGACAAAAATCTCATCACCAAGTCCAGAGACAGCCACTTAACAATTCACAGTGTACAAACTGGTGTTCCCAGTTACAGGAATCAATGAAAGCAACAGGCTGATAAGCTTACACAGATGCAACTTGGAAGACTTAAGTGGCTCAGGATCCAAGTAAAATGGTGCTCTGATCATTTCTTCAACTAGGTTTTCAGCATATTTCCCAGTTTTCCATCTGATAACAATTACTTCATTTCAAACCTCTCAAACTATTTCTGAATGTTGCTAACACTTTTTGACTTTAGATCAAGATATAGTCATCTACTACTTGTGATGATATTTTTAAATCCTAGTCAGCAAAATCAAAGCCATCAGAATTTGAATACTCTGTAGTGTGGCAAGGAGCTATCATTTCTAAAGGTCAAAATTTTAGCTTCAGCTGCACTATGAAGACTTACAAAGTTTTCAGTTAGAATGCTTTGAAGCAGTTCATTTTTTATTTCTATATGAATTTTGTCAAAAGAGTAACTTACCTATTATGCAGGATTCCACAGACTATGAGATATTTTCAATAAGAACAATGGGAAGTGAGTACTTATTTTCTACCTGTACCTTTGAAAATACTCCCCCATCCATCCCAAATAAATTACATCTACTTCATTACAAAAAGGTATTGAGGAACCGATTCTAAATTGTTTCTAATCAAGTCATCTGTATACATTTATCTTTAAAGAAAAGTTTTGATCTTCAAGACCATCCAACTGCCTTTGCAAATTAAAATACTTCAATAAATCTGACAGGTTATCACTTGCGTCTAAGTGATACAACCAGAAGTCCAACATAGCATTGTAATTGTAATGTAAAGCTCCAGATAACCAGTTCTCCTTAATCACAAAAGCAGTATTACAAAAAAAATTCATCTAGCTGAGGACAAGAGGCTGTTACTTCACCCCAGTTTCAGAAACTGGACATCTGTTCTAGTAACTCAGTACATGTATTCTTAACTAGTTCACAAATTTTAACACCTACAGCCTTGGCTGCAAGGACTGAAAAAATCCCACCCATCACCTACATGCCTTTTATTCTCACTAATATCCGATTCTTGAGATCAGTACTACCACACGGTGCTGTAAAGACTGTCATTCACTTAAGTCACAGTATGTGTTTTTTTGCTTTCTGGATTCATATTGCATTAATCCTGCCTATAATCATGGCATTTAGTCTCCCACCTTTCCTTTCCATCCTGCTTCCTTTCCCCTCTCCCCTCATGGAACAACAAAATTGATAAAAATCTTTCTACTTCAAACCTGGAAGACTAAATACCTCAAAACAACTCTTGCTTTACTCTCAGGACAATGCCCACTTAAAGACAACTGCATAGTCACCAGACTGGGTGTAGGCTAGACATAATATCATAAGGTTCATCCTTTGTAAAATAAACCACCAGAATCAAGTTAACAGACATGAATCTTTAAAGCAAACAAAAAAATAAAAATTGTATGTCGTAAGAGCTGCAGCTTGACATCAACACATTAATGGAAAAAATGTAGAGGCAGATACTGCATTGGTGCACAAAAAGAGGAGTCCTAGATTTGGGGGCTTTTAAGGTAAATTAACACATGCTCTGTTTGTCTTCCAGAAGAGCTGGAATATGCTAATAGAATTCCAGTAAGAAAAGAAATTCTTACATGCATTGTCCAGAGATAACCCCATCTACTATGTTTGACACTTCCATTTCCAGCTGCTGTAAATCACATTTTGCTTCCATATCTTTTCCCCAGCCTCTATTTTCAGTATTTTTTCTGCCTTGGGCAGTCACAGTGATTCAAAATAAAAGTTAAAGAAAAAACAAACTACTAGCTTCCTGCACCCCCAAACCACACACAACCTAAAATAAAGTAAGGGGGTCATCTTTCACTGTAAGGTATCTTGGGACAACAGAACAAAACCAACAGCCTTAGACTTCAGGGAAACAGCATTAGTGTTACTTCATCCCTGACTGAGGATTAAAAAAACAAAAACAAACCCACCCACAGCACACCCCCCCCCCCCCAAAAACAAAAACCCAAACAAACCATGTACCAGTTATAAGGAAAGACACTATGCCTTCATGTCAGGCCTGATAAAGGAATCATGCGTGTGAAAGCTTGCACCATTTTGCCAACCACTTTAACAAAAGACAGCACCTGTCACAAAGTCTACTATGCAAACTAGAAAATTTGATTTTTTTAAATAATAAAAACAGGTCTGGCCTATAATAGCTGCTTTCATTCATGGAAGGTTTCTAAACAGATGCTCTGAGCTTCAAATTGGGAATAAACCCCTACTATACATCAGATTTTTAACAGACCAGATCCTGGAAGTTTTGTGTCTCCCAAAGGCAATGTGCTGCCCCATATAACTATAAGCACAGTACAGAATTTCAGAAGAACTTAGCTATATAAATTTCTGAAGTCTCCAATACATACGAAGTACAATGAATATGCCTTTACGGGGAACCTGAATGCAATGTGGAATTTCTAAATGATCCACTTATGTTACTGTGTTGTTGTAGAAATCAAAGTACTTAAAGTCAGACTTGCCTAGATTGTGTATTAGATCTTGAATTCTGTAAAACTTGACTGTATTTTGGGTAAGATGAACCAAATCCTTCAAATACAGTAACAGTGGCTTTAAGAATAAATCTCAGTGTTAGCCTTGGAGAGAGATAACCAGTATCCCTGAATTTCAGTTACATTCCAATATTTTTTCAAACAAGTAAGAGTCCAAACTAAGTAAAGACATCTGTAGTTTCATGTGACAACTTTGATAGTTCAGAGAAACATACAAGTGTTGAGATAGAAGTCTCAATTTTTCTATCTAGAAACTAGTAGAGCCACAGAATTTTATAACAAAACTTATGCAATAAGTAGATGGTGTGTATTTACCACAACTGTGCTTAAATTTTATAAAAATTCTCAGAGAATGTCAGGGTTGTTTTCAGTTTGCTTATATTCAATTTTTCTTTATATTGCAGCTAGATGGTGCAGAAGAATGGCAATTTGATAGCCAAACCCATATTTAGAGTGGTACCACAGGCTGGCAACTCTTGATGTATACCCCACTAGTGGAGTAAGATGACAATTAACTTAACTTTTAGTAGTGGGTTATAGTAAGTTCCAAAACAAGTGTTTTGTCAGTGTTCTGAGCTAACCTGTACTTCTAGGTTATTACAGCTGACAGCTGCTCAAAATACTGTCAATAATTGCCAGTTCCAAAGATGCCCATTTTAATAATTTGGAAAGAATTCTGTATTAATGCTGAAGCCATAAGTAATTCAGGTCATGTACACATAGCTGCAAAGATCCCTGTCAGGAATTTTTCCACATCTGCCCTTGCATCACTGTGTCACAGGAGATGAGTCGCTTAAAATAACCATCTTAACTTCCTTCTCCCTAGCAATTTTATTAGCTGCATAGAAGTTCAAAAATAGCTAAGAACTCTAGACAAAATGGACCATGAAGAACTAAGGAGCACTATGAGGCTCCATGAAATGATGGCATTTGAGATTGGAAGAAAATCTGAACTCTTTCGTATCTCAACCTCCTAAATTAAGGTGCACATGGAAAAGTAAAGCACTCCCATTTACATGAGGATTTCTTTTGTGAACAGCAGCTAAACAAGACTCATCTAAAAAAAGTAAGATCAAGAATTCCTAGGGACCTTAAATATTTCTTTCAGGAACCAGAAGATCCCCAAAGCTGGTCTCAATCTCTGCTCAATGTGACAATGCAAGAAAACTTAGGCATTACATGGCTCAAGTCACAAAAGCTTTCGCACCATCACTACTTGTATCTATGCCCCCTTAGAGCATTTCCCATCATGCATTTGTTAAAGTGCCTGGAAAGGCAACCATGAAAGGCAAGGAATATACACGCAACGTAGCATTCTACGAAACGCACCTACGAGATTCAGAAACAAAGCTACGGTTAGCTGATTTTCACCGCATTATTACCGATATATCTGCCGTATTAAAACTTCCATGTCACCAAGGTTACATAAGGCCTGCATACCAAGTTCATCGTGCAAACTGCTACCGCCTACAGCAGATGCAGCGGCATGTGGTGCTTCTAAGTGGACACTCCCGTTTCTCACCAGCAAGGAGGCGCTAGCGCCCAGCACAGCGGCCTGGGAAGGGGGGCGGGACTGCACTCTGACCTGGGAGGAGGGCTGCTGGCCTTGCTGACCATCTTGAAGGCTGCGAGAAAACACGCATTGGGGACACATTACCAGGAAGAAGAGAAAAAATAGCTAGAAGTGAAGCAAAACAAGACTTTTCAGTTTCAAGAGGAAAACTTAAGAGCGTGTAGCACCAAGAAGCCACTTCCTAGGGTGCAGATAACCCACAAGCTCTGCGTTAACAGGACCTTTGGACACTGGTTGCATCAGTAACCTCAAGATGCAGTTCCTGTCCTGCTTCTCAATAGCAGTATTGCTTTCTAACATTTCCCCAAGTCACCCTCAAGCACATTTTTGTACATCTTAATTTGGGGGTGCAAAGGCAAATTACCAGTGGTTAGTCTAATTGTAGACTAACCTGAGGTATCCCCTATATAGAGAGTAGTCACTATGCCAGTCTTCTTATGATAGGGTCCTTTTCTTGCTCATTTAGGTATGACTCGATCAACTGTTTAGTTGACTGACTCGGGGGGGGGGGGGGG
>JANZLQ010000032.1:16312276-16349268 GCA_026212715.1 Elanus axillaris | reverse complement strand
CCCCCCCCCCCCCCCCCCCCCCCCCCCCCCCCCCCCCCCCCCCCCGTCACAAGAACATCACCTTTCTTGCTGTTAATCTGCACTCTAACTACAAAACGTCTTGAAGCTTTGTTAGTCGCCATATGCTACCACAGACCCTGTATATAACTGTAGTTAAAACATTTGGATTCAGAAAAAATTAACGTATTAAGAATGCTTATAACAAATTACAAATTGACAAAAGTTTTGAGTCTATTTTGGAGTTATTTTTGACAGTACAGCAAAAACTTTATTATTCAGTATTCTACCACAAAGAAATTCTTCTATATGCAGACATATACCTGCACCAAAAAAGAGGTTCTAAAAGTCAACTTCGGCTTCATAGAAATTTGTAAATTTATAGCCATAAGTAGACAATGCTTGAAAATGTTAGTTTTCTTCATAGCCTTCACAATGTTACACAGCTTTAAAATAGTTTTGCAAAGTTCAATTTCTTTTAATAGCTTAATATCGAACGTGGCAATGTGTCAGAATGCATGACATTTACACTTCTGTAACACATCTACTTTGCAAGATTAGTGTTTTTATTATCCTTCATTTTGTGCATTTAAAGAAGTTACTGTCAGTCAGTAGCTGCGGGACATGATGATATTAAGAAATTACTTTTTTAGACAAATAGAAGAATTTATATTTTAAAGACTACAGAAAATATCTTAAACGCTCTTTCAAAAAACAATCATTATCACCTGTTGCTTTTAACATTTCATTGTTTACTGTGTTATGCTAGTTAGCAAGTGATGCAACTGAAAAAGCATGATCTTATTAAGAGTTGAGGGGTATATCTGATGTACTTGCTTTTAACAGCATTTTCTAACACATCTACTTTTCAGTTCTTTCCTTAGACCACCACTGGAAAAGAAAATATGGGTATAAGTATAAGAATAGCTGTTAAGAAAAGCTCATGCAAAAGAAAGCAAACATGCACACAGCTGATAAGGTAAAAAACTGTAACTCATTATTTATTGTATTCTAATATATTTTAATCCAAACTTTAAATTCGGCGTTTTGCTGCTGTACACAAGGCTTTCAGTGAGCTACGTGGCAACAAAAGCCCTGAGGAAGCTCACATGTGCCAGCCTTCATTGTCTCCCTTACGTATTATCAGCAACACCAGAACAATGCTAAACAGTACTGCTTTCCCTTAAATAGTAGCTACGTATCAAAAGGTATATACAAAGTTGCCCTTTCAGTGGTTATTCATATCTGTCACAATTTTAAAAAAACAACCAAAACACTGATATTAACAGATTGCACAGATATGCAAAAGATACATTTATTCTCTGCCTAATTAATAATTACAAAAATAAAATTCTACTTCAGTCACTTGCATTCTCGTATCAGACACACATGCATACACCACTGACTACATCGGATGCTAATGCATACTTATGTTTAAAGCACTCAAAACACTGTTGACACTTAGGCAGCACAAAAGCTGTGATGGGTGGTTGTTTTGTGGTGGGGTTTGGGTTTTTTTTCGTTTCGTTTTTTAAGTTACCAGACAAAGTACTCTTGTGTCTAATTTCGCTTCAAACCAGCAGAATTTACTAGACCAGGTTTTACTCAAGTGTCTACCATTGCCAAACACACACATATATAATGTCACTGTCTCTTTTACTAAACATTCCACAGAGGAAGGGAAAAAGTAATTGCAATAATGGATAGGAAATTAAAAAATTCAGGTTGAACTCAACAGTTCTAAGGGAACATCCCCACAACATCCAGTTTTATGCCAGTGTTACAAGATTAGGAGATTAAAGTTTTCCTGGCAAGAATAAGAAAGAAGCAACATCAGGACAACTAAAAGATTAGTGAATCTAATACTGTTAGAATTTTAACATCTGAAGTCATATGGATTAGCAGTATCAGGAACTATACCGAGGCAGCTCACCGCTAGCATATATATACAAGTAATGTCACTACAGTTGCAGTGACATTCTGAAAAGATCTCGATAGTAACTGGTTTAAAAAAAAAACCCTGCATTTCTTCACATTTCTTCCTTATGCACAATTTTTTTTTTTTTTTGAATCTTTGAGGGTTGCTTCCAGCAACACAGAGAATTTACAATGAAATTAAGCTATCCATATAAAGGAAAGTTTTCAGACTATTCATCTAGTAATCAGAACAGTAATAAATACAATTTTTCAGATAAATTGCATTTGAACTACCAACTGTGGAATGTATGTAAAACAAATCTGAAAGCACTTTGGTGATTTGTTGGAATAAGGCAATTTAACTCCACTCCAAGGGACAGTCATTTAGCATCACAAACAATGGTTTGAGTAAGATAACCTCAGTAAGTGTGCCATTCTGCGCATATGTTTATAATACAAGTATTTCTGGTAATGTGCATCATTATGTCAGAGAAAGTACAGAGTTTTGTGGGTTTGTTTTTTATTTAGAAAGGAACAAATTTAGATAACTGGAAGATGCATAGGGGAAATACAAGGCTAGAATATTTGACCTACTTTTTCACCCTTGAACATCTTGTTTGATTAAAAAGTTACTTCCACCAACCTCAGTTTTCCCATGATCTCTCACTGAAGTCCAGCTTAAGCCATGGGAACCTTAATGACTGCACTAGCACATAAAAATGAGGCAGCTGTCAGCCTCAGTTTAAGACAGTCCTTTATTTGCCCTACTTCCTACCAGTCTAAGAGAAAGAAAGAAAACTATTTTCTGGCTAATGCACAGTTAAGGAGCTCCGATTAGTCTGTACAGCCCCTTATGAAGTAATACACAAAACCGTAAAATCCTCCTTTAAAAAAAATTTCAAAAATCAGAAGCAAGTGAATGCAGTAGAGCAAAAGCGATCTAAGAGAATGCAAAGTTTTAACATCCCTCTCTATGAAGTAAATCACTAAATTAAGAGTTGAACATGCTATGTTCAGCAAGACCAGAAACTTAAAGAAATAATTGAAGTTACATGATTACTGCTGCACACTGCACTAGCCACAAAACACACATCTAACTAGTTTCAGTCCTTGATGTAGCAGAAGTCAATCCTTCAGTTTTAGATATTAGGTACCATTCTTGGAATCCCCCTGCCTGAGGAAAACTTACAAACTTAGTCCTTGATTATTTCAGTGGTACCACAAATATGGCATAATTCCTCCCCCATCCTCTACTGTAAAGTATTTTTTATTTGCTCAGTTTCTATAGTTTTTGCCAGTTAAAACAATTACACAAGTATTTCTGAAACAAAAGCAGACTGCTCCTATTATAAGATAGCTTAGCATATGAAGTAAGATCATTAAGAATACACAACACAATTACTCCTGCATATTTATCGTATAACTGGAGGAAGGATTACTTTGATATATATGGGCGAGTGTTCCTTCCTCTACAAGCAATGTTTTGCTCACCAGATTCTCCAATATCATAGGCAACCATGGGACTGAAAGATTTTAAAAGCAAGTTTAAAAAATTATTGTGCTTGCTGCTTCTACTGTTCAAGCAGACAGACCAGAGTTACTGTATGTAAGATATCACTAGGGTCAGTATTGTTAACAAATGGGCCAGTGAAGGTTGGGAACTCCTGGGATACATATAATAGTACATTTTAAACATTGCCAAGGCATGCAAAGTGCCACACAATTAGACTTAATACTGAGCAATACTGTGCACTCTATAACAAAGGCATCACTATTACTTCATTATTTCTCTTTTGCTGTAAAAAGCTGCAGGATGTTCATACAATTGTTTACCTGTATTTTAGACTTGGAACCTCCACACGTACAATTTAGCTCTTTATAATCTTCTGCCATTTTGTTTTTATGCTTCTCTTTCGCACCGTCTAAAGACGCGAGAAGCAATTACAGTACTACTCCCTAATGCTTACTTTCTTAAAGGAAAGAAAACCAAAACAAGGAGTCGTAAATAATATTTTCTTGGGTTTTTCATCCTTGCTTGAAAGTAAGTTTCTGATTTTTTTGATAAAAACCACTGAACCTAAGTTTGTTAGCATTAGTTCATTCTGTTATCAGTCTGAAATTAGCTATAACACGTTAGAGACTGGCTATCCTGATCATTTTGAAAATAGTGCCACATATACATGCACAATTCAACAAGCCCACAGTGACATGCAGTGACAGCTCAAGGAGGTTATGGTGGGGAAGGAAGTAAGAAGTGCTTTTCTGGCAACACTGGTGGGTGTGGGGAGAAGTGGTCTGCTGCATGCATGCTAAATATGGTGGAACATTTAGATACCCTACCTGAGGGGTGATCCGATGAGCAATGTAGGAGGGGTAGGGTTACTCCCTGCATTGTGCCGGCGTCGTACTGCCTGACGCCTAAATGTGCTGCGTTCACGACGAAATGTGACAGTCTCCTCGCTGGCTTGTGCTGCTGCATCAAGACAGACTTTAGGTCAAATAAGAACCCATCCTATTTATGTACACAGTAACTTAAGACTCCTTTCTTCCCCCTGACCCTCCCCAAGTTAATGAACTTGACTTGCAACAACAGAAGTAGCTTATGCACTGACTGTTTGAGTAACCTCCTCAAGACAGGATCACAACACACAATTATTAGTAAAAATTGGGGTGTTTGGGAGGTGGAATGTATCTGTCTAACATATAGCTTACTTTTTTTTTTACCCCCAGATCCAAATAGCCAGCTTGCAAAAACAGTTGGGTATCCCAAATCTCTTCCATTTGCACAGGGCAGGAAGACAAAAGACTGATCTGATCCTTTACCTCGTTTAATAGATAATTAAAGAAGCCTAAAGAACAAGCTAGAAAGGCTGTCTGCCACTCCTCACTATAATATTCTCTTCTCAATTTTGTAATTTCTGCCAAATAGGTAGGGTTGAGGTTAACCTCATCACATCTCCTAAGGGGACAAAACAGAGTTGCCTTTTTGGTTTTCCTTATAAGCACCAAGGAATACATGTTGCTCATTTTAGACAAGTTACACTATGATTTGGAAGAGCAGGGGGTTGAGATTAAGTGAGATAACTACTTCTTTGTAAGGACTGCTGTTTGTTATTTCAACTCTCCCCCCACAAAAAAAAAACCCAAACAAACAAAAAAAGGTTTGGTTCACTTATAAAGCAACACTGTAAAAAACTTTATCTAATCTACTCAAGGGAGTCTAAGATTTTTCCACAGATTACCACCCAAAATCCACCTGTGCTCCCTAAGCTTCACAGTCTGAACAACTTTGGATTTGGACTGCTTAATGGTGTGTCTACAATCTCAGAGCCTTCCTTCTGAAGCAAGGAAGCTACTAACCAGTTTGAATGGAGAGCACTAGAGTGCTCAAATGAATGGGTCACAGAGAAAATGGGTTTTGGCAAGCAAGTGGGGGAGTGACCCCAACAAACAAACCAAAAAATCTTGACATGAAGTCAGTGCAAGGGGAGAATCACAATCTTGGATGGGAAGTCACAACTTTGTTACCAAGAAGCCTGTTACTAGACTGAGAAAACGAAGGGTTGTATCAAGCCAAAGTAAAAGAAAGAAAAACACTAAGGGAACAATACTTTTTTATGGCAGAAAGATCACAGGCACAGCAGTCCATAGTCACTTAAGTGCATTTCAAGTTACAACATTCCTGTCATTAAGCTTTCAAAACTTACCAGCAAAGATGCTAATGCTGGTCTACAGGGAATAGCAACCTACTACTGCTGCTGTGTATTACTGCCATTGATCAAGTAATAAAGACTGCATGGAACAAGAGTCTAATTCCACCCATGAACCACAGGTTATCAAGTGAACACTGTATATGAAACTTCAACCTGTAGCTTGCTTTAAAAGCCAAGTTACATGGAAAGATATTTTAAGACGAACATTAAAGTTACAAGCATTTCATTACCAAAATGTCAGAAGTGAAGGACATCCTTAATTCAGCCCTTTCCTATATTTTCAGGAAACCTGAGGGATTGTTTACTTTCTCCTCACCCCTCCACAACTGTTTGTGTTATTCTAAGCATGAATAGATGATACTTCCTTTTCAGTGTACTTCAGCAAGAATTCAAAACACTTCTCATTGTTTAACTTACAGCTTTATGCTTTGCTAAAACACAGCCTAATTCCTTCAAGGATTTCTTTATAGCTCTCATACTTGAAGTACTGGGAAAGTAAAACACACTAAAGATAGTATAAATCCTGACTTTTCTCTGGTGAATTAAGTTAACACACAAGAGATCAAAACTGCCCACTAATTTTGGGTGCCAAGTTGTAAAGCTCAATTTTTCCAGTGTGTACATCAGCATATAAAGTCATATTCACAACTCAGCTTCCACTGACTTTAGATGCAAAAGCAATTCCACACATTTCTGCTAATCAGGCCATAGTTAAGCACCATGAAATAAAGAACAGTGACTAGTCTTAACTGAAATGTAAACATCTTAATCACCATTAAGATGGTAAACATCAGCATTCATTACATCTTAATTACCATTTGCAACTACTTAGCAAAAGCAGCATTCAAGTGCAATTCTTCAAGGCAGCATACTTAACACTGACAACATCTGGTTTTCTTTTCATATCCTTTATTCAGTAAACATCACCTTCTGCAAAAAGTAAAGCCCAGATTATGGAAACACTAGAGGTCCTTCCTACACAGATCCAATTTATCACTAAAAGCCAGTCTACCTCAAATACTGACTGAGGCAGTGTCCTGTGAGAAAAATAGAGAAATATAAACATGTTTCAAGATTAAAAAAATTAAAAATCAAAATTCATATGTACTGGGAGATTACATTCAAAGCTGCACAGGCAAATAGTTCTAACATTCGCTAACTTTTTATTATTTCACTTTAACCTTTAAAAAAAAATCAAAGTAGATTTTAGTGTAGCTTCTACCTAAGCTACCAAGGTTTTTTTGATTTATCTTGAAACTTTTCTTCAATGTACATCTTCTATATACACTCCTCCTGAATGTAGATGGTGACATTCAGGATCACTAAGCAGGTCTATACATTCTTTTGAAAAGACTGTAGAGCTTTTCAGCCCAACAAGCTCTGAGTCTGCTTGCTACCACTATGCAACATCTCAAGAAGCTACATGCTGAAGCCATGACTAAGAAAGAAAAAAAGAAAAAAAAAAGCTAGTTGAGCAGAAAGGATTACAATTTGAAGTATGGAAAGCCAAACTGAGCAAAATGTGGTTTTGGTTGGGTTTTTCTTTTTTTTTTTTTTTTTAAACAAAACCCCCATTTCAAAGAACACACAGGATTAAAAAATATACCAGTATGGAAAGCTACTTATGTTAATATATATGTTACTTGTGTTTGTACTTCTCTTTAACGAGAAGCAATACAGCTGCTCATGATTTCACCAGTAGGATGTAAGATAAAGCTCCTAAATTATCCTCTATCATGCTTGGAGAGCAGTTTAATCATGATGGAAACAGCTTTGTTTTAACATAAATAACCTTCCTTAAATATTTACTAAGTAACATAATGTGTTGATGTTTAAAAACAAAGCTAAACAAATAAAAATATCCCTGTAGGACAGTTCATGGGTTGTGTTTTTAGACCATCACTCACACTTCTCCAATGCTGCTACTTACAACCACTTACTCTAGATTCCAGAAAGGTAAGATCCAGCATCTAAACTCATGTACAAAATCTGGATCTAATAGGGAGAGATAACATACGTTATACTTTACAGTTCCTGCTTACTTTAAGTAAATCAGTAAAGGAAGACTAGAATGTTTATTGTTAAAGTCTGTTCTATTTTTCTGTTTTATTCTATATTTCTATGTTGAAACACTACACTTCATTAGCGTCAAGAAATTTAAGCATACATTTCTTCTGCATGTTGTCGTATTAATTTGAGCCCCCAACATCATCTGTTCTCAAGAACAGAAAAGTGAGGCTTGAAGTTCAAGTGTACAAGTTAGAGATACAAACCTACATCCCAGAGATCAGTAACACTAAGAGGTGGAGATGTAATGACAACTTTGTAGCAAACTTAACCCTTCCCACACCTACTCCCAGCTATAATACACTTAATTTCAAAGACTAAATAATTTGACTTTTCTATTTGTTAATGCTACTGTGCATGAGCATGTATTTTTTAAAATTCATCTTCTCTTTCATTACACTTATGATTGGAAAAAAGCCAAATTAGCAGTTACACACTTAGAAAGTCTTGAGAATATCATTTTGTCACACATTTGGAATGATACCTTCCCAACGAAAAGACTAAAACTTATTGTAGAGAAAATTCTAGAATAACAAGTAATTCACATCCCTTTGCCAAATAGCTGGGAATATCTGAACATAGGTTGAACTATCCTGACTGCAGGTTACACCTTTCCAAAATTTCTCTTTCTATACTACAGAAGTATTTTTGATGTAAACCTCTGTAGTTCCTCAAAGATTCAAACAGAACTGAACTCACACCTTTTATGCTACAGCTATACAATTGTTGTACAACTAGCTTTAAGAAACAAAATTAAAATATTTTTTTTAACATGAACATTTACACATACAAGCCAAAACATTTACATCACCCTACATGTATGTACAACTACTTCTAACCGAAACTTAGAAGATGAAAACTGAAAAAGAATTTCCAGATTTTATTGTATCAAGTCCCATTTCATTTTTGCTAGGCAAAAACACTAAACCCAGTGCCTCAGATGAGGTCCAAAATAGATAAATTCTTCCCAAGTAAGAAGATTCCTGCAAAGATGTGGTATTGAGATAATACAGAGGTAAAGTACCCATGTGGGTTCTCAGAATAAAATTGCAAACTTCAGTCTGACTTGAAAAAAAACAAAAAACCCACACACAATGGAAACAGTGTCCCTCACTCAGGAAATAAAAAAAAAAGCCTAGATGGTTTGAACATTAGTCAGGTTAAGCATGGTTAAACATGTGCATGGAAACTGAGTGATGCTTGGACATGCCATTTCTCTCCCTGTTAAGTGGAAAACAGATATAACTATTTTCAACCGGTTGTAATGACCAACCCTACAAATTCTCAGTGAGAGCTGATATGAAGTTTGATTCATGCATCACATAAGCAATGAAATCTGTCTTCTAACACTGAAAACTTTGCCAAACCAAATAGCTGAAATTTTGCTCTTCTATACCAAGCATCTATATCTCTTGTTTGTGTTCAAAACGTGAGAAAAGCCATACTTCCCACATGCATTTATGGGTTAACACCAGGACTCTCCTCACAGTTGAGGCATTCATAGTTTATTCTTATATGCCCTAATACTAATTTAAAAACCATATTTGTAAGATACTGAGGTAGAAAGGAGTCTGTTCAGTCCATATCTTCAATATATAGTTATTAATCACTATGGATTACGCACCATTATAAGACCTACAATTGCAGGGATTTCTTATACTTTCTCTGATGAAAAAATAAGTATTGGCTTGTAGTATTGTAATTTACTGTGGACCTTTAATGAAAAACACACTAATGACAACTTCTGAAGAATGGAGACATGGGCAACTAAGGAGAAACAGTGATGAACAATGATGAACAGAGGGACATCTCTTAAGATAGGAACTTTTGCTAGAAAATAGGGCAGATGAAAAAAACCACACAATTTAGGAAGGAGAACTTGTCACAGAAAAATAAAAAACCCAACAAAACCAAAACACAAACCTGAAAGAGAAAGAAGGGAAGCAAAGCCCAAGACTTCAGTGTTGTGGCTGAATGTATGAAAAAAAAAAAAAAAAAAACAAAACCAACCAAGTTTGAGCTGACTTCGGAAGAATATTTACAATTACATCAAACCAGTCACAACAACAATCTGAAAAGCAAAACACTGTCAAGCAGGGAATAACCAGGACAATGAAACCATCTGTTTTGCATTCCGAACCAAACAATTTTACAGATAAACTTGATAGACAAATTCTATACTAATGGCAAAGATAACACTAGGAGTCTCAGTTCCTCTACTTCACTGTACTTCCCACTGGAATTATTCCATTTTTAATAACATTACTCACACAGACTTCTTGAATATAATGTCGATGGACTTGGGGTCAAAGAGCTCAAGCTATGACCTAATCTGATCCCCTGCCCAATATAGTCCCTATAGCCAGGGATTTGGGTATCAAAAGCCAGTAATATGTTCAGGTAGTAGACAAATGTTCATAACCTATATTAATCTTTATGAAACTTAATTCTGATTTTGTATTTGGATTTATTCACCTTAAGGAAAAGATGCTTTACATCTTTAGAACACACAGCCTTTCCAACATAAGTGGTATTCTATATTAGTATATCATACACAGAAAGTCATGTTTGATTTGAATGGGTTTCTATTAACTATAACACCAAATCTTAATTAGTAGCCAATCTCCATATATCCTGGAATTACATCTCATAGCTACATCTGGCAGCAATGCAAGCACTTCCATTAGAGTTCAGAGAGCTCTCAGAACTCTCAGCTGTATGCATAACAATAAATCCAGGTACATCTACAAAGGAGCATGAAGAAAGTGGCTTATACACTTAAGTTAGTAGATGCAGTATCATTTCATAGCAAGTACCAGAAATTCATATTCAATTCCTGTTTGAGATGAATACTTGGCAGATTTATGAACAACACATGCTACTTGTCAACAAAATTGAACCATTCTTTCCAAATTAAGTAAAAATTACTGTGAGAAGTAGTTGCACAGACACTACCAAATTGAAGACATTAAATAACTCACTTCCACAGCAATGCAAAATATTTTAAAGAACTACTACTTCTGGTTTATTTGGGAGGCTTAAGAGAATTTAACCAGGGTCAAATTTTATAAATAATATTCCCAGGGAAACAAACTAAACAATTATATGAAGTGTATTTTACTTCATTTTTAACTGTTGGTATATGCTGTAATGCTGTGGCATGCATTTCTCATCAAGTATACTGGATTTCTCTTACACAGCCCTGCAGATCTTTAGGTAGAGTATCTACTACTGTGTAGATGACACACTGAAGGAGCATGTTTCCACCAAGCTAAGAGGGAGTCTCTTACCAGTAGTAAGAGCTTTTACCAAGCAGTTACATACATTCCTGGCTCTCAACAGCCACTGCTGCAAGCTGGACAAAACCTGAGGTTTTTGTTTGTTTGTTTGTTCCCCATTACCATCTTTATGGAACCACAAAGTATCAGGAAGATAGCAGTTATCTTGGTCATAAATAATCTAATGAAAGCCCCTGTATTATCCGTAAATACCAGAAAGGAGACAAAACAGGCAGGACAGAGTCCCCACACAATGTACTAAAACTGCATTTTGCATTAGTAGGTAGTGATTAACAATTCGTAGATGCAAGATTCATTCCAAGTGTTATTTCTTTGTTAAGTTCCAAAACTGCAGAATTCCATTTCAGCCTCACATATCACTCCTAACGCTGCTGACATCTTTAAGTGTTGAATGGCAACATCTCACCTCTACTGAGATGAAGAGATATCCCAAAACCAGAGGTAATTCTGTAAAACTCAACCTTTACACACAAAAGCTGTGACATAACAACATTATGCTTTCAAAACCAGATATTGGGAAGAGCTAACATTAAAATTTCTATGTCATGCTTGAACCAAATGCTGTGCACATTATGACACATGCTAGTTGACATCTAAAAATCAAGTAATGGAATACAGTCTTTTGGTTCCAATAAAAAACCTCATATGGAAGAGAGCCCTTTCTACTGGCCAACCTCCTTAATCTGATCCAGTTACAGGAGGGGTCCTGCTGAACACAAAGATAGTTAACATACTGTAAACGGGTTGTGTGTAACTTACACATTTTTCAGTTTCTACCACTTCCAAACTCTGAGAGTTTGTTTTCTCATGCAAAACTGTTTGGATTAGCAATTTGAATGTGAACTGATAAGACTCCCAGAACTGATAAGACTTACAGAAGCCCCATCTTCTGTAACTGTATTAATTCCACCTGCAGAAAACATATGAAACTAAAGCCATCAGAAGCATGGAACAGCTCTACAACACAGGCAAAATAAGAAATGAATGTAGACCATATGCAACATAAGCATAGTAGGAAAAAAGTGATATACTGTGGCTGCACAGCAGAGAACTGAATTGTACTTTTAACTTCATAGAGGACACTGTCTAATGATTACAGACAGATATGCTAAGCATATATGTACAAATACACACAGACTGAGAAGATGAACAGGTTTCCTTATACCATATGAAATGCAATATTCTAATCCAAACTCACAAAACCCTGTTTTGCCTGCCTGTAGAGAAGTACTGCAGACAACAAAATACAGAATAGTACGAGCTGTTACTTCAGCATCACTATGCAATGCACAAAAGGAAAAATGCATTATATTACATGCCGTTTTATTTACAAAAGGGTATATAACTCAAGAACTTAAAGTAAATAAATGAATCTTAAATTACAGCAAGCTGTAAGAGACAGGAGCAACGTAAAGCATGCATCTTCTACAGTTAACATAGAACTGGGGGAGAACACTGGACTTTTCAGGTCAGCTTAAGTTTTACAAGACATCACTATGTCATATACAGCATTATGTTGATTCTTTAAATCTTTACAAACAGCAGTCCAGAAATAGCACAGATGTGACAGAAACCAGGCATATGAGACTATCAAGGTGGTATTTCCAAAATATTTCACTAGACATCTATGCAAACTTTTAGACATCTAAATAACTTCACCTAACCCATAACCCATCAATTCACTAGCTACTTTCATAGAGGCTGAGTAGTTAAACAAAGATAACTATTGTAAGACATCTGTTTTTTTGTTATACATCCACCACATGTATTTAATTACAGAATTCTCAAATGCTGTTTGTCTGCATTTTAATGAACTGCAATTTCTATTTAAATACACTAGTTACCTTGTAAAAAGTGAGTCATTCACCACTTCCTGGCACAATAAGGTAGAAACGAAACTGCTAAGTTGCTTCTGCTGAAGTAAATTACGTCCCAAGTTTGTACAGCATCCTGCTCAGTAAAAGATTACTACAGGCTATATCCTTTATGGAACACATTCCAGAATTTACAAGTAAGAATGTACTTTTTAGTTTACTCCCTAAAGACTTAAAGATAAAAATGAAGTTATAATTATTGATTTAAGTCATATTTGAAAAATAGGAACTGAAAGCTGCTGACTGAAAAAGGATGAAGCCGTATTAGTATCAGTCTTTTGGTTATCCAGCCTGCATCTGTTATTATTTGTTTCAGAAAGTTATCATAAGCAATCACAGAAATTAAAAAAAAATTATATGAAATTATAAAATAATCCTTGCAGCAGGTTGGACCAGACAACTTCTAGAAGTCCCATCCAACCAATATCTTCTGATCTTATGAAAATCTGAACCAAGTTTATTCTATAATTGATCTGCTACATGTAAATAAAATAATTCTCAAATAATTTCTATACATATATAAATATACATCATATGTGTACTACACATGTATGTATGTCTTCAAAAACATTCCCAAAAGGTGAAGACAACTCAGTAGTGGGAAAGACTGGATATAAAGCAACTTAGACTCTAGAAAGTTAAAACATTTTCTCCAATTACTATTAGTCACAGGTAAGTCCAAAGAAGAAAGCCACAATTAGAGACAGCTGTTACAAAATTTGCAATAAGCTATACATTTGAAAAAAAAACACAAAAAAAACCAAAAAAACACACAAAAGAAAAAAGTAGAAATGAAGGACAACACAAAGGAATTATTCAGATTGATCATGAACACAAATCCAGAATAATTACTGACTTGATGCCAGACATGACTGCATAAATATTTAGGTAATACTTAACAGTGATATTTTTGTTCCACTTTCAAAAAAGCTGAATGACATTAATTTCTTGCAATCATAAAGGAAATACTTCCTATTCTACTGGTAATAAGAAACATAAGACACAGCAAGTGTTATTAATCATACAACGTCATCAAATCTGGAGAACCTGAATCCAGATTGCTTCTTAAAGTCAGCCTGAAACCCATGGGCAAGTAATACTTGGGTGCTTGCCATTTATTAAAAATACTAACAACTTCAAAATGACCATTATTTAAAGAAAGTTTAAAGGGGAAACTGAAGAGAAGAGTATGACAAGAATGACAGCAAGACTTCCCTGCTTAAGCTGCTACAGATTTGTGTCTTTAAGATTGCTTTTAAATGTGTTAGGGTTGGTCTTCCCCACCACTTCACTCTTTTAAAGAAAAATCAAAATATTTGGCAATATACAGCATCGGTCATGCACTGATTCTTTCAGACTACTGATTACTGGTAAGTGCATATGAAGTCTGACATGTTCTGTAAGGTAAGGTATATTAATCCTCCTTTGCATATAAAGAGAGAGCCTTAACACTTTTAAGCTGTAATAACACAAACCAAAATGAAATTAAAACTTGTGCTAAAGAGAGCATAGAGTCAAAACAGTAAATACATAAAGCAGACCTTAGTCAAATTACTCTCAGTAGACATAAAGAGATGCCACTTTAACAAGGCATAGTAAGAATATGTGTTAAGTGTTTAGCTTGCAGAGTTAGTACTAAAAGAGCAACCTGGACTGTTTCATTAAAGCTACTGCAGAGCTCTATTGCTAGGAATAACAGAAATACAGGAAGTACCAATATATGCAGGATTTTTGTTTGGGGTTTTTTCTTTTTGTTTGGTTTTTGGTGGTTTGGTGGGGTTTTTTTTAAAGTGAAGGCATCTAAATAGGTTTGAACTAATTGTAAGCCAGTCAAATTTGATCAGTAATCAAAAAACAGCTGAACTTCATATGTAGCACACTTTCCCCCCCCAAATTAATTGTACTAATTTTTAGAGTTTGTTCGAGCATCAGGGGAAAAGAAAAAAAAACACAAAAAACCCAAAAGGACTACTGGTCATCTCTCATGTTACTGTGAGCTGGAAGTCTCTCCTTTTAAGATGGAAGAATCACTGCTTCTTCTAGGCAGTCTAAATAAGGACAGTAAATTTGCTACAATTTCTTAAAAATGTCTTGATCTAAAATACAATTGTATGAAGCATTTGTGTGCTTAGCTAACAAGATCCAGATTATCTGGTAGGTATTACCCTTGAACAATCCCAAAAGTCAGACTGAGATAATTAGCAATCTCATACTGCTCTGCAAACATGTTTTAAGCCCACTTGTCTTCCACAACACAAAAAGCCTTCCAGTTAAGACAGTCCATATGGTTAACCAAGAAGAGAGACTGAAACATCGTAACAAGTGATAAACAAAAAACTATTAAGAGCTCCAAATTTTTTTTAATGCCCCTATTAATCTATATTAATATTACTTACTACAGGTAAGTTTAGTACTCACATTACTCCAAGCAAAGCAATACTTACAGAAAGTAAGAGGAAGTGACATTCCTCTCTCCAGCACAGGAAGGTTATTGTGTTCTCATAATGAGGACAAAAAAAACCCAAGCCCAAAGTAAACACCACTGTCTAGCCAACAATGGCAAGGCTAAGCAAAATAAAATCAGCTTAGTAACTAGACCACCATAAGAATGCACAATTGAAGGCAGCATGGTAAGTTTGGGGGTGGGGTTTTTTTAGTACTACCTCAAGCCATGCCAGAGAGTTCATCTACAAGGCAGCAGGAACTTCAAACAATCACTTCCATATTCCCAAACCTCTAAACTGCATAATCTTTCAAACAAAAATAGTCTTTCTTTTATTGTTAACTTTTAAAATAGTACACATAATTTGAAGTCTGAGTAATGCAATGGAGCAGGTCTGATTTGATCACAAATAATAATTTTAAGATACAGCTTTGGTTAACAAAGACTACCAGTTACAAGCCCATAACACCTCTACCTATAGATTTCATAACATTTGTTAGAATTCAACTCCCATTTGTGTAGCTCTTCCCAAGAGATTATGAAGGAAACACTTCATCAGGCTTACTAGGCAAGAATGAAGAAACAGGAAGACGCTTAAGTGTACTTATTTCACAGATGCCAGACTCATTAACAAAATATGGCAAGGTACTTCTGGTAGGTCATTTACTTACCTCCACTTGCTGATTCTTGCTCCTCCCCTTCAGGAAACGTAGCCTGGCTTGGTAAGCTATTCCTAGAACGAGTGACTGACTCTAAGTGTGAAGCCCTTCCCAACAGAGATAGCTCATCTAGCACCTCTCCTTCTTTGGCTTCCAAATCAGATTTTGAAGTGGTTAACTGTTTTATGTTACCTGGTGCCATTAAACTATTTGGGTCATTTAAACAAGCTACAGTACCACTGTCCAGGCTTAATACTCTAGCACGATTCTTGGCACTGTTTGTGCTAGAAGTCCGACGTGTAGATCGTTTTTTGCTAATTCCTTCAGAGCCTACATGGGGTTTGTGAGCACTTTCAGGGTCTGTGCCCCCACGTTCTTTAGAAACATATTTGGTCTTTAGAGCACTGTACTTTCCCTCAGGAGACTGGCATGAATGAGAGGTGGTGCTGGAAGAGCTATCACTGCTGAACTGATGAGCTGACTGCATACTTGATGTCCTGCTCAAGTCACTTTGATCACTAGAGTCCTCATCGTGACAGAACACAGCACTGTGAGGTTTAGTACCAGATACACCTCGGAAAGAAACATATTCCCTGTGCCGACTTGAATCAAAACTACTAGCCCGCTTTTTTCCTGTCCTCCTCCGGCTGGACTTGTGGGTAGAAGCTGTTCGATGTATTAAACTAGAAGATTTTGGTCTAACATCTCCTTCTTTTTGTTTTCCACTCGTTTCTTTAGCAGCTCTTGAATCTAACACAGCTAGTTTCTCACTCTGCTCATCTCTTTGTTCAGCAGCCTTTCCAGCTGGCCTGTCACCTTGTGTAGTCAATTCATTGGCATGTGGGTTCTTATTGGCCTCTTCTGAAGCAGAGGCACCAAGACCTTTCTGACTGTGTGTCTCATCAGATGCATTAGAACCCTTTACCTCTTGAACACCACTGTTGGTGCTCACTTCCACAGCAGTCCTTTCGCTACTAGTCCTTTTGTCAGTAGTAGAACTACTGTCATCCTCTGAGTCAACACCACAGTCCTTTTTCTTAGCAACCTTTTTCTCTTCTCTAGGAGACTCCTCCTCATGCTCTGACAACACACTTTCTATATGCGTTGAACTAGTATGTTCACTTTTATAGCTACTGATGGTACTGTTAGTGTCACGATCAGTCCCACTGCAGTAGCTTTCTGTAGAACCACTGCTTCTAGTACTCAGGCTTCTCAGACTGTCCACACTTTTGTCTGCTTTCAAGGATTTGCTCTTCCCACTCTTAGCCAACGGTTGAGGGCTGCTACTTTTCAGAATGTCATCTAATTGAAAAACTCCTGAAATGCAAGAGTTCTCAGCCAAGGACTCTCTGGATCCAGAAGGGGGCTTGGAAGCTTCTAACTCACTGACAGGATCTAGTCCTCGTTTTTGCTGGTAGAGAGGGAAGTCATTTAGTGAAGCATCTGGAAAAGCAACAGCAGAGCTAGAAGTCCTTGGTACACCTCGTGGTCTATGATCCTTCCTATAGGAGTGAGAATGCAGCGTTACAAGTGAAGCTACTTCTGTGTCACATGCACTGGTTTTAGACTGATCCACAAGCTGGTTGTTCGAGAGGCACACTTTGTCACTGTTGTCTCTTGGCAAATCCTGTCCAGAGGATAACGAAGGTTGGATGGAGACAAACGAGTCATTCGACACCAGACGAAAAAGCTTCCGATCAGTTGCCAAATCTGTTTAAGTACATATTTAAAAATATTCATGTAGAATGTTCAAGTACATTACACAGTGTGCTTTACAACTGCTTGTTTATATCAGATAAACTAAATAAACTGACAGATCTATTTGCAAGTACTATTCATCGCATTACCATTTAAAAGATTTCCTAGCATCTGAGCAAACCTGACAGTCTTTTTTTTAATAAAAAGAAACCATCAACACCAGCTTAAACTTAGCAGCTAATAAAAGATAACAATTCTGACAAGTCCCCAACCTCCTCTATTGCTCAAGTGGGTCAGACTTAGTTTTCATATATCCTAAAGTTTCTTAATCATTAAAAGGTACCCTACCTTTTGTTTTATTTCCTACATGCAGCTAAAAGTTTGTTTCACATAAACTTTAAAATTATTGAAGACAGAATAAACTCCATTAATGCTGAAGTCACAAAAACCCCAACAAAAATCACATGTCCTACCAGATACCAAGTAAGCTCACAGTTAACAAGGATGCAGGCACTGATAGAGGTCTATTGGTACTATATTGAAACTCCCTACAAAGTTACTGAGTTTTATGCCTCTAAAACTGGTGCTGTTAAAGCAAATCATAAGGATTTGCTGTTAGCTTTTGGTCAGAACAACTGTTTCTGTTATCCACCACATGCAGTCTCCTGCAAAAGTGTCCACCTGCAGGTAGTATTGAAAGTCAGGCTACTTTCCTTTTTTAGAAATAGAAGATCTGGGGACCAAGTTAAGTTACTACAATTGCTAAATTTTTGTAGAGTGTAGTTGCCTATGTGTTGAACCTAAGGGACTTCAAACAGTTCTGTTACTCAGCTGAAAGCGGTAGAACCCTGCTGCCTATTACAACAGCATGGCCACCTGTAATATTCAATTTTAAAGATTTTCTGCACTGAATCACACAGTAACAATTTAAAGGAACCCATCAGTCTGACTAGATTGGCCAGAACAAAACTATAGTATTCCCAGAGCTAATTTTCTGCTAAATCACCAGGTAATTTAAATTCAGCAAACAAAAGATTTCCCTGCAGTTTTATGCTCTGTTTTAGACAGAGCAGACTTTTTCCCAGCAATGAAGCTAAAAGAAAAGCAAGATCTGAAACAAAATTGGACAATTGAAGAATACAAGTTAGCAGTTTCCTTACATACTAGGAAAAAACAATTACAAAACTCTGATAGCTTGCATATTAGAAGCAGCCTATAGCTCCAGAAACACAGAACTCTGCACAAGATTATTTACTTCACAGAAAAACACACCTGATTTTGAAAAAAAAATAATCATTTGGCTGTTCTGGAAAGCAAAGCACATTAGTCTACAACAAAGTCCATGAATCCCACGCCACTTTCAGTATGACAGAGATCATCTAGAGACACATAAGCTAGCTATCCTTTCAGCAGTAAGGAGACAGTAAATATTTATTAACTGCTGGAAGATACCAGAACAAGAAACATGCAGCACACAGCCAAAGAATAAAGTTAAAAGTATTCAAGCTATTCATCCCAGGAACTCAGAGTAATTAAGAACAGAAACGAAACAGAGAGCTTCAAGATATCCTTTCTTACAGTCTATCAATAAATTGCATGCATTTATTTAGCATGTTAAGCAAAGGGTCTTTGGTAACAAAATACCATGTTTAATATGCAGAAGAAGAAATTTTACCTTGTTCTTCACTCCCTTCTTTACATAGGCTAGAACTCTGGCCAAGACTTAAACTGATATCATCAGAAGTCTTGGCAGTGTCAGTATCTCCTGTGAATTTTAAGAAAGAAGAGTACTAGTGCTCAAAGTATTAACACATACATCTACATACACTGCAGATTTCTCACCCGTCATGAAAGACTGCTGCTTTTATTTCTTCATTTGAAGGTAAATAATAATTACAAGTAACACAATATTTCTCTCATCTTTTAGAGGTAAGTATTGTCTATTCTATTTCTTTTATTTTGTATCTAAGAGTTCATTCAACTACACAGATATTCCATGAAGAACTGTAAAAAGTATCTTACACAGAACCCTATGGAAATAAAGATTTTTTTTCTTAAAGACATATCTATTTGAATATTCCTTTTTGCATGGTTGCCAATAAAAGTGAGGGGTGGACTGTTACAAAATACTTGTAAAGATAAAAAAGGTAAGAAAAATCAGGAAGATGACAAAAATTCACACCTAATTTTCTTTTGTCTTATTATCATCTTAATACATTTACAAGATAGCACCTTCACATATTACAAATAATTTATTCTTGCATCTCAGAGGAGTTCACAAGGGCTACCCCGGACAATACTTTCGCTAGATGCCAAGCAACTAGAAATAGTCAAGCCATTGAAATACAATACCAGAGGGTGATTGGTTGCACAGAACTCAAAATAGTAGGGAAAAGTCCACTCAAACCAATCCCCTGGGTCTACATTTATAAGCAAAAGAAAAACCTGGTTACATGGAAAACAGAGCACAGATTCCAAAATATTCTCTCCTAGTGTTTTACACACATAATTTGCAACTCCAAGGAAGTTTTCTTCCAGTTAGTAAATAGTAATAGTAAAAGGTAGGCAATATTTGGAAACAAAATAGTAAACAATAGTGAAATGCTACCGCAAAGTAATTTTAAGAAGTAGCCAAAAATCTTACCTTTGATGGTTGCTGCTGTTCCCAGACGAGATAACCCAGATCCAACCTAGAAACAAGGAATTATGTGAAAGCTGTAAACTTTCAGAAGTTACCCAACTATTGTTTCCTATTACTGCAATGTATACATTTGCCTATACACTTAGGAGAGATTTTCAAAAGCACAAAAGCATCCAGCAGCACAGTGCTGTAAAATCCTTTCTGACTCAGAATGTTTCCACTGCAAACAGAGATGACAAGGCATCTGATGGATGCATCCGACTACATCACTGCATTATTCTGTTTTATAACTGATGTACTTGGAGATTTTACTACGTTGATTTTAAAAACAATTTCTTATCTAGGAATTTTCCTTGATAATACTTAATGTGGAAACAAAACCACTAGTATGGTGGTACACCAATAACTGCTGTTGTAAAGCAGGATGTTTAATGCAATCATCCCAGTTGCTTAAAATGCCTAAAGAAAACACTATGTTAATATAAAACTTACCTGTTCAACATAGTAAACACCAAGCTAAATCCAGAAACTGCTCCCATGGGAAAAGATACATATTTTTACCAGTGTTAGTTTTCAGGTCTGTCAGAGTTGATCCAATGAGAAGGTAATCACAAGAACCTAAGTGTTGGTACATGGAAAGTGGCAGCAGCATGAACAAGGGATACAGTGGGATGATCCCTGCTGGCAGCTGGATAAACTTAAACCAATTTAACCTAATTGTTTTACTGTATCTTATTCTTCCCTCTCATTCCTGCAAATGCAATTTTTCTTTTGAAGACAGTTTCCAAGTACACAGATTACAGTTACCTCAAAGCAAGTAAACTGGATAGTGGAAAACTGCAGTACTCCTTGACTTATTCTTGGATATTAGTTACAATCACATTTCAAATTTATACTATCTGCTTTTCAGCCATGTTCAATGGCCAAGTAGCAGGCATGTACCTACTCATACAAAAACTAGCTAGCCATTTAGGTTTGCAGTCTGCCTTTCTACATACATCCTGTAATCTGTAGCAGATTATTTTGCAGAGGTGCTAAAGAGAATTTAGTCTTTCTTTCAATATTTCCACTACCACCTCTCTCAAAACTTCAAATAGCACACAAAATGCAGGTATCAAATAATTAAACCACTCAAATATGACAGAAAAGCACTCAAAGGCAAAATCTGAATGCAAGATAAATGAAAATTACAGCAATTTTACTTTACTGTATACTTATCAGGATGCTGTTTTTCAAAAATCCCTAGTTCAAATGACTGGGGAAAAGAGAGCATACTTCTACTAATTCTCCTCTGTAAGCACTGCAAATTTAAGGCAAAGTGAAGATGTGTGCAGATTTTATTCAGCCACACTGCAGAAGAACAATGGCTTTACTACATGTAATGCAAAAAAAGCAGCAGGAGCGTGTGTAATGCATTTTCTTTACTACATGTCACATATACTTTTTGTTAGTCATTTTGCTATGTTTCAACTTTTTTTCCCTTCAGTAACATGCCTTGCTGAATGCAAGGAAAGCATTTCACACAAAAAACTGAACAGGACTCAGATGCTTACCATTCACATACCCTTTTGATGCTGTAAATTCAATCACAAGGGACTACTGAGCACTAATTTTACCAGCATAAACACATTTTAAACCCTATACTTCCTTTCATAGTAGCTTTAACTGTGTTATAGTGTCAGCATTAAAACACACAGGAAAGAACACAGAGCTTCTTCACATGCTTTAACATTAAAACTGTTATGAGTACGCTTGGAATAGTTGTCTCCAAAGACCAGTCAGAGAAACATGATCCCCAGCTTCGTTCTGTCTTCCTACATGGACCATCACTTCCTATTCCTTTGAACATTACCAAATACCTGCTCTCTTCAAAGGAAAAAATATCTTAGAGTATCTGTGCTGCATAAAGGAGCATTATTCAGATAAAACAGCAACATTAGCATAACATTGCACTACATTATATACTGCTTGCTCAGAGAGCTCATTAGGACTTGATACTGTAATACCACACCAAGGATTTCCACATCATTCAGAAATAGCTTCTGTATCTTTAATATGATGCTGCATTGCTCACTGTCAACATAAGCATACAGGCTGGCCAGTCAATCTACTTGTCCTCGTGAAGAGTTGGTACATGAAAGATGCCACAACTGGATAAAAATCACAAGCCAAATAGAAGGAACAGCATATGCAGCACTACGGAAGTTGAATGCATAAATTTAGCAGACACAATAAGGAAGTAGAACAACTTCCCCAGTGAAATTACAAAGGCAACTAGAGCATAATAAAGTTTCATTAAAATCTAATAAAGCCAAGTTCCTCGGCACTTCCATTTGGTGCACAGCAGCCAGTGGTTTTTTTTGCTTTCTTCCCACCCCTGTTGAAGTGTCAAAATAGTGAAGATTTTGCAGAGAACATCCAAAAATAAACAGCTTTAGTCCCTCCATTTCTACCAGTTTACTTTGCTCTGTACTTTAGCAAATTAACATTTTTGACTGCAGAGTCTGAACTATCAGGAATAATAACTTACAGAAAGCTATTTAGCATTGCAAGAGATAAATCAGCAGTGGATACATTCTAAGAAGACTTAACAGAAGCCTCCTTATATTCAACACAACTGAAGTTTGATATGTCATCTAAATGCTTAATTGGCAAACAAAAGTAAGGGAGGAAAACAAAGTTAAAACGTAAGGATAAACTTACAGCTTAAGCTACCTAACAGTTTACTGATACCAAAAGGATGAGGGAAGCCCACCACAGTGGGTCTTGGTACATATTTGACCATGCTCTGAGCCATTCTGATTTACTACATCAGAAGAAAGCTAACCAAGCAAAAGGGAATACTTTCTGATGGGACAGTAGGTTGCCTTATAAAATTCCTAAAATGGACACAAGATGGGATGAGCAAGAGCTATGCAGCTGGGAGAGTGCAATACCACCCTAATAAAGCAGTTAAGAAATACAGAAAGGCAAGTTGTTTATCCTAATACAATTAAAATTAAAATAATAAAAAAATTAGCAAAGATTACTCTACAGATTGCAAAGCCAGCAGTACTAATGCAACAACTGCAGCAGCTTTAATTCTTACCTGGCTGTTGGGATCTACCCCAGCATAAGAATTGCGTGAACTACAGCCAACAGGGGGAGTTGCTTCTCGTATGAACTCTGACATCTCAATCCCTCCACCAGGGTCACTGAGAGAAACATAAAAGAAAAAAATAACATTAACCTACAAGTTAAACAGAAGTTCATCTGTCTACACTGAGTGTAGATTCAAGAAAATTTTTCCCTTTTCAAATATCAGGGGCTCAAATATATCCCAGTATCTCAGATGATTACTGCCCATTTGACACAGGAAGCTCAGTCAGACCTGGAACACCCTATCTACTACCACTGAAACTGCTGCCTTGTAAAGTCCACTGTCACCAGCCAACACAAACTGTGAAGACTTAGGAGCTACAAGCCATTTCAAAATGCTGACATATGAAATTCTCTCTGTCTGTACATACATACATGTAACTTTCATATCATCTGTCCAACTACAGACACCCAGAAATCAATCAATAAAAAGAGTACTAAATAGAACTCTTTCAAAGAGCAAGGAAAGGACTCCATCCAGATGTTTTCCTTAGACTGGATCTAGGAGCAAAAGTAAGGATGGGTTAGCCAAGAAATCCACACACTGTCAGTAAAAATTATTGGAAAGGCAGAGATGTACAGGGACATGGTATCTCTCCCAGGGATGCAAACCACTTTCTATCAGAAAAGAACTTCCCTTCAGATAATTTACAGGTCCCACCAAGAAATATTTTGAGGTACACTAGGTTTATTATTGTCCTAGTGATTTCACTCTTTCCAGATTAGTAAGTACTAGTTTGAAAGTATTTTCTAGATCGACATCACCAAATTGTAATAAAACATAATTCAGCCTGTCAAAGGCAGGTATTTACGAAACAAAACAAAGTTGGACCTGTCCATTAGGACAATGGTGTGTGAAATGAGTTGGGGACTACAACTCAGGGATCCAGCCTAGAACTGTTTGCTACCTTCAGAGAGGGAAAAGTTGAGGCATCCTTTTTCCTCTCCCAATACAGTTCTCTTCAGAAGTCTCAGAAATCGATCAAGATGATTGAACAGAAGTAACTGCAGTGTAGCTTCAATAATTTGCACCAGCTTTAGCCAAACTAAGTATGCCTTATGTAAGCATTTTAAGAACACATAAGGACATAACGTCAAGTTAGAGACTAAACCGAAAAACTTTCTCAATGTTTAAGTTCAGCATACATTATGATGACAACTGAAAATATAACAAAGAATTCCTTTCACAAAAAGATGAAATTCCTTTCCTGTTTGAATAATTCATTGATAAATACTGCATATGATTAAAGTATATCCTATAAAGTAGAAAAATAAGTTAATGCAAATAAGCTCTCATGCATGGAACTGGGTAGTTAGCCAGGGTGGGAGAAGAAGGTGATTTTGTCTAAAAGTGAACCAACAGATACCAGCATAAGCAACAATACAACCCAACACCACCACTCTACTCGCAGCTGCTATATTCTGTGACAGCACCTACACAAACTAATGGATTAAAAGCTAGTTACAAACAACAACAAATAAAGTCTGCAGGAACAAGCAGGAAGTACAGATTTCTAGGATTAATCATTGAATGCATAAGGATCTGGACTACAACAGCATGTAGAATCCTTTAGGAGCTATTTTCTGCTAGCACTGTGGCCATTCCTTTGCTATTAAGCTCTACAATCAGTTTCTCACAGTTTGCTGACTTCATACCTTAGAGCAAGTGCTACACTTTTCAGTTTGCAACCAAGAAAACTGAAATAAAGTTACTACACAAATTGAGAAGACTGACCAAATTATGTCCAGCTACCTGCAACAGATTACTGTGGAAGAAGCATTCAGAGACTGCACAAAAATTCTAACTAGTATTTCTAATGATTAGTAACTGTTGTATCTAAAATTACTATCTGCAGCTATATTACATTAGTGTGTCACAGACTAACCATAAGTCTGAAGAGGCTGTAAGTCTACATGAGTTCAGAAGTTTAAAACCTGATGTAGACTGACTGACTAAAGAAATCTGATACTTGGACCTGAACTTCCAGAGAGAATTTGGCACAAGCAATTTTGATTTCAGGACAAAGCAGAGAGTTTTATTACTTTCTTTTGAACACCTTCTTCTGTGCTTAATTTCCACCTAAAATAGTAGGATAACTAGTCAGGAGGCTGCTCTCAAAACACAGGACCACCACAGCATGTACTGCAAATACTAGACCACAGCAGTTTCAAGTATTAAGAGAAGTTTTCTTTAAAGCTTGAATCACTCATTACAGTCAGAGGCAAAACTCCTCCAAGCTCAAGAACAGGCCTGCCAGCCACAGAAAACTGAAAGGAAAAGAAACAGCAAAGGTAGGACAGGAATTGTAGAGCTTAACTTTTTTTTTTTACTTTTCTTGCTCATACTTAAAGTAGACTGTACATAACTCAAAGATGTACTTCTCCAAAATAAGTGACAGCTGGAGAATGTTGCATGTGAAATTCATGTAGCATCATGATTACAGCTCCCCCATGCTGATGGAGATCGGGGATAGCAGTGTCACCAGGTTAATGCTTTATGATACTCTGAACCATAGTAGTCACTGACAAGAAAGAAGCCACGTTCATATCCTCCAAAGTAAGACTAACTTAAGTGTTTTAAAGTATCTATGTGGATCCACCCATATCCAACAAAGTACACCTGCACTATTCCTTCTACCTTTTATGTGAGACTAGGAGCCTGTATCCCCATTACTTTTGATGAAAGCTCACAGAAGCACTACTAACACCACCCCCTTAAGTATGAAAGCAGAAACTGCACTAGAAGCTACAGAAGATCACAAATCACATTCCTATCTCCAAATTAAGACTAGCTTCTTTCAAAAATATTAACTAGAGAATTTCAGCTTTATAAAGAGAATGAGGAAAAAACAAACAAGGCATTTCTTATGGAACAGTAAGTTTCCTTTGCTTAAGCATGCTGAAGTTTTATGAGAAGTTTCAAAATACCCAGAGTTTGACCCTATTCACAAACCAATTTGAACCAAAGATAAGTGAGCAGTTCATGTAAACCTACACATGACAGCACATAATTTGTCAGATACCTGAAAGCACCACTTTGCAGATAAACATCTTCAGAAAGAAAAAACAGCAGTTAAACAGAATCCTGAACATAACTTTTGAACAGAAACTAGAATATAGCTCAATCCTTCAAAAATATTAATATTCTTATCTAAAGTGGTCTCAAGGAGGGTGTGTGTGGCAGGATGAAAACTCTAGGACAGCTTTGCATACTATACTATATATATTTATTTGGTATCACATGCTGTAGCCTAAGCTATCAAAAGCAATATTCTACTATGCAAATATTTAAGGTAGTATGTCTACTTAGGTCTTCCCTATATCCACCTTAGGCTAGGGGAGCAGAGTTTAAAAATAAAAAAGAAAACCCTACATACACATTTTCTTCTGAGACAGTTTTTTATTAGTGTTCTGATTTAACTTACTAAGAAGGTAGAGCTCAATATTAAACACTCACTCTACATCCCCTCTACTGGTTTCAATGTTATCCCAGAGTTCTTGTAAGCTTCCAGGCAAAGATTAGTATATACTGTACATCCCACTTACCAAAAAGTAACTCCGTAATTTCTGCATTGACCTTGTTCCCAGTTCTAGTTAAGAGACCTGAAAGTGGGAACAAGGATCATATAAAAGTTAATGAAACTTTAGTTGGCAAGCAGGACACACAGCATCAAACTAACCTCTACTTCTGAGCTCACAAATGCTTATAATGTAGTAACTTGTCCCATGTCAACTGTTCCTTAGACAAAATAGAACTTCTGAAACATCCAGAAGTAATTTACAATACTAGTAGAACGAAGTCCCCTGCCAAGTCTTGGCTACTGTTTTGGAAGCAAAAGCTACATGGCTTGAAAAAAACAAAAAGAAAAAACCCACAAAAACAAAAAAAAACCCCACACAAACAAAAACATCTAAGGACCACAGCTAAAACATGCATTAGCAAGGTTGCATTGAAACAGGAACAGACCACTAGTTTACTTTCATGAATTTTATTAAGCAGAATAAGTATTAATATACAATTCGGCAAGCATTCTGCCAAAATAGCTCAAACCAGTTTTAGTAAAGTATATGGTAATCTAAATGAAATCACAATTAAAATCAGCAGGTTCAGTTACCAAAAACAACATGAAAAAAGGGTCAGGTTATAAGAGATTGATACAAGAAGTTACTGTATATTAACTTCAAAGGAATCTAATACACTGTTTTTGCTAACAATACCTGAGCTGAGAGCAGATACAAAAGAACTTAAGACCCATCTCATGAGAAGCTACCCCACATGCACAGTGAAGTTTTTACTTCAAAGCTGAGCATTTTAAAGAGTATCACTTTAACATTTCCTTCCTTTAAGCATCCTGATAAACAGACTTAAGAGGCTTCTTTCAACTACATTTCCTTATAGCATGTGTCTCCATGTAAAAGTTTCAGGGTGCTTGGTTGGTTTTTGTTTTTTAATAAGACACACACAACCTTCTAAGAGTCAGGACAGCATACGAATTGCCTCACTTTGAAAACTATTCATAGCTACTAGTACCAGAAACTCAGACAAGAGAAAGGTCTTCTTTAAAAGCTAACAATTCAAGACTGATTTATTTCATGCAGTCTAACTCTTAAGATGGCCTCAATTATCTGAAGCCAAGCAGAGGCTTTGATAATAGAGCTTGTAACACATGCACAGTCTGATCAGACTGGTTAGGCTGGCCTTGTTAATGAGTCATCTTTTGCTCTTCTTTCTCCAAATAGTCTAGTCAGAGGAGGAAAACCTCTGGGGTTTTTTTTTTTAATGCTGGTGACAGCAAAGAAGATCTGTGGATAGGAATCACCCACCTCCTATTGACAGTACTTCAGACTCATCATCTTCATTACTGAGCTGAGAAATTCCAGAATTTCCAAATTCACAGAACAGTGCTCTCAAGAAGACAGATTATGACTGGAGTCAAGCATTGTATCTGACCCCTGCTTTTGCAAAACTAAGCAAACTGAAACCCGATCAGACATTCCTTTTATCATTAAAAGACCTAGCATGTAGTATGTGATCTTTGACAGCTAGATTTTTAAAACTAAGTCTACTGCTGAAATAAGATTACTTGTACTGGTTGTGTTCATTAAGTATTTAGTGACCTAATCAGCACACATTTTCCATGCTATTGTTTCAGTGCTTCCAGCATTTTCAATATTGTTCTGGAACTCCTCTGGGGGAGGAACCAGGAAATTAACATGAATCCATCATTTCAAACCTAATATGTAAATAAGTCTGCTTTTAAAGACCATACTTAAAACAGTCATTCAGAACTACAGAGGTCTGCATCTATATTCCTCAGTGTTTATTTCAACCACCATTCCAGTTACACATCTGCTGAAGACAGGACTGTATCATTTGAAGCAGTATATAAACATCAGCAGACACCTTACCTGGGCCCATTGCTGTCTTTCCTCTTGGCTGAAACATTGCTTTGTTCTGGTTTTGCACCTCTGTCCATACGCTCACTGGCATTCCTCTCCACAATTTCTCCCTCATCCAGTGCCCTGTGCAAACGGTAATTCACCATCTTCAAAACGATAAAGAGAGCTGCTATCACTGGGCAGTAGACAGCTACTATCATCATGGAAGAAGGAAGAGCCTTTCAAAAGAGAATAAGAAAGAGTTAATGAACAACACAAGGTCAACTTGTTTTAAGTTTTTCATACAAGAAATATTGATCATACTGAAAACGACGGTTGAAACACACACCTCCTACAGTCAAACTTTGTGTGGAGATTGTTAGAAGTCTAGCAACATAGAAAAAAGGAACAGTTGGACTACAAGATACCACAGCAGCATGCTAACTAGACCCATCACTGGAGCCCGAGAACCAAATTCAACTCGTTCTTTTTTTCCAGGCTATTGGAATGTAAGACCTAGACCAGGAAACCTAGAGCTAGAATGTTTTTCTTTGTGTAGATGGGAAGATTTTAAGCAACTTGAAAACTAAACCAAGCTAGTACACAGCACCAAGTCCATTTTGGAAAAACTGATGCGAGTTTGACAACATGGTGGAAGGGAGAAAAACTGTTCAACTACCCAACAAAAATGTTTTGACTTAGCTTATCAGCTTCCAACAACTACTCTTGCATGACAAGATACTGATCAATCACAAAAGCCAAACTTTTCCCTACCTGCATACAAAAAAAAAGGCTGTTTACATTTGTAGCTCACACAAATGAGCCGTAGTCCACAATAACCTGCAAGACCACATGCTGCAAAGATTATTTGTGCTAGACCGTTACATGCCCATGGAAAGGCAGCTAACACAGATGTTCTGAAGAGAATTTTTCAGCTGTGTCAAAGGTGGCCAGAAGTCACATGAGAAGCCTCAGTCCTGAATTCAGCTTCTGAAATTCCACTTAGAGTTAAGACTTCATACAACTTCTGGTGAAGCCCATAACGCTTTTACAGATCAATCATTTCAGCAACAGGTATTGAGTTCTGCCTAATAACTATTTGAAAGAAGTGTTCAGAGTACTAGTTAAACTTCAGATTTCACTTCAAGGCTTTCACCCTTCTAATTCTCCTTTTATTCATATTTATAATTTTGCCACTTCCCTAGGCAGTCACTAAACAAAATGAGACAATAACTCTTAATCTTCATCCACAAATAGACTACTTGCCTTACAAAAGCAACAAGAGTCTGTTCTCAAATATTTTGTTGCATCACTATCCTTTACCCCACCAATGTTGTAGTTTGATAAAAAACTCTAACAGCCATAAATATAGAGACATATAATAATCAGAATTAGCATTTGTTACCAAGCATGAATGTTAATTCAGTAGATAAGAACAAATGAATTGTCTTTTTAGACCTCCTAGCCTAAGGAGAATTCCAGCTTGTTTCATACACCTCGTCTCCTTCCCTATACAGATCATTGCAAGAGAAGAGTCTTTATGGTGATCAAAGCCCCATGCACATCTTGCAGAATCAGAAAGGGAACATGATTGGAGAATAAGACAGAGAGCCCTCTCTATTCTGCACATAAAGCTAGTTTTAGTCATTTAAGAGAGATCTGATTACAACATTAATATTTCTACATATTCAAGAGCTTCTAGTCCTAGAAGAACTGGCAGTGCTTGTCACACAATTTAAGCCATGAGTTTAGCAAAAGCACTGTTCAAAGAGCTCTCCAAATACAAAATGTTGTACTAATAAAGGGGATAAAACAATAAACGTTTCCAGACATTGTACTGACTGTTGACTTCAGAATAAAACCAATCCTTACTCCAGCTGCTCATTTTCTGGCAGTAAGCAAAAACAAATAACCAATATAACATTTCTAATGCCAAACAAGTATAAATAATTGAGTCTGGAATCAATGAGGAGGCAGGTTACTTATTAGGATTCTTTTCTTAAAGAGATCAAGTTTAACCTACCTTTTCCTCCAAAACAAGTCAACACCTAATGTAACATTTGAAATAGGACAGGCAAACTAAGCTGAGGTATGCTAACTTAAATTTTGCATGCTGAGCTGGACAAGACCCTAATGGATAGTGAGGTTCACTTACCAAGCACCACCTCCGAAGCAGAAAGAGGAAATAAAGCTATTTATAAACAGCATCAGTAAACAACCAGGAGCCACAACTATGCTAATGGCTTCCATACAATCCCTGAAGCAATGCTACAAGGGTTTCCTCATGAGATGCGGTGCTTCCGCTTCCAAGAACTTCAGAGGCAGCTAGCTCCTGCAGGCAAGGGCAAGCCCGTTAACTTGCTAAGCAGTCTGCTACCCAGCCACAAACAGAACTTCAACTATCCTCTCCTTTGCAAGTACCTAGTGTTCAGAAGCCATTACCAGAAGTCAGTTTAACACTAGATGACAAAAGCTACAGTTAGTCTATAGAAGACATGCCCATAATTTTTTGTCCCAATTTCTCTCCTCCACTCTGTCAGCAGTGAGGTCACACAGTGTATCCAGTTTATCTTGTGGAATATAAAATCTACACATCCTGTTCTGCAAATGAAAGCTTTGAGAACAAGTGGGGAAAAAGGTAAAACACCTCATGTAACTTGCAGCAAACCCAATAAAGAATTAAAAGGGTGCTTTTTCCTCACATCCTGTTTCCACAGGATTGCAGAAAGCTAAAAATACGTTAACTCACTACTTTTCAGTCATCATATTCATTAGTAGTTACTCCTCTCTGCATAGGGCATATACTCCAGGAATAGAAGAAATTTTAGCACATCTGGCATACTTCGCTGTCTGATACCCATGGTACCAGCAACTCGTCTGCATGCCAGTGTCAAGAGGAAGAGTTACTGCAACCTAACCTAATCCACTGGTGCCTTCTCTATTTGTCTCCCAAACTTGGAAGCATTCAACTTCTATTTGGGGTCTTCTGTCCACAAGCCATGGCAAGTTAAAGTGAGATTAGTATTTTAAACTGTGTTATCCTCAAAGTTTTACCACATTTGGGGAGAGACAGGTCTCTCAACAGTTTAACTGAGCATCCCATACAATATCATCTTCAGGACTCGAATACAAATCCAAGTCCTACAAATTTGCAGCTAGATCTCACTTCAGTTCTTTTCACAGGTACCAAAACATTTTTATTAGGCACAACAGACCAAAAACCTCAGGTTAGAGCTTGTTAGCAGACACCAGCTGGCTACAAGTCTGTAGCTGCAACAGCATTTCAGAGAACATCCCGTTTTACTGCACATCTCTAGTCACTTCCATTAACACCAAAATAAAACATACACTGAACAGCAGTAGTCACAACAGAAGCTCTTGTAGGAGAGAATAAAGAGCTAGACATGACCATGCAAAATCTGCCTGCTTTAATTACATTCTGTTGAAAACATCAGTCATCTAATGGCTGAACAAACCCAATCATTAGATAAACTCCTAGCTGGAAGTATTTCCATATATCCTAAGGGGAAGTTAAGTAGTACTCTCCAAGATGGAGGGTGAGAGGAAAGACACTGATTTTGTACCACCTTTCCCTCAGGAGTTACTTTCCAAATTTAAACCTTTCAAGACAACTTATGAAATCCATACTGTATATGTGGACAAAGGTAAGATGCAGGAACGCATAGTTGAGGAGTGGGACTGTCCCTTCCAGAAGCTGCGGACTGTCAGATCAGCTTAGCTATATCACAGCACATCTTCTGTGAAAAGCTTTAAGCACTCCTAGATTCCAGTGGAAAACCTAGAACAGAAGAAACCTCAGGCCACTAGCTACAGGACTAAAATATTCCCATTTGAACTACAAAGGTCACTTTATCTTGATTCAACATTTTAAATATATAACTGCCAGGAACCAGAGGGAATTTCATTGATCACAGGCTGTGCTACATACTTACAAAGAAACAAAGACTATATGGATCTTGCCTAATTACATCTCGCTTTAGTTAGACACTACAGATGCAGTGAAGTTTCCAGATTCTTTTCAAAAGAGATGTGTACGTGTTACCTGTTGTGGACATTCATAGGAAAGTCTCCCAACCCAAATCAGGTTGCAAGTGCTTACGTAAACATGATATCAATCAAAACATTCATTATACAGTAACAGTTGGCTTGTAGAATGCTTTCAAGTTCAAGGATTTTGAGGCCAGTATTTTATAGAAACATTCATACCAGAGAAGAGGAAAAGTCAAGAAACAGCAGATGTAGTTTTGTCACCATTTTTTGTTTATGAACAGCCGGAGCCCTTAGGAACTGCTGTTAGCTTAGAAACATGTTCTGTTACAAGTTACCTAGTTTTTGACTGAAACCTCAAGGTGTATAAATGATACTTGAGTAGCCAAGAAACTAGATGTGGCTTAGAGCCACATGGGATACCAGTGATTCTCATCATACATCCAACTTCAAGTATTTAAACTCTTAGTTTAGGAAACAGCACATATTTCAGAAGCTTCACTGGAAAAAGACTTTCACATGAAGCTACATTTATACAACCCACTTCTATAACTATGTACACAAGTCAGGAAATCAAGTGCCTATTAAGCAAACTGTTGTCTAAATGAGCTTGACTTTGACAGACAAGTTCTGTAGGTACATACGAGCCCATCACCCCAAGCAAGGTACAGTCCTGGCTCCTCTTCAGTCACTGGCAAAGTTCCCCGAGCACCAGAGCCAAGGCTTCACCCCCTCCTGCGCACGTGGTGGGGCTGAAACAGCATTCCGACTAGGGGAAGTGCTTTGGCAGCCTCCACTCGTCCCCTCCCCCTTGCAACACTGATACATAACATTGGCCTCTGCATTTAGGGTATTTTTTCCAACTCTGCCACTGTATTTTACAACCTAGCTGTACAGTTTCCCCATATTGTAGCATATTTTCTTCTCCCAACTTGAATTTTGGATTAAAAGCAGGGATCAGCTCTTACGACAGACATGCAGATCAACAAGCACAGTTGAGTCTGTTACTGAATACAAATATCCAAACAGGGTAGTAACTAGTCTAGAAAGCAGTATTTTTATATGCATGCTGCCAAGCCACAGATCCAAGAGTACAGACTGAAGCAGCTTCACTCAAGCAGACATTTCTCTTCCTCTACACCCCAATTGCTTCGTTATCTACGCTTTTCTTTTTGCCACACTTCCAACAAGGACAGGTTAAGTGTATGAGTACACATGAGAAAAAGAACAGTATCCAGATCTGCAACATCGATACATTTATGTATACATCCGTCTCTCCTTCACACAGCATAAAGACCTCACTTTCACGTGCTTAAGCTCAGAAGGCAGGCAAGGGACCAGGGAAGAAAGGCTAGCTGAATGCTACTGCTAATCCCTTAAATTGGTTTGCACCATGTGTTAAACCCATCAACCCTAACAGCACTGGCATACACGTGCTAAGAAACACACAGATTTATGGCATTACTTGCTAACCACAACCATTACCATATTCCATTCTGAAAATACAAGATCAATAGAAGGAATGCACAGACAAAACATTAGCAACATCGGGTGTAATAAACCAAGTCTTTAAGCAATAAGTGCATCTAAATTACCATATCCAAAAGCTATTAAGTGTTCCACTCCTGTTGAGGGTTAAATAACATTTGAAAAAAGTTATTAGCTTACTATAAAATGCATTCAGCCTTGAGAGGCAGTTATAAGCCAAGTTCTTAGGGGATCCTTTTGCCTTTGTTGCTACAAAACAACTGAGGAATAACTATAGTTATTGCTGCGCCAATACATCAAAGCAACACTATGATCTTTCAATTCCTTCTGCAAGGAGTTTTAAGTAACATAAAACCTGCCAGCATTCTAAGTCTTTCTATATACCTTGTTTTTTTAAACACACAGGGTTGTCTGCCAGCAACAAGTCATTTGAAGCTAGCATAGAAACTCCCTCCTACACACCAGTGAGCCATGCTCACAATTCAGATTACAATTACCTAAGACTTTTTAAGCAAGTTCTGCTTATTTATACATGTCCTACAGCAATGCAACATTTACTGCTTTTTATTCTGAAAAAGAGCTTAAGAGATGCTAAAGAGCTAAGATGACCATCATGGTTCTGCCTGTTTAGTTTATGTCTAGACAACACTTAAACTGCAGAGGGTGGAAAGAGGGAAAACAGCCAAATATGATTCAATCTGCTTTAACTTGTGACTAATCTCCCTACTTATTCTCAGGGAAGTTGGCACTTGTTGTTGCATCTTGAACATGTCCAGAGCTATGAAGCAAGAAAATTTCTCCGACCTCAACAAAACCCAAAGCAGCTTGCTTTTGCCCATCTTCTCTCTTTGCACAGGAAAAGAAAAAAAGTTTGAGCAACGCTGAAGTTTACCCCATTGCATGGGTAACTGAAGCTTAACTGCTGCTTTAAGAGCAGCAGTACACTCAAATGTTGGTCCCGATTTATCAGCTGCCAAACCTGTCAATGTACAGTATAGATCAGCCCCTCTTCAGCAGCCCCCTGCGCATGCAGGATATAGCTCACCACACCTTTATGAAGAGCTTTCTCAGCAAGGCAGTACTAATTAAATAGACTGCTCTGTCAAAGCAGAAGAGCAGTACTTTAAAAACAAAAAAGCTACATTTGAGACCAAAAAGACTCTCCTCTTCCCATACTCAGTGGAACTCCACATAGCTACAGATTCACAGTTTTTAATAGAGAGGATCTCTTTAGTTGAAGGTTTTATCTAGCTGTTGTCACATTAACTTCAGACTTAAAAGCAGTTTGTCTCAGTCTGCGGTTTCCTTGCCAGCAGTCTAAAGTTTTCAACAACAAAAAGCCTTGGAGCTACCTTTTCCAATACATGGTAATATGAATTAAACACTAACCGTGCAGGGCTGTAACCTCCTCTTCCACATTAGCTGTTTCTTAGTATGAAGTTTCTCATACTGTAATCTTACAAATTGCTTTTTAACAAAGCAAATACCTGACCCCAGAGCTCTCAATCTGCAACTGCAGATGTAGAGTTTTTCCTCCAAGGTTTCATTCATTAACTCACTCTTTTTCTTTTTTTAACAATGCAGTTTCTACTTTAAGTTGTCACAGCATCAGGACCTGGCAGACTTGCAAATTACATTCTACCTCATGTGTTCAAAACTGGTCACAACACACCTAGTATGATCACACTTTTCTACAGAGAAATCTGAAGTACAGTATCAGTATTTCATAATTTACACACAACATACACAGAAAGAAAAGCACTAGCTAATAGGAAACCACCTCTTTCCCTCATAACTGATCATACCTCTCCTACATTTGTTTCCAGGTCCAAATGTCAAGAAAGTTTCTAGGTTCAAAGGTTAGCATTTTAACAGCCTCGAGTGAAGTGCCAGATACAAAGATATATTCAACAGGAATTCTCCCAAACCAAGTATACCACCGTCTGGACACAAGCAAAAAAGCGAGAGTAACTTCTTGTCAATAACAGGAGTCCAGATATACTGCCAGCCAGCACACAGTTCACTACCCTACGGCCAAATAAACTTCTAGGTTATGGAACCTGAAGCACATCCCTCCCCCAGTCTCCAGAATCAGAAGAGAAAGCAACAGAGCTGCCAGCCAGAAATACTGGCTAGATCTGACAGCTTCTACAGAAGCTGTGCCTTTTCCTGCACTACCAGTAGACCTGCAGTGGAAGCTAGTAGAATTATACCCAGCTCCAACGGAAAGTAAACAGAAAAACGAAGGCAAACCGCCAGCCACTGAAGCCCAGCCGCGCCCGATGCGCCCCGCTAGCACCCACCCGCATCTTCCCGCTATCAGCTCCGTGCTTCCGAACCGCCGCAGCCTCAGGCGGACCCCAGGCCCGCCTCGATCGCGTCGCGGCTGCCGGGCCCACCACAGGCCACCCTTTCACAGCGGCGGGGGCCGACATGGCTTAAGCGGCGGGCGGGCGGGCCCCGGGAGCCGGCGGCGGGGGCTGAGGGCGAGGCGTCTGGCAGGGACGATGGCCCCGCTCTGTCCGCTCTCAAGCGCCTGGAGCGGTCGCAGCGGACGGACCGGCTGGACGCGCTGTTCGGCTTCGAGCGGCCGGCGGAGCCCGGCGAGCGGACGGGGTGGCTCATCAACATGCACCCGGTACGGACCGATGGCGCGCCGGGCTGGGGCGGG
>JANZLQ010000032.1:16300108-16312176 GCA_026212715.1 Elanus axillaris | reverse complement strand
GCCCGCCCAGCCCCGAGGCCCAGGCCGACACCGCTCCCCCCGGGCGCGGCGGCGGCCTGCGCTTACCATGTAGAGGGTGAAGGGGAAGCCGAGCAAGAAGAGCCACAGGTAGAGGTGCAGCGCGTTGACCCCAGCGCCCTGGTGCGGGTCCTGGTACCAGCCGCCGCTCAGCGCCGCCCACACGCCCTGGCGCAGGATCTGCAGCACCTGGGAGCCCATGGCGGCCCCGCTCCGCCGAGCAGGCCCCGCTCTATCCACCCTGCGAGCCCGGGCAGAGCCGCGCGCCGCCCGCGCTCCACGACAGCCCGCACGGCCGCAATCGCCGCCGCCGCCTCCCCAGCAACGCCGCCGCCATCTTATGTCCGGGCCCCGGGCCGGCCGCCCGCCCCCGCGCCGCCGATAGACCGGCAGCCCTTGCGGCAGGGGACGCCCGCCCCGCGCTCTGTCGCCGGGGAGGGACGACGCTGCGGGGGCGCGGGAGCGGGCGCCCGCTACTGCGCCTGCGCGCGGCCTCCTCGCTGCCCCCGCCTCCGCCGAGGCGGGCGGCGCCGCCGCTAGCGCCCCCTGGCGGCGCGGAGGAGGGCGGCTCTGAGCGGGTCCCGGTCCCGCTCCCGGCCCAAACCCCCACTTGCACGGCAGCGGGAGGTCGGGGACCGCCTGGAGTACCGGGGGGGGAGCGTGTCTCCCGGTCACCGAAGGGGGCTTACGCCTGCGGCCTGGCCAGGGGTGGCTCTCGGGGCTCGTGACGTGTCAGGGTGCGCGTAGAAAATGGAGGGAGACACAACCGACACAAAGGGCTTTTCCTCACCCTCTCAGGGCCTTCCTCCTGGCGAGGCGCGGTGTCCACTCCTTGTGACAGGAGGAGGACACCTTTGTGCCCTATCCTACGCTTTAATCTTTAAAATTAAAGTAAGATAGCAACCTCACCGTTTTTTGGAGTCCTTCCATTTACTGTCAATACATGACTTTACCAAACGCCTCGCGTGCTTGTCCCTGCCACGGGGTTTGTTTTGTTGCTGCTTTCAACACATACAAAGCCAGAATCGCTGGGATTTATGAGAAGGGAAAACACAACACAGCAGGCTGTGGGTACACCACGAGTCCCACAGATTGAACCCTGCTTCTGCATTCACCTATTTTTAGAGAAGGTCACTTAGTTTTCACCAACTCCCAGCTTTTCAAGCTTTCCCCTTAGACAAGCACATCCCAGAAGTCACACATGTCGGATAAAAAGGGATAGATGAGGGAGTTCTGAGAGTGCTGTCAAGCAGGGGAAAAGGGAGGTCGCTTCCTTCAAATGCTATAAAGTGGTAGGTAATGCTGAGGATCCCTCATTAAATACCTGACTCTCCAGTCGTATTTGGGAAAAAGTAGCTTTGAGGACACACTATGATACTGTCACTGTGGTGGCAGAAGGACCCTACATAAACTCTGTCCTAAAACCAAGTTACTGTCCCACTCCAGCAGATACAACTTGGGAGAACAGCACCTTCTGGTTCTCTACTGCGGAGGAATTGCAGGAATGAAACAACCCAAGCACTCAGTCATGACTCATGATGAGCATGCATTTGGGCTGGTGTTTTCAAGAGGCTGCGTTAATGCCACAGTCTCCACAGTGTTTTTCTCCCTGACAGTTAGAGAACCAATGGCAGCATTTGGCTATTCTTGGAAAACCAGAAGACAGAAATGACTGACTCAAAGCAGATGTAGATGATCTACTTTTTTGTTTCCTCAGTGGGAAAGTAGGGAGAAGGGATGGACACGAAACCCCAAAGATGGGCCTCTCCCCCCCGGTATAAACAAATAAACCATTTTTAACTTTATTGTTTCAGATAGTGCATTTTCAAATGCAAGACTGCTAGCAGTATTTTGCAAAGGAGCATTTTTTCACTCTGTCAAACAGGATTGAGATATGAAAGGAAAAAAGGATGCAGGGAGGGGTGGAGAAGAGGGAAAAAAAACAACAGAGAAAACCTACAGAGGATTATCTTGGATGGGGAGGGGGATTTCCCTTTATCCTTTGGGATAAAGCCAAGCATGAGAAGCCTTGCTGGTTACAGTAGGCTCAGAAAAAATAAAACTATGAAGCCTGTTTCAACTACATCATTGGCCAAAATACCATTAAAAACCAAAATTACAAATGCAGCTGTTAAAAGGTGAAGATTTTAGGATGTGTTATGCATAAATATACTATGATACTGTAACGATCAGGATTATGAAGCCTTAGTTCTTCCAGCAGCTGCTTTATGAATGTTACATAAAAGCTATTCACATTCTCCACAAAAAGGAGGCAAGAGGGATAACATTCATTAATAACATGTCTGAAGGCTGCAGGACATGCTTTAAAAACCTTTATGCTTCTGTTTAGGAGCCAATGATTAAATCTGGACAGATGAGCCTCAGCCTCATAGTAATGACTCACGTTAAACAGTGCCCCTGTGTGAGAGGCTGGATGTTGTGGAAGCTTATGGCTGCTTCCCTAGCCCTGCTCCTAGAAGTCACTGGACCAGCCATAAAGTGACAGAGGTTTGGGGGTGGGGGGTGGCGTTAAAGCAAAAAACAAAGAGGAAAAAAAGCAGGAATATTACAGGCTCAACCCTGATCCAAAACAGCATAACCTAGTTTAGCACAGATAGCCTTGTTCAAGAGCACTTCATCATGGGATGATCTAGTCTGCGTCTGGTAAAATAAGCAAGAGAATATCACGTGCTTGAGAGGACAATTAAATTTCATTGTTTAGCTATTTAAATGCAGACAAGCTGAAAACATTAGGACACAAGATGGGGAAATAATATTATTAGAATCCATTCATGCCCAAAGGTAAAATTGATAACCAGCCCAGTCACAGGCATCATTAATAAAGTAAGAAAAAAAATATATCATTATTAGCTTTTAAGGGAAACAGACAATCCACATCTGGATAGAAAGTAGCAGCAGTAGACTCAATCTATGCATCAAAGTTCTGCAATCCAACAAATAACTAACTTATTTTCTGCGCCTTACTTTAGCCTTACAGTACTTCTTTGGGGTGGGTATTACTCTCTGTACAGGAAAAGAGTGTGCTTTGGGAAAAATAAAGCACAACATCAGTGAAGAGTGAACAATTTATTAGATAAAATATTTAAGAGAGGAGGCATTAAATTGAATGATTGGAGATCAACCTATTTTTCTCCAGCATTTCTCTTGTAATTTAGTATGCCAAGACTAAGCCAGAGAAGTCAGTTGCCACATAAGCCAGCATTACACAGGAGGAGACCAGCTCAAAACTAACTGTTATTTCGGCCAGACAATACTTCAATTCCATTTTTCCTCACATTCTTTATGTATGTACACAGTCAAGTGCCCTCCTTACAACCAGCAGGCTATTGGGGAAACTTCTGTAGGAAATTAATATTATTGCCTCTCTTAGGTTTGCTATCATGTTAAAGATGGCTGTTTTGACTTGGACTTGGCCAAGGAAGTCTTGTAATCATACACAGCAACACTTTTCATGACACACTCCAGTGGGTCGAAAGGGCATTTGCAAAATCAGGGCAACACTATATGTAATTCACAGTAGAATGTAGATGATACCAAATACTCAGATGGATAAACTAATCACAATTTCTTGACCAGCCTTATGAGCACACTTCTTCTAATGGGTGCTATGACTAGACCAGGAAGTTAATCAAAACAGTAACAAAACAGTGAAACCTGCCACAAAAATGCTTCAACATGTTGCCATTTCTAAGAATAATATTGCAGCATGCTTTGCACCATTAGGAGTACTTTAGTCTCTCTTCTCTTATCATTCAAGGGAATGAAGCTCTACACTTTCCCTCCAGGCATGTTTTGTGGGATACCCAAAATTACCATTTTTAAATTAGTTATCAAGAGAATTCCTAAGTGTTATGAGAACATAACTTGTCTAATTAGGACAACAGGTGAAACAGAAAGTTAAAAACAATATTTTGCCTAAATTGGGTGAAATTTAGTATGTTCGGTAACAAGCTTATGATTGGCACTTCCTTGTAATTTTTCATTACAGTAGTCATCACAGTATGATACCAACCTGTAAGTAGCTGATAAAACAGCCAGCAGAAAATAAGAAAAACACTGATTTATTCCCTTCACAGTTATGAGGGCTAGCACTTCTCTTTCCATGCTGGATATAGCGTTTGTTTTCAGTCAGAGATTGACAAACTAGGCCTTGGTGGCTCACTACCAACTTTTATTTACTTCTTCCTATTGATTCCTTGTCTCAGGATCTATAATTAGGCAGCAGCATTTCAACCCCGATTTTTGGATCCTGCTGACACGTACTACTTACTGTGGCTTGGATACAGTATCCAAAGCAGCAACTTTGGCTCCAAAAAGAAAGATGACAGAAGTCAAATTTCTATATAATTGATCAGCTTAGAAGTGCACCTACCTGTTGATTTCCTGAAGAAGCAATAATTAAAATATATTCTTGCTATTTAGGCATTAAGAGTCTTTGCATAATTTTAAGTCTTGACCTTTTTTCCACCTGGTTAAAAAGGGGTTTATGACATTGTCATAAATGGTGATAAATGTGTTTTATTCTGTCATTATCTCATATGAGAATTAAGAAGTAGGCTTATTTACAAGGGTGATAAAAAGCAGAACATCATTCTACTACAATATTTGTTAGCCTGGTTTCACTGTAAGGTAGCTAGTTTTCTTATAAAACCTGTCAGGAGGTTGTTCTAGATTTGCTTTTAGTTACAGTAGAGTGGGTTTTGACAACTGCAGGACTCTACTGAACACATTGTCATCATCTTAGCATCTGATGGCAGCTTATCTGCTATTTGCACAGTTTTTAAACAAACTTCTAAACAAGAGCCAGATCTTGTCACAGACCACACTCTCTTTCTAGCATAGAAGCCACACCACATTCAGCCTTCCACACTAAGAGATCACTATGAAATTACTCTGTGTAATTCAGTCCTGTATGTTACCCCTACACCCAACTGGAATACAGCATTTAGAAACAAGAAAAACATGCCTATTTTCTAGCATTTCAGTACAGACCAGGCACAGATTTACCAACAGGAAGGTTACGTGGCAGGAGACCTCCTCTCCCTGCTGTGCCAGCAGGTTCACCGCTCACAGCACAAGATGCAGCCCCAGCTGTGTGCCAGGATGCAGCCTGCACCCACCTTCATCACAGCTATGGCACCACACACAATCCCAGATCCACCTGCCCTTTCAGGATACACCCTGCCCAGCAGCTTGAGGGGCAGGCCAAACCTTTCCCTCTCTCTCAGCATGGGAGAACATAGTTCTTGCCCTCACATACTAAGAAAGGGGAAGAAAGGTTAGGGTTTGGGGTCTTAGGGTTTTTTTTTCTTTATTTTCAACTATGCCTATGACTAATACAGCTCTCCATAGTACTTCACAGTGCTGCTTAGGGAGAGAGCAATTCACTGGGTGGAGGATGCTAATTACTGATCTGCAAACAGTTGAACCATGAAGCTCACAGTCCCATTAGTCCTGCTCCTGCAGATTGTCTCAGCTGCCTGCTGCACCTTTTGAGTATGCAAGCTCTTTTCGTACGCTCTTTGAGCCCTGTGGTTTTCTTAAGACAAAATAAGCAGACCAAAGCTAAATTCTCCCTGAAGAAGAGCACTTACATAAGTTTCTTATTATCAGGGAGTGCTGAAAGGGGAAAACTGTTTAAAATAGATCCATGCAGACAAAGAAGTCCCATGACAGCTAAGAAAAAAGAATTCTTAGCAACTTGTTGATAGCAACCTTCTGTAAGTTGCCACTAGAACAATAGCATCTTCAACTCCACTCCGTTTCTTTGTTATCTAGAAATTGTCTCTATGCAGCTTTCTGCTGTATATTTTTAGCGGCTACATGGCCCCCAGTCTCACTATCCTAACCTCTTGCAGCTGCATCAGCATGGCTGAAAAATCAGTTGGAATGGCTTAACAGTCCCATTGCTAGAGACGAAGTGCATTTTTAAGAAGAAATTTCCTCTTAAATATAGTTGTTAGTATTTCTTACAAGATAATTGTGATGGCATCATCCACTTTCACATTACAAGACCTAATTGCGTGAACGTGTCCATACAGAAATCACACAGAGAAGCATCATCAATGTCCCAGTGACCACAAGGTCTCTCTGAAAAAGAGGAATTTGCTAGCATTGCTGGTAGAAGAATTGCCTAAAAAATGCCATGGAGATGAAACATAATAAACAAGGCTAAAATTAGAATATCCAAACACCCAGCTGACAGTATTTTAGCAGCATTTATACCACATTCTTTAAAGTACAGCACAGTGGTGCCTCACTGTAAGAAGTTTCTACCAAACAATGACTTCTGATGCCACTGGGATAAACTCCTATTTAAAGTCTTTGTTCACAGTTAAAACTCTCTGTCTGAAGTACAAAGCTCCCACAGCATACGAATGAGTCCCCAAGACCATCTTCTCAATTTTAAAGGACTTCCTCTCTCTTATGGCTCTTTTTAGCCTTTTTTCTAAGAAAGTTAAGCCTTTTGAAGTGGTCAGTGCCTGCCTAGGACAGAGTTTCAGTTAAAGTATGTTGTCAGAGGCAGGACTGTAAAAAAATATTGAATGCTTACCAATTTCAGGCTAATGAAAAGAGGCCAAAATTAGGAACTCCAAGGAGGAAATGTGGGCAGAATTTGCAGAATAGTCCTAAGACGGCTGGCTTATCAACAGGGAACTGTGGAAATCCATGCAGTAACTAGTAGCATTGCAAGGTGACAATGTTGTAGGGGATATAAGTCACAATTTCATGCAACTGGATTTCATACAAGCACAAGGGTCCACTTGGGCACATTAGTTGAGAGGCCCTGCAAGGCTTGGCAATTTCCCTAGATCTTTCTTGGATTTCAGCTTCATTCTGAATAGACAGAAAACTAACTTTATATTTTTGTCTGATTTCAACTCCTTTTCTAACTGTGTATGTAAGACTCCTCGTTGAATACAGCCTTGTCTGAAGTGGAATATGGCAGTGACTGTGTGCTTTAGTAGGAGGTGTGAAGAATAATTTTGACATTCAAGACTATTGGAAACAGTATGTAATTCATTGCCTTGAGATGGAATGTGGCCATAGTTAACAACCTGATTTTGAGAAAAGAACTGCAGAATCTCAGTTTTAAATCCCTTTTGGAAGGTAACATCTCTAGTCACACACTGCTTCAGCACCAATATAGGTCGGTAGCAGCAGAAGCCGTGCTATTTTTTAAACAACCAAGGTTTAAATTCCCAGATAGTGTATGATTTATACTGGCAAGAAATCTCAGCTGCCTCACAAGATCTGCAGCTTCCTGTATTCTTTCTGTTCTCTGGAGGTCTCCCAGATAAATATTGAGCAGGTCAGACCTGCTTAGTGTAGAAGACCTGATGAAATCATGCCTGAGGTGTTGTGACTACTATTTTTGTATTTGCAAGAATTGGCAAGTGCCTGAAGGTACAGTTGACAGATTTCAGAAAGTGAAAATGATTAATCTGGGGGGAGTGCCCTGAAACACTGCCACTTTATGGCTGATCTAAAGTAACTTGGATTCCAGCAATCCTTTAAAGAGCTATTTAAAAAGAAAACCCGTATGAGATACCCAGTGAGTAACATTCCAGGAATCACAGAGACAGAGACCCAGGCTGTCCCAGACAATCCTTCCTTTTTCTCTAGGCCATGTTTTCTCTAAGCACTAGCTTAAGGAAGCCATCATCCTACAGCTGTACAACTGCATGAACCAAATGAAATCAGGCATAAGTACAGCAGAATGAGGGAAGCCTGAAGGAGGTGTGATGAGAGCTTTATTAGAGAGGACATATGGCTTTTAAAGAAAGGGTCTTTGGCAGCCAGCTGGAGGTGGCATAATTATTCGTCAGGAAAACAACAGCAGCTACAAAGATCTTCTCCCTCCCCTGCTGGCTGAATAGATTTGTTGCAGCCATTCAATGGGCAACGGGTTTTAACCTACCCTCCATAAACAGCATTTAATGTTAAGCTGATTTAGGAGGAAGCTCTTAACTGTAGAAGAAACCCGTAGCTATACAGAAACATATACACACATTCAACTCAGTATCTCCTTGCAGCCCCTACTTTCAGCTAGCTCTTTGCTATGACCCAGTAAGACAGTCCCTGTGAACACAGAGCACACATATCCATATATATAGACCCATGTGTTCATGCATATGTATAGTTACACTACAGGTTCTGAAACAGCATGATTTTTCATGCAAATATTCTTTCAGCTGCATTAGCTGATAGTCTTCAGCCTGTTTTTACATCACACTGTGTTTCACTTTTTACATTTACCCTTGTGTCCCTGAGGTCTGTCATCAGAATTTGTTGCCCTCATCCGTACAGGTAAGGCCTGATGATCCTCATCAACAACAGCAGCATGGTGGCAACATATTGAGTAGGGAACTATGTGCAGCCAAGAAAAGTGGACTTAAAAATAGATTCACTTTTTGCAACTCCATGTTATCTGTTAATTGGCACTGACACTAATGCATAAGTTGGATATAATTTTTTTAACTGTGGATGAAAACAACTTGCAGAGGAGGTATCCTTAATTCCTTTGTACAGGTGTTAAAAATGTTGCAAATCGAGTGAGTTACTCTGGTTCACAACGTAAACCATTGACAAAGCCAGCACCCAGATCTTCCAGTTCCCAGTCCATTAAACAGGGTAATGTTTAACATGAAGAGCATCTGTACAAACTGTCACAGCTTCTGCAGAGTCAGTACTGAACAAGTGAGCTTTTTCTTGGTTCAGAGGCAAGGCAGTAGGATGAAACTGAGGCTATTCATTCCCCTATTTTTATTTACCTCATGAAATCATTCCCCACTTCAAATCAAGAGCAAATACTGAACAGCACAGTGACAGTGGAGTTCACAGGTCAGAGAACTGCAGGCAGATTCATTCCAACTCTCAGCCAGCCTAAAGGTTTTTCTATAAACACTGCTTGTTGGTCAATCCCTTCTGTGGAAAAACCCACAAGAGATGCTCTGAGAGGGTGGATCCATGAGCAACCCTTTGCAGAGTTTCTTCCTGATCTTTTGCTTACGAGTGAGGGATTTTGCCCATCATGGAGCAGCCTGTAAATCCCTCATGGCAGATTCTTAGGGATTTTCAGGCATCCAGAGGCATCTGTTTCCCAAGGCCACTTGCAAGGATGCCTTGTGCAGCTGCTAGGTTGTTGGGTCCAGGTTTGTCTCCAGAGCACTCTCCATATTTAATAGCATTAATCTATTTATTTCATTGGTGCATTCTTTATCGGTCCACAGCATGGAAAGATATATCCAAGCCCTTGGGAAATCTCTGATGGATTAAGCAATGAAAATGAACAGGGAGGAAACTGTTAAAAAGCAAAGGAATTAGATATAGGTGTATGATGCTGATGACAGTCATGTATTTCTGACCACATCTGCTGGAGAAACATAAAACCTTCACCTTTTCATAGGCCTTCCCAGAACAGTGATGACTGCAAAATGGCCTGGAAACGCTTTTCTGCAGATAAACAATGGAAATGATCTAACATTAAAAATAACCCTAAAGGCAAAAAATCAGAAACGACTTCGAAACAAAGGAAGGGTGGAGTAAGCAACACTTTTGGAGAGATTTATACTCTGCTTCGTGCTGCTTATAGAACCCAGAAATGCCAGTGAAGATTGCATCAGAAATCTGTAAGCTATATGCCTATAGCTGTAATATACAGTGCTCTAAACACTATAGAAATTAGTGAACCTATTACAAAATTTGCAGCAGTTAAAATTATATTTGGAATGATTTATCTTTTTGCCATTGTTTCAGCATGTGACATGACATGAAAAGAGGAGGTTTTGTTGGAAACAGTATTTTAACCACAAAAAGCTATTTTGCAGTAGAAAATGTACTTCCAAGATTTAATTCAATACTGAGTGTTACACAAATCATATGAAAAACAGTCTTGCTGTGGTGACAGCAGAATTAAGCACAGGTGGCTGAAGTATTTTGACTGTTGCACTGAATTTTGAATTTCTGGTACACACTGCTGCCTCACAGTTATGTCGGTAGCAATGCAACTAAATAAATGCTTTCTTGTAAATCTTTAAATGGCGTATGATGGAAAACAAGCAAAGCATTTTAAATTAAAAAAAAGTCAAAGCTTCAGGCATAATTTTGCAAGCTATATATTGAGAAGCATCTTTATTCACAGCTATTACTTCTACTGACATCAGGAAAACTGCACACAACTTCATTTTTTTTAACATAGAAAGTCTGTAGGATCTGGGTCTTACAAGTAAACAGTTCAGAGCTTATAATAATCCAAGTTTTCACTAGCCTCCCTTCTGCCTTACTCCTTACAACAGATCCAAACAACTCATACTTTCTCCAAAAGACTTCTATGTGATTGGCAGGCCTGGTAGGATCTTGTCAGCTGCTGTTCCCACTAGCTAATTGCATCTCCTGGTTCTATGATCCTCATCATCTCAGAAACCTTGAGACAAGTGCTTTAATTGTCAGATTTGCTCATAAATACAACGGAGAAATTATGAGATACTGAGTTTAATGGAGTGATGGAAGAACATCAGCTCCAGGCTAAAAGTGTTTAGTGGGAGTGGGGCTGATGTCTCCAGAAAATCCATCAAATTCAGTTAGCTAGAATGACTTTCAAGGAAATTCAGTAGGAGGTGGCTGCACAGGCAGTGTGTGTGGTGTTGTGTAGTCTACAGGAAAAAGAGAGATTTCATTACTGAAAGCTTATCCTTTATAATAACAACACCTTGTCGTCTTCCCACCGGTAAGATAGCAACAGCCATTGTCTTTGTGAATCTAAGAGTCTCTATCCAAAAGAAGGTAGAAGTGTGCTGAGAGTTAGTCAGTCTCTGTGGGTACAAACCTGGAAACTTTCATGTTCTCTGAATTGGTCAGTAGCAGAGCTGAGGAAAAAGCCAGGAGTCCTAGATGTGCATGTACAGTTACAGAATTAAGACAAATTCAAAGTGTAAGTGAAAATTAATTAACCTGCTTCACCCTACAGCACATTTTTTAAGAAAAAGAAACAAGATTACATCCAAAAAAGCATGTGTTTCTTTTTTCTCGCTCTTACAGCACCCTTAGGATTTGTAATGGCACACATAGGTCCCATAGAAGATTTTAAAAGGGTAAACTGGAGGACAAACAGGAAAGAACTTAAATCAACCCCAGTTTCAGAAGATAAAAGGACTTGTTCTGAGGGGGAAGCTGGAGGAAAAGTATGGTAAGAGTAGTATGAAGCATGGGCCATGAGAAGAGCTCTTCCATGGAGGAACTGGGTGCTTGGGGGAGCCTGTGGACCTAAGTCTTCCGAACCTCCTTGCAGGCCTGGATGAGGCTGGGTTCAGCGGTGTCGTTCGTAAGAAAACACAGGTGAAGAGAGTTTATGCTTCTGCTGAAGACAACCGTGAGGTTGTTTCTGGTGTATGCCGGGAGATGACTAGATACAGATCTATTTTCGGTGCTGTACCCCTGGCTGGGCCTACTGGCTGTGGGCCGTGAGCGGGGCCTGGCAAACTCCCTCCTGGGTGGGTGAGAACTCGACCAGATGAAGTGCTCATGGGCGAGATGACTCACACTACCTCATTCCTTCGCTGTTACGCAACTTGCTTTTTTTCCAGAGTAAGGTTTTCTTCCACATTCTTTCTGTGATTTTTTTCCCCCTTCAGTAAAGGCGCCTGCCTTCATCGTGATTTCACCCCGAAATGGGCAGAGGATTCAATAATGCAACCTGGCAGTGTATCAAAGGTCTGTTTTCTCAAGGGGAACAGGAAAAGGTAATAATGGTTTGAGGAACTGGAAAACAAATACGTCCTATGTAGGCTGCAATTGTTTCATCTAAGTGAATAAAAACAATGAGCTTTGAGCCCTGAGGAAACAGCGTGCGGCTCCAGCAGGACCAAAAATAGCCCGGGCGAGAATTTCTTCATTGTTAACGGCAGAATGGAAAAATAAGCTGTCTTTAGAAGGCGGCGCGGGGAGGGACGAGCCGCTGCAGCCCCGCAGGCTGGCACCGCGGGGCCGATCGCCGGGGCCGCCGGGCGGGCAAGGCCGCGGGCTGCCGG
>JANZLQ010000032.1:16263164-16282630 GCA_026212715.1 Elanus axillaris | reverse complement strand
CAAAAAAAAAAATCTGTATGACCTATACATGCAGGTAGACTTAACTAACTGTTATCTATAGGATAAACAACTTTGGACTGTCCAAGTCATGTCTTTCCTGAATACTTTGTCACTGCATTGCTGAAATCCCTTTTCCATTATATTGTAATAAGCATCTTGGAAATTCCCCTGCTCTGTTTTCTATGGAAAGCTTTTTTACAAGTTTTGTAAAGATTAGTGGACCAAGTATGTTATTGCATCTTGATTTATACATGGCTTGCATTTCCTGTATTTTTCTGATGTACTTAGTTTTCTCAGTTACTGTGGTTAATCAAGAACTGGTGATGTTGATAGCTTTGTGCCTGTACAATTACAAGCTTGTAGCATTTTCTTTGCACAAGTTACCAGCCACACTGATAGGCAGTAATATGTCTCTGGGGAAGGAACAGCTTCTGCTTGCAAGAACTTGGAAAAGATTTCTTTCATGTACTAAACATCTACGAATACTGTAGAACTGTCATGGGAGCATCAGCTGTATTGATCTGCTGATTGGTACTGCCTATGTTTAGTAATAGATAGTGATTCTCATACATCTCATCTTGCCTTCAAGCACCAGCTGGGACCTGCACTATCCATCCGAAGCTACAGGATGAGTTAGTTTGGGAGTTAGGGAACAAGATGGGGGAGTGGGAAAGAACAGAGTTGCCTTATTTAAAATAAAATTTTCTGCCAGAATAGAAGAAAATCAGAGAATGCCTTGCTTTTAGATGTCTGCCTATATTTAGGCAGATGCAGAATGCATAAGGACAGTACTTCATGATGAACCTTTTAAGAAGGTCATGTTACATTTTGAAGGCACCTTAAAACAAGTCTGAGAACATACCCCATGATATATGTATAAGGATTTGAAAAATAAAATCCTTTTTAACCTAAACTTATTGTAGCCTTGTGGACTCAAGTAGTAGGTACCAAAACAGTGCTCAGAATAGTTCTCAACATTTCTGATAGCATAGTGAAGAACATAAGGTTTTGATTGCTTTGGGAGGTAACTTTGCCTTGTATAGGGACTGAACTTCAGGGGATTATCTGATGATTCCAGGAGGTGTCTGTTTCTTGAGATTCTCCTTGTCAAAAAGCACTCTCCAAACCAATTGTCTTGTTTTCCTTTTAACCAAGAAGGTGGACATTTTTTCAGTTCCATCATTTTTCTTCCTTTTTCTTCCTTCCTTTCTTCCTAATGTTTAATGCCAATACATTTAGAGTGTAGGAAGAGTGCCCTGTACGTCTTAAGTACTGTGTTCATTTGAGGCAGATTTTTATTGTAAATCTTGGAGGTTCTGAGGGCTGCCTGTTTCATTGTTCTGGGGATGCTATCAGGAAATGAGTACATAAAGATCTTTACAGAACAAATCGCACACCTGTGATTTAGAGACCCTGAAATTCTTTTGCTGGGTATCAGTTCAGTTGGCAGTGAGGCTGGTAGGTGAGTGTTCCAGTGGCATTACCAACTCGCATCTCAGTCATCTGTGTGAGAATTTATCTTTTTTTTTTTTTTGTCCTCACTTGATTCAAGAGATTAAATTTATTCCATATGAAAATTAATCTTATTTGACAGAATCCTCTGGCTTCTTTTTCTTCTCTTCATCTGGTGATATTGCTGACCTTTCTGCAACTGCATGCTGGTGTACCACTGAGCGTATGTTACAGAATTGGTAGTAGGCCTCTCCCAATGTGAAGGCTCCTAAATAATCTAAATGCTGAGCTATAAAAAAAAGCAGCTAGGAATGCCCACTGAAGCTAGCACCACTGTGTTTAGCATATCTCTTAGAGTTTCCCTTTCTCTTACCTGTTACCTATGAGTTGAGTCTCGTTTCTTGCCAGAGGAAGGTACTTGGCATATAATGCTTAGGATCAAAAAGGGCAGTCCTGTTGGTTTTGGTGAAGTATTGTAAATAATGAAGTTGGTCCTCTTTCTTTCTACTTGTCTGTCAATGTTAGATATGCTAGTATTGCTATAGGAATAATGCCAGTTAACTAATGCTGCAGAGAACTAGCAAGAGCATATTTGTTCTTTTTTTGACTGGCTTAGCAAAATACGTTTGTTATTTGCACTACATTGAAAGCTTTTGCTGAGGGTGTTCATGCCAGTTAGCAAAGTGCTTTATAAAAGTCACTTATCTTTGTGTTCCACAGAGTGGCACAGAAGATTAGCAGCAAAGTGACACGGCCAAGGTCAAAGAAAGAGGTAAGGACAGAGCTCAAAATAAACCCCAACAATTCTGATTCAGTCAAGTCAGTAGTTCTTCCCTTCTAGTTCTTTGAAGGTGTTCACCTCTCCTACTTTTTGGACCATCAAGGTAAGCTTGTGATATCCTGAGATTTAGAAAGCTCTAGCTTTCTAAAGAATTCCAAACTCTGGTATAGCTTTGCTTATTTTATGCAGTTGTTAAGCCTTTTTCTGTTCATAAAGATGTTAATAGAGCTGACTTTCACATGGTCTCTGGACAGTTGTTCCTAGGACTTAAAATATTCCTTGTTCTTTCTTTTTTTTTAAAGTACGGGCAGAATTTAGAAGCAGGGATTCCTTGTGACTAGTTCAAAGCCAACCCAAGGTCAACAGGACTTGGATGTTACATATCAGTCTTGATAACATGTCATTAGTTATCTCATTCCTTGTTGCAGTATTCGCATCCCAATCCATTCATAATTGACACTCTTCTGTTGGCCTTTTCAGAGAAGGAAAAGTACTTAATTGTAAACCTCTTCCTCAGTCTGGTAATGTTGTAGAAGAGAGGTCTTCCAGGGTCTGCTTAAATTATGTTGGCAGAACAGTTTGGAAGTCTGCACTATTATTGCTGCTTCTGGTACTTCAGTGTAATTTGCTGACTAACTCTCCAATGTTGTACTTTCTATCAGAATGGATTTCCTTTGTCAGTGCAATTAAATAAGTGTGACTAATGCTTCAAGTAAAGTGTAGTGAAACTATTTCAGTGGCACCTGAAAGCTTTACACTGGGTGAATAATTGATCTGGCCTTAGTTGGGTGGTCCCTTGTCCTATATGAGGAAAGTGATAAAAATATGAGGTTTTGGTGGCAGGGGGACACAACAGCTGGGAGATGAATTTTATGCAGATGTTTTCCAGTTCAGTTCAGGGAGCCAAAATCAGTAAACTTTTTTTTTTAAGATTGAAAAAGTGTCTATAGTAGAAACCAAGCCTTTCAAACAGCCTGAATATACTCCTAAGGGTGATTAAAGGTGACTTTATGACTTTGCAGGTTCTGCCCTTAAGCAATTATCTGATTCTATGGACGTGATATACGATATTGCTAATGGTGCGTGCATAACTCCTAGTTCTGGTTACTCTGCTTATTTCTCTGTCTCCCCAGAGTATCAGCCTTAGTGCTGATACCCTGGTTACTTGTACTGTGGTTAAAAATATTCCAAATAACTATAATTTTTTGTGTGTTGTAAAGCAATGATGAAATTCATGCCAGGAATACTACAACATTCTGTTGAAGAGAATGAAAAAAATATTTTAATTTCATGTGTTATTAGTTCAGAAGATGTAAATTATGCTTGAAAGTGATGCTAATTTTTAAGCTGTTGAGGCACTAGGAATTCACAGAAGTAGGGTGACAGTTTACTTTTTTATTTCTCCTTAGCTTGTCTAAATTAGTGCAACTGCTTTCCTTTCCGAGAGGATTGACCCATGCTTTTGTGTTGCAGTCTTATTTTCACTATGCTTTTAGTAATTTCTGAGAGTTCCAAAATGAAAATAAATCTCCTGTAATTGGTTTGGTTTAGTTGAATGTGAATTGATGTCTTCACTGTTAATTGCAAGTCAAAAATAGAAAGACTTTATGGAATAAGTTTGATGTCCACAAGAACACTTTGGTATTCTCCTGCCCACACCAAGTAGCAAAAAGGCAATTTCACTGATGGAATTCCTTATCTTTGTAGACAAGAATGGAAAGAGTTCCTCTGATTTTTAAGTGAAATTGTGTCTGTTACTTTTGAAAACCTAGCTAATATCCTTTTCATGTCTTTGTGCCACTGCATATATTTTTCTGCAGGGTTCTTTCTGCTCCTAAGAAAAAATAACAAAGAGTTATGACACTACGCACTTTCTCCAAATTGTGCATATGGAACCATAGAATTGATAACAAGCAGACCTGAGCGCCATCATGCAGGAAGTGTACCTAGGGATGTGTGTGCCACTGCCATGAATTCATCTGTGACAGAGCTGGGATAAATCTGTTTTTTTCTCAAATTTCTAGGGAGTGAGTTGAGTCAGAATGGCCTTGTGGTATTTCCAGGAAGCTAGAATAACTTTTAGCTCTACTTTTTTTTTTTTTTTTTTGGTGGTGGTGCTCCCACCTCAAACTTAATTTGAATTCTGAGAGGTTTGTCAGCGGCTTCACTTTTGCTTTTTTCATCAAACAATTCCTTTCAGAATTTCCACGCATCTGAAGCAAACATACTCACTCTTGAAGCATCAGAAGTTAAGCACACTCTTGCTCTTTGAAGTGATGATTCATCACCCAAGATGATTCCTTAATTTTAAGTAATACCCCATTTTGAAGATGTCTTCTTGTAAGGGAATATGCACTAAAGAAAGCTTTAAGCTGTTGGAAAGAATACAGGATATAGCATGTCATTTTAAGTAGCTGCTTTTTGGTCCACGTTTACTTTCTGATTCTAGGATAGTTTCAGTTAGATTGGTGTGACCTTGATTTCCAAAAGGTTGCTGAAGTTGACTGGCATATCTGATAATTGCTTCTTAATTGTCTGACTGCTGATGGAAAGGTAAATTCAGCCTTTCTCAGACCTGAACTTTTTCCAGATAAGAAAAAGAAATAGTAACAGAACCTCATGCACTAAGAAGAGAAACTATTGCAATGTATAAGGATTTAGAATTATGTTGTTTGGTTTTACCAGTGTTTCTTAAGTCCAGGGAGAAGAGGACTCACTCGCATAATAGCAAATCTTTGCATCCCAGCCTGCAGAAGAGTCGTTATGGTGGTAATGGCAGCATGGTGCAGCATCATTTAGTGTTCTCTTCAGAAGGGAGTAGCTTGAGGATAGACAGCCCTCCTATGAGCTGTTCATGTTACTACCACAGACAGCCCTTCCACTCTGCTTTCTAAAAGCATTGTTATATTACTCAAGCATTTGTTATAACACCATTTTTTATTAAAAAAAACCAACCCAACCAGCCCTCCTAAAACTGGTACCAAACTTTAGCTAATGTACATATAGATGACACATAATCTCTGAAATCCTGTATGCGCTTTGAATGGTGTACTACTAAAGTCCTAGATGATTTTTAGAGTTACAAGCCAAGCTCTTAGTTAGCTGTATATCTTCCTCTGATGCTTCATCAAACAGGCTTCTGGAAATTGCTTTGGCTGTTAAGGAATGTTAAGATTTGCTGCTTGTATTATAACTGGAAACCTTGATTTTAAACGTGAGCATGGCTTCAACCTTGCTGATTTATAGACTTAGCTGTTTAAATGTGTAGCAAATGATAGTCAGTGTGCCAGTAGCTCCATTCGCTAGTGACAGGTAAATATTTCTGCCACTACTGTTTTGCTTAGAGCAACAATTGCTGTGATTAAACTGGGGATTCCTGGGTGGTTCTTGGGGTACTAGAAAGAAATGCTAGTATGGATAACTGTTGTAAAGATGGTATGTATGTGTAAGGACAGTGGAATGTATCTGAACAAGGCCATGGGGCCCACCTGCCACAAAAGTATTACAGGATTTCCTGTTGTTTCTCTTCTTTGAGTATGGGCCTAGGAAAAGATGTTAGAGAGAATAGTCTTGTTCAAGGATCCTGAATATAAGAAAAATCCGTTAACTTTGATTAATAGAACTCGATATACTTCATTCTGCTTGTTGAAGTGTTGACAGTCTTGCCCTTGGATTTATTGATTTGCTTTTTCTTGTTTGAGGTAATCAGTCATATAGTGTGTGGCTTTGATGTGATGATGGTCATCTGGTAACTGGGGGATATTCTGAATGCTTCATCAGGATAATGTGTAGTCACTTACAGTCTGATAGGGTAAGCTGGGTTAGAAAACTAACAAATCTAACACATCAAAAAGTGAACAGCTTTCTGATAGCTTTACTGCACGAGCTGTTATCTTGCGTGGACTTTAATGTGCAACAGTGCGGGACTACCTTCTTTCTCAGCAGGTGGCAACTTGTTCTGCTCAGTTTAAAGTAAAATTCTGCAATACTCGAAGTCTGAATTTCACTGTTGTCATCTGTAGCTTATTTGTTAATTGGGCTTCTTAGAGCTTTTTAACATTTGTTCTGATTAATGGAAATACACCTCTCTTCCTAAGGTTTTTTAATTAGATCTGATTTAAAAAAAAAAAAAACCAAACAAAACCTAAATACAAACAAACCACCGAAACCCCCCCAGCTTCTGGTGTGGTTTGTGCTGCAGCCCGTGAAGTTTTTATGTCTTCCTTACCTTCTAGATTGTGGAGTACCAGTCTATTCCAGGAATGAATAGTACTTGGTGTTACTGAGTGTTTCATAGAGATGTCTTAACTGAAGCCAAAGCAAAACAGTTCAGTGCTACTTTTTTCATCATGAATTTCATGTTTATATTTGCCTGGAAATGGCTCCCACTGACCCAGCATTATTATTAAATCTGTTTTCAGACAGTCTCTTGAGTGGCAATTAATGAATGTTGTTCATGTGATTCTACTCTTCCCTTTCCTTTTTTCATTGTTGCTTAATACACCTCTTGATTTGTTGCAAGCTTTCAAACTGATATGATTTGGCGAAGCACTGTGTTGGGTACAGATGTAATTATATTTCTTCCTTGGAGCTTTTAACTGATTATGAAGAGTACAATAATCCATGCCTGAGCTAGAATGTTGTTCCAATGTAAGTAGTATGGTAGGATTTAGTCCGAAACCTGAGCTGAACAGCTCCATTCTTCCAGGAAACTCACCTGAGTGTTCTCCAGGAGCATTCAGAGTGTTTTGTACCAGATCACTAAAGCGGTAAGACTTTTTTCAGCTTGGCTAGGTGAAAGGATCGATTCTAAATATATTGTGGCTCTGGAGGCCTTTCCTATCCCCTCCCCCATTATGCATTAGCTCTTTAGAGTTACTGTACTGCACGGCTTAAAATCCAAGAACTGCTGTGCTGTCACATCCATCACCTCCTCTAGGTTGATAGAAGAGGACAGCGGGCCAGCTTTATGGATTTGCTGAACCCTCACGTGTACCCAATAATTAAAAAGCTTTTGCTTCCAAGGTGTATATATATTTTATATATATATATGTGTGTTGTTGCTGGATGGTTACTAATAAAGGAGAGAAATATTTGCTTATTACTAGAGACAATACTTGTATTTTTTGTTTTTCCTTTAAGATGTGAAGTTTTGAGTGAGTGTTAAATTCTGTATTCTACAGGATCTTATACAACACTTAGCCTTCTGTACCACAAACAAATATTAGAATAAAGATGCAGTCCTACTGAAATGAATGGCAGAGTACCAACAGAAGGTAGGTGAACACTGCATGCGGAAAGCCCAGACTCGGTCCACGTGCAGATCTGTTAATCACTTTAAGTACTTTGAATGCAGGATCAAGAGCAGATTGCTCATTATCTGGATACTTGTGAAGCAAAGCTGTGCAGGCTGACTATGGAAGGTAGAGCTAAAATTGCAAATTAGATTTTGGCAAACCGCTACAGTATGAGGTCTCATTTTGGAGCAAGTTTTTGAAATCCTTTCCCAAAAGCTTAGTTCTGTCCTCAAGGCAGTATGCCAGTGTACTGCCGATAGGACATAATAATTAAAAAAAGGAACACCTGGCAAGCTCAGTCCCTTGTCCTCTTTGCAATAATGCTGCTTTTTTGACTTGTTAGGCAAACTGCAGACTTACTTGCTAGCTTCTGGCTCTCTGAGACCATGAGTTTCAGACAGTGCAGCAGCATGAAGCAATATATTAAGGCTATCTTTTAATCAAGCATCCAGTATTTCCCACCACCACCACCTGAGCTGAAATGCATTTTGGGAAGTTTTGCTTATTATTGGGAGGGGAAAATGGGATTGGAACAATTGTAGTAATTTCAGTGAAGCCATCTTCTGTGCAAGAGCATTTTTGTTTCATCTATGGATACTTTTCCCTTTCAAATAAGGGCTGTTCAAAAACTATAGGACTGTGGTTAATATTTGCTATTACTATGGGACCTTCTGAATAAGAACCCTGAAGATTTCAGAATGCATTGCATTTCTTCAGAGTACAGTGAAAGTTTTTATTCTTTTTTCAGATAAAAAAGTATAAAAAGTAGTAATTGGACCATGCAAGAGGCAAAAGATGCTTATCTCATTTTTCTGAATTAGTTTTCATTTAAAAAATAAATCTTGCATGAATTTCACAGCTTCTCAGTAGTTGAAAGCATTTGAACTGGAAATAGATCTAGAAGGCAGTCAAAAGCATTTGGACAAAGTGAAGGCTGTACCTAGATTGTGGGGAAATGAGTAAAAAAAAATACTGTAAACTGAAATTGGCTATCCCAACTGTGAAATTCCAGGGTGTGTGTGTCAGGGAAGAAATTAAAATTTAAGTGTAGTATTAATATTTTAGTGTTCATGGACCCCCCAGCTAGGAGTAGAAGTTCTTGGGAAATACCTTCAGAGCTGTCCTAGCTTGCATAACTTTACTCTGTGGTCTGAAAAGCAAACTCTTAGAAAACATATGGGATTGAGTGAGGAGATTCTTTGTTCAAGACAAAGTTTCCTGTAACAGATTGACTTGGTTTTGGACACATTCTGCCGTGGGTGGGTAAGTCAGTCTGGATCCTGTGATATTAATCAGACTTTTTTCCTCTCTGGCACACCTTCAGCTTCAGTAAGCCTTTAGCTGACTTCTGAAACTAGTGTAAAGCAATCTTTTGATGAATTTGGAATTGTTTGGAAATGGAAATACTCTCTTTCCTTCAACTCTTGAGCTTGAGGCTTCTGCTGTAATGCTGGCAGGGAGAAGTTTAATAGTAGTACCTCCTCATACAGGTCTGGATTGCTCTTAAATTCTAAGATGGAAAAGACTTGCAGCTTTTAGAGCTTGAAACCCTGCTCGTGTTTTGTATTTAAGGGTCTCAGAGTGAAAAAGCATTGGTTTCCATAAAGGTTTTACTCTGTTCTTTTCTTTCTGTAAAGCTCTTGCATCTGGGATTTGATGGACTCAGTATCTGATGCATCTCCTTACAGTACTTGATTTATCTAAATGGAGGAAGTGGATGGGCTGATGCTTATCCACTATCTGACAAAACTTTTGCCATTTTGCATTTTGGTAAGTGAAGCCACAGTAAGCTGTTCTGTTTGCAGGATGGAGGAAGAAATAAAATGTGTCCAATATTTGCACCCACAATGAGTACTCAACTGCAGCAGTGGTCTTTCACACTCCAGCTATGACAGGGTAAGCATTAACTCCCCTCTTTGTAGCTGCCTGTTGACCTTACTGCTGTTGAAAACAGTGATCGTACAGTAACAGATGAGCAAAGGCCTATAGGAAAACAAATCTGGTACTAGGCTGTTGTATCTACAGGTGGTTGGGTTGCTCTGGAGTGATCTACAGAAACACCCAATGCATCGTATTATTCTGGGAGAGAAAAGATAAGTTTGGTGGAGTAGTGTCATTCCATGTGAGTTTGAGTTCCTTTGCTACTTTTCAGCCTTTGAGGTCTTAAGTAGTGGTCTTATCACTTCTCTTCAATCTAACAAAATAAGAATAGGTATGGTGAAGCATTGGGACTAAAGGAGAAATCTAGTTGAGACTCCAGATAAGAATATGGGAGACTGTGGAGGAAACTTCAGTAAGTCTGTCCAGGTAGTTGGCTGCCAATTTAATGACTTTACTATTATAATTAAATGTTTCTGCACCAAGTAAAATGACAAAGATGATATATTTATGCTATTTGTAGTCCTTCTTGTCACTCACCCACCCATCACTGTTGCTGCTATCTAGCTCTTGGACTGTGTAACCAGCTGATGTGGCTCTGAGGAGACAACAGTACCGCACAAAATAATGTGTAGGGGCTCTTGGGAACGGATGTGAGTAGGATATGCTTGCAGGCTAAATCCTTTTGCTTGAGTTTTTCCTCATGTCTTGATATGACTGCTTTCCTCATTCCTGGAGTCTTGGATGGCAAAGCATTCAACCCACAGCAGTGCTAACGTTGATGAAGACTGAAACAGAACTACTGAAGTGCACTGACACTTGCAGGTATTCAGATATTTCCACCACTTTTGGGTTTTTCAGGCCTTCTCAACTCTACATCATCAAGTTGCTGTGTCTGTTTTGTAGCTGGCAGTCAGGGCCTCACCTGGGACCTCTATCACCCCCTCTGTTTCTAGGTCCAGGAGCTCCCTTTAAGCTCAGGCTAACTTGAAATACCTTCATAATCAGATTTTCTTACGTTTCTGGCAAACAAGCTTCTGACACTTTCTTCAGGTCATTCTACCAGCCTGTTTCAAAGCACCACTATCCACGCTAGAAACACTTAATGGTAGACGTGTCTTACAAAGAATTGACAAATCTTCAAAATGTCACAACAGAATGCATGAGTTAATGTTGCTGTGTCACTAGGTAGTAGCCCTGTTGTTTCATGGTCTGCCTAGAACTGTAGTATTTAAATAAAAGAATGGCAGGTAATCTGGCACTAAAATACTAACTATATTGTCTCAATTGGGGAAAAGTTATATGGAAGTTAAATGTGAAGCCAGCAATCATCCATCAAGTCAGAGAGATAGATATCCCTGTGTACCAGAGACAACAAATCCAGCTTTTTTTCTCTTACAGTAGGGATCCTTCTCTTCTAGCCTGCTTCCTTCCATATTTCTTCCTGTATGCTTACAGTTCTTACTGCACTCAGTCCCTCTCTTATACTTCATTTTTATTTCTCTCTTCACTTAATGATTGTAACCGTTTCCATCAGGCTTGATGTTCATTAGCTAATAGATTTCTGTTCTTGTGTGCTAGGTTTACTAAGTAGCATCATAGACAGGTAATGACTTGGTGTGAACTCTAAGCTGGACCCTACAAGAGTCTGTCCGGGATTTTTTTTCAAATTTCCTTCATGTTTCTTAATACACACACACACACATACACTCTGGTCTGGGAAACAGAGCATGAAGTTACAATACAGCTATTGTGACGAAATATGGAGGCAAGGGGCAGTTTGGTGGTTAACCAGTGTGGTGGTATTGCAAGGTAATCTTGCTTTTGTTGGTATTCTGTCGTTACCAATTTTTGCCCTGTAAGTCAGGAAATTCTTTAGTTTCTTGGTGTGCTGTATTGGGTTTGTGTCGGGGCGGGATTGGTAGTGGGGGAGGGGGCGGCAGGGCCGGCTCCTGTGAGAAGCTGCTAGAAGCTTCCCCGGCTCCAAGTCGGACCCACCTCTGGCCAAGGCCGAGCCCATCAGTGACGACGGTAGCGCCTCTGGGAGAACGGATTTAAGAAGGGGAACCTGCAGTGAGCAGTGGGATTGCAGTGTGAGAGGAATCCCTCTGCAGATGCCGAGGGCAGTGAGGAAGGAGGGGAGGAGGAGCAGGGAGGAGGGGATGCCCCTGCAGCCTGCCGGGAATGGCAGGCTGTGTCCCCCCCCCAGCCCGTGGAGGTGAACAGTGGAGCAGATGCCCACTTGCAGGCTGTGGATGACCCCGCTGGAGCAGGGGGATGCGCCTGAAGATGGCTGTGACTCTGTGGGAAAGCCTGTGCTGGAGTAGTCTGTGACTAAACATTGGCCTGCAGAAAGGACCCACGCCAGGGAAGGTTGTGAGGAACTGCAGCCTGTGGAAAGGACTCATGTTGGAGACATTCGTGAAGGACTGTCTCCCATGGGAGGGACCTCATGCTGGAGCAGGGGAAGAGTGTGAGGAGTCCTCCTCCTGAGGAGGAAGGAGCAGCAGAGACAAGGTGTGATAAACTGACCCCAACCCCCATTCCCCTTCCCTCTGCGCTGCTGGGGGAGGAGGTAGAGAAAATGGGGAGTGGAGTTGAGCTGGGAATGAGGGAGGGGTGGGAGGAGGTGGTTTTACTTCTCACTCTCCTGTTTTGATTTGATTGGTAACAAATTAAATTGATTTGGTTGCCCCCTCCCCCCCCCCCAGTTGAGTCTGTTTTTCGCCCACAACCATAACTGGTGAGTTATCCTCCCTGTCCTTGTCTTGACCTGTGACCTTTTTGTTACATTTTCTCCTCCCCATGCCACCAGGGTGGAGGATTGAGTGAGTGGCCTCATGGTGCTTCGTTGCCAGCTGGGCTTAAAGCATGACAGTGCTAAATAAATTGGGAATACAACAGCAGACCAGTTGAAGCTGAAGCCAGTACAGCCAGAAAATTTTGGTATGCCTGCCTGTTCATACTATTTTATGTAGTAGACAGCAGTCCCTTTTCTCTACCTTCATAAATAAAAATGGGCTATTTTTGTTGTGGATGATCACACTGTAGTAGTTCCTCCCTGAATGTTCTGCTTCTGAAGTGATGAGTCAGCTTTTAGCACAGGCAAAGCAATGGAGTATTCTGTTCAGCACTACACTATGCAGATAAACCTAATCCTTTCTCTAGGCTGAGAAACCAGAAAAATGCAATTATATGGCTGTATTTTGCTGCCTTGTCACTTAATTTTGACAGCGATGTGAAATGAGTAGCTGCTTCCTAGCAGTTCTTTGATGTTACTAGCAACTGGATCAACATGGGTTAAAGTGTTTATTTTTCCCTACTTGCTCTTTTCCACTACTTTGGCCCACTGGAGATTAAGAATGCTGTCCTAACTGTCCAAAAGTGTAGCTGAAAAGTGAAATAACCTTCCTAAAAGAAACAAGCAAAAAATCTGAGAGTGTAACTGCCTTCCAGGGGAAGTCTGTTTGTGAGAGGAGGTTATAACATGTTTTCTGGCTCTGCTAGTATAGTACAAGCAGAACAGAGAATTAAACCAGCAGCTGTTCATTTTGTTGCCAAAAAATTTTTCTTAATTTCCCTTGTGAAAACTTTCCTTCTGTGAAAGTAAGCTACCTCTTTAAACTATCTTTTCATGCATACTGGAAGTAGTATGGTGCTGGATTAAAAAAAGGTGTATTACTGAGTTTTTATGAGTGACCAACTTAAAACACGAGTAAAACTTTGTCATGTTTGTTTTAGTGACCGTATTGAAAGATTCAGTGCAGATGGTTTATCTGTTTATGTAGGGTAGAGGAGTGTGTTTTGAAGAAGAGTAGATGGGTTTGAGAAGAAGAAAATTAAAGGAAAGGGATAGAAATGTGTATATTCTGGCAGAAGGAAAGCAGAAGGAAATATCCAGATCAATTAGTGCTTCTAGCATAACTGGAAAGAGGAAAAAAACATGTTGTAATAGAAATAAGTTGGGTTAAGTAGAATGAAAAACATATCAACAATGCAGTTATTTGTGTTGGAACATGATAATAAAGTTGAGACTATTCCCAAAATGAAGTTTGCTCAGCAGTTTTAAACTCCTTACTACAATGGCTAAGAAGCAGGAGTGATATGGCCATATTAGATGAGGTTTACCCAGGCCTCTTAGGGTTTATTAAAATGTAGGTACAAGTAGATCAAAGGATATGCAGCTTTATACCCCTATTTTTATCTTGTCATGGTGTATTTGTGTATCTGATCTTATGTCTTTCTGGTAGATGCATGAGTGATGAAAATACAGCTGTTTAATATCTGGAAACAAGGTACTCCTTGCAATAAGGCTTTGTGTGTTAAACAGATACGTTCAGCATTGACTTTTCAATTGATTCAGTGATCATTAAGGTGAGTGGTACAAGATGCAATGAATTATGACCTCCAGCTGCCTTTGGGCCAAGGGACAGTTTTACTTATTTAAGACCGATTTAACAGTAGTACCACGTTGACTGGCATTAGCTGTCCTACTAACAGAACAATGTATTTCTGAAAACTTAAATTTAAAAGAAGTTCAGAACACTGAGATGATCTTGCAAGTATGATTAAACTGGTTTTCACCAGATGGCTCTCTTAACATCTGGTGTGTTGGGGAACTTCTTGAATTGAAATTTCTTACTCCTACCAGACCACAGAGCTTCATGTGGTTTGCGTTTGGGCACTTAGCACAGATGTGCCTGTAGTCAAGAGAGGCTCCTGTAGAGTGTAATTCAGAGCAATGCTTGGAATCTCTTTCTGGAGAGGCTTTGTCTTTTTTACTAAGTTTGGAGCCTAGGAAGACAGCCTTTTGTGATGCTGCAAGTTTGTTTCATCCAAGGCAGCTTTCACTGTAATGATCCATAAGGATGGAGGAGTGTGAAGGGGCAGAAATTCACCCTTTGAATATGTGAGGCTGTGGTAGGTGTGCATCTATTTCATGCATGCAAGACAGATCTTCATTTCTGTAGAAATGTTAATCACTTGCCTCCAGGGCAGCCCTTCTGTAGTTTTATCTTATAGTTTATGGCAGAGTTAAAACTTGACTAGTGCTTAATCTGTTAATTTTTTTTTTATCTTCAGTCTGTATTCCTTCAAAATTCATTTGATTCTGTTTTGCCTGCTTAGGACTGATCAGTGGTTTTGGGTACTAGTACATGGTGTCTGCATTTACAGTATTTTAAAGCTGCAGGTTTCAGTGTTTTCACTGCAGTGATTTCTCTTTCTGGAAGGACATAGAATAGTCCTAGATACATATAGTCCCAATCATAAACACTAGTGCAAGTTCATGAGTTGCTAGTGAAAGTTCAGTGTTCTAACATGAAGCTCCACCTTTGGAACTGTCCCTAAAGGTCTTATTAGACCAACGGCAGCCTTAGCTCTGTCCTTCTATTAAATAATCCTGCACTATCTAGTGCCCCACAGAGCAGGCATCTCTATAATGACTTGTGATGACAAGACAGAACTGAAGATCCAGTAATAGCAACTGCATGAAGGCTGAAGGATATAATGGTATCTTTAGAAGTCTTAATCAAGTTGCTTTTTGTATTGCTTTGAATACTAAGGCAGGTGTTTTTGTCTTTCTAGTAAAGCATAATAATGTGGAATGGGGTAGAGCAGGATGATGAGCTGACTGTGTCAGATACCATTGTGTCAGTCATACTTCAGCGGGTCTGTGTCTGTGAGGTCTATTTTCAGTACAAATCTTTGTTTAAACAACAAAAGCATCTGAGTTGGCCCTGGCTCTAAAAATCCTGCATTCTTCCTGATGTCACCGATACACAACTGTGACTCATGAAACTGAGAATCATCCCATTTGGGATCTGTGTACTTCTAAAGACTTGGTTACTTTCAGTAAGAGCGACATTGGATTCTGTCAAAAGCCTGTTAGCTATTAATGTACATACAGAATGGTACTTAAAATGGAGAAGGTACACTAGCTTCACTTGACCTCAGGAAGCTGATTTCCATCACTTGCAACTCTGCTAGAAAAGCTGCTAGCTCGAATCACAAACAAGGATAAGAGGATCTTATCTTATGGGTACCTCATCAGTTCTCCACCCCTGCCCCTTACTAAGAAACCATCTTTAAATGGTGCCAGCATTGGCCGAGTTAACTCCCCATTACTCTTTGTACAGATTGAGGCTGGAATGAAAAACTCCAGTTGTATTAAGAAAGCCTCTAATGACACTTCTGTTTCAGCATCTGGTGTTGCCTACTAACAGAACAGTATTAGGCCTGGTGAAAGATCTGTTTAATGGCCAGCATTCAGTGATCTGTAGAATGTACTGAAGATGTTCTTTGTAAACTTTTGTTAGTCTGCTTTGGCTTTGGCCTCTTAACTATTGCTTCAGTAGTCAAAACAGCTAAATTTAAACCATATCTTAAGCAACTGGACTTGTTCTTGTTGGCAATTATACTCTTCCACATTACTGTAATTCTGAAGAGGTAAATGCCAAGGCTTGTTGACTAGGGGTGATTCTCTGATAACATGGATCTTAATTGCTGAGTTCACTAATGGCAACAAAGACTAATTTAAGTACACTATTATGAAAGGCTGTGTAGTAGCTGGTACAGTCTTACAGCCCTGGGTGCAGCAGTTAGTAGTGTTGAGCATGATGGTAATTGTTCATGAAGTATCAAAGTCCCAAGCATAGGGTATCCTAAATCTTCAGAGACTATGCTACCAACTGCCACCTATAGCTCTGAACTACTCGGAGACAACTGAAAAGGCAGTAAAATTAGTGATGAAACCAAGCTATGCAGTGCTGCCTTTCCTCTTTGTTACTGCAACTTTTGTCCTGAGCAGAAGCTAAAGCATCACATAGATGTAAACCTGTGTTAAAAAGTCCTGAAAATATAACAATGAAAAGTTTTCTCACTTCTAGCAATACGTAGTTGTTTGTTTACTTGCTGTAATGTTGGACAGTATAACTAAGACTGAATCTTGTCAAATGATCTTTGAATTCTGCCTTAGAGTATTCTGTTAGTTAGTCTTGTCTCATCATCAAACCAGTAAGTGTTGGCTTATTGCCTTTGGTTACCTTAACCCACCCCTTTGTTTATATGGTGCCTGCTTCTTTCTCTGAACTTCAGGAAACTTTCTCACAAGTCTGACATGAAAATATCCTTGATGCTTCTTGTAAGGCATCAAAGATTTCTTAAAGAATATGGTGGAACCTCAATAGAGATTTCCATTCTAAAGAAAAAAGACTGGTCTTCATCATAACCTAGGTAAGAAGAGGCCCAGTGTTTAATTTCTACCTTTGTATCTCTCCAAGCTCAGACCTAATGTGTCTTGGTTGACTGTTGTCTTTCAGCACTTACGTTCTGCCTGGCTCTTGAGAAATTAGTGGGATCAAATCATTACCAGTAATGCTTCTTGAGAGTCCTTGTGGTAACAAAGTTCTTAATAAATTCTTAGTAGTTGAAATTACACATCTAATTCTGTATCTGGGTGACTGCCTGATCAAGGGAAGGTCTTGCTAGATGAAAACAAGGCCTGTTTGGATCATATGCCTTTCTTGTCTCAGCTGGGACAACTTGAGATATGGAAGAGCTGTCTTGCTGGACAAAATTAATCTGAGCTGTAATTAATTTCTCATTGTCAATGCTTATTTTCTGGAGGACAAGTCCCAAATTTTTCAGGAATATATGAAAATTCTGGATTATTACCCATGTAAGCACACATGTGCTTGATACCCTTCACCTGAAGTTGCTAATAATTTTTAATGCTAGTTTAAGCCACCATGCTTTGCTTCACACTTGCAGCATGCAAAGAACATGGTAGTGGTGATTTGCTATGTTAAGTTGTTTTGCTGTAGCAGTTGATCCTCAAAGCTGTCTGAATGTGCTTTTAAGACCGAGTTTGCTTTACTGGTCCCTTTTGCAGACTGCCAGTAGGCTTCTACCCATGCTACTTAAGGTCAGCCCTTAGGTGTACTACAGAGGAAAAAGGTGTGTTTGAGTTGTTGGGAGCAGTAGTACATAGCATACCTTCGTCTACAACTTGGATGGCTCTGTGCATGCACACAGGAAGAGATTTCTTGCATGGGCCCTGCTGGAACAGGGAGACAGTGATCCACCACTAACAAACTGACACACATTCTGCGTATTTCTGCTGATTCGGCTTTCATTCTTCCCCAGTTGCCTGAAAACTAGGCCAGTATCTTTGCTGCCAAACAGTTTCTCTTTTTTAAGGTTGGGAATGTGAAAGATTGTCAATTCAATTTTCTACCTTTTTTTAAACCTCTTTATCTCATGCAGATCTTTTAAATCAACAGACCAGAATGAGAAGATTTACTGCCTTGGTAGATTAGCTGCATTTTTTGTGGAGGTGCTCTGTATTTGTGTCCGAATTCTTTTAGTTAGGTTGATCATCTGACCACTGTTAGCTCTGTCCTGAGTGATCAAATCTATTTAAAGTTGGAAAGATATGTTAACTCTCTGACTGTAGGAAGTAGATTGCTTATTTGTGTTTCATATTGTGGTACCTAATATGGGTGCAGAAGAAATAGCACTTGCAGAAGAGAACTTGCACTCAGTATTAAACGAGGCAATAACTGGTTGTAGATAAAGCTCACCAAGCAAATGAGACCATGTTGATTAGCATGAGTAAAATGCATTTGCAGTGTCCTAACAACCTTGCTTGTGTTCATGAAAGAGATTTTTAAGGAGGAAACTGAAAGGAATTCATTTTTCACCTATTTACAATTGAAATAATTGAAATCTGAGCAAACGCAAGAGGGAGAGTCAAGGGTTTTGGTTTGAAAATCTGACAGATGGGCTGGGGAGAACCCTAGCAGTGGCAAGTGAGCCTGTTGATACTGACCAAGATAAGGAGAACTCAAACAGACACTGGAGAGATAGATAATTCTTAAAATTAATTTTCACAATTTTGGGTTGCAGGATTATTATCCCAAGCAGTTATTACAAGGAAATAGGAGGGGAGCCAAGGATGTAACTAAGGAATCAAGGACTTGCAATAAATCCAGCTCTTTCATTGTCCTTCTCTGTGGTCTTTTGTCATGGTAATTTACCTTACTTAGCCTACATCTGACAAAAGAACAAGTTCATGGATACAAAATTCTGTGTAAGTACTAATTATTTTGTTAGAACTTAATACAAATCAAGGTAATTAGATTTAAATAACCTCTTGCCAGGGAAGTATGTACAATCCAACTGTGGTATCTTCCTCTCTGTCGTGCTATTGAGCTCATTCAGACAGATTATGATCTACCTTGTGAGCAGCAGATTTACTTGTTGCTCATTGTGGTTATGGAGGGAAGCAAAAAAACCCCAAATCCTTTCTTGTTTCAGAGCTTTACTTTACCTTTACAACTTCACTGTGTAGCTGTATTACTGCATTTAAATCTAAAATTAGATTTTATTATTTTGCCAGCTCTTTAGGCACAGTGGGTACATGCTAGAAGAAATTTAGTATGTATGTTCTAGGAGGTTTTTCATTCTTGCAATCAATGGGTGACTTGTTAGCAATTTCTCTTAGCAGTTCTTCATCTACTAGAAAGAAGGAAAAAAGTTAAGCTTCCGACAAGAAGAGGCAGAAAGGAAGCCTTCTGTACCTTTGTTTCTTTTGGTGGTTCTGTTCTACACTGAAGTGTGGCTCTCAAAATACATATGCGTTTGTTCAAATGAAGAGAATACCAACTCTAGGGCTCAAACTTCTCCCTCCTCTACAGTCAGGAAAATAGAGTATTCAGTAATGTTAGAAAGGATTTTTTCAAAAGAAGCAAGAACCAAGAGCTTAACCTTAAGTCTAGTTCATTTACAACTTGACATGGCTCACAAAAATCTTTAATGAGGTAGTATTTTGTGAATTCTGAAGCCTTGAAGAAAGGGTAGCTCTTTTTTTTTTTTTTTTTTTTGTCAGAGAACAGACAGTTTGCTTAACTTCAATAAAAGTAAATGCAGTATTTTAACGGTTATTATGCAGAAGGGTTCAAATAACCCTTTTTGGCTTTTATTTAATGGGAAATCCCATTTTGATTGTTGGAGGAAGTATGAGAATGAAAGAAAGACATTTTTTACTATCCCCCCCC
>JANZLQ010000032.1:16186657-16263064 GCA_026212715.1 Elanus axillaris | reverse complement strand
AAGTATGAGAATTAAAGAAAGACATTTTTTACTATCCCCCCCCCCCCCCCAAAAGCTATGTTAGCTTGAGACTGATATTTAAGTCTTTTCACAGACTGCTAGAAATGGCCCCGAAGAGGATTTTTACTTTTTCTGTAAATTTTGCCCTGTTTTGCCTTTTATAGGTTTTGTTATGATCCATGATTGTTTGGCTGTGGTTTTGTTGGGGTTTTTTGTGGGTTTTTTTTTGTAATGCACATGCACATTACATAGAGAGGGAACCCTCCCCCCCCCTTGTTTTCTAAGAACCTGTGTCTGTAAATGACATTAAAAACAGAGTAGCTGCATAATGGTGTATTAGTGGCTTGATGCCTTTTGCTGTGAATTCATTGGACTAGTGGTAATACAAATATTTTTTTTTATTCGTGGCCCTTTACAGTGTGGCTGAAAATCATTTCACAGGCTTATGGCTATGTTAGTTATAGAGGTTTAGTGGCCTATATATCCTGTTGCTTTGATGTTACATTGCTGGTGCAACTTGTGTGGTCACTTTACATTAAGATAAAGAAAGAGGATAATGAGGTGCTGCTAAAGCAGAGTGGATACTTCTGGTCTCTGGTTTACACTCATTTCACAGTGGTGTGACAGTACAGCTTTCTGGGTAGAAAGTAGTATGTGCCTTATACCAAAGCATTGAGTTCTGCTGCAAGGTTTTTGGAAGTTCTTGGGTGTAGACTCCATTACCACTGAAACACAGTAGAAACTTTGGCAGCTTAACTAAAAAAAAAGTTTCATAATGATAGGGGAGGGAATCTGTAACATAGTGCTATATATGAAGTCTTGAATTGGGCATGTTATTACTGACCATCAATCTCTTTTTTTTTTTTTTTTTTTTTAATTGTGACTTTAAAATACAAAATATCTGTGTACATAGAGCTTCTAGTCCTAACACGTTTACATGAAGGGTATATCCAGCCTTTGTGTGTATCTGGATTTAAAAAAAGTCCTCTAAGCAGTTCAAGAAAAAAAGATGCTATTACTGGCTTGCTGAGAGAGGATTAATTAGGAAATATCTTCCCTTATCTGGATTTCTAGAAGTTACAGTGGTTCACTTCCTCTTAGCAGAGAATTGTTATACAGAATGACGCTAGGCTCTATATTAAATAATTATGTTATTATCTGTTTGTTCTCTGGGGCTTGGTATTTTGGTTAAATTTGAAGTTATTTGCTAGACAGCTGTTCACTTGTGAGATTAAGGGATCAACTCGAAGTAACTTGTAACAGAGTGTGGTATGTTTGAATAACTAAAAGTCAGGGAGAATTTTGGAATTTGGGAGATCTCCAGGAGGATCTTTTTTGCGTAAATACTAGCTTTACTCTGCATACCTTTTATATTCCCNNNCCCTGCCCCCCCCCCTACTTTTCTCCAGTACTGATACTCGAAAAGGTGGAAAATGGAGATCTGAGCAACAAGATATTGAAGATCACGGATTTCGGCTTGGCCAGGGAATGGCATAAAACTACCAAAATGAGCGCAGCTGGGACATATGCCTGGATGGCTCCTGAGGTCATCCGCTCCTCCATGTTCTCCAAAGGCAGCGATGTGTGGAGGTATTGATTTGGCATTAAGTGATCGGATACTGAAGACTACTAACTAGACCTGCCAGGAAACTTCTTTTATGTTTAAGAATGAGTAATGGTGAACCAAATATTAGAATTCAAGTCTTAAGAAAACTTTATCCACCAGCTTTCCATCTGTCAGACTCTGACTACTTTGTATTGTAAACTTTTTTTTTACTGTAGAAAGTGGTGGACCAGCTCCTGCATGCCTCTAAATTTTTGTTGTTCTATAGATTTACATTCAGATTATCCTAGGATTCATAATCCGAATTCCCTCTGCTTTATCTAAACCAAACTTTTTGTGCTTACTTGGCTATTGGCTGACATAATCAAAGGCCGTAAAACAATCTGTCAAGTACTTAAAATTACTACTTTTTTACTGTTTTACCAACAGTAAGATCATTTTATGTTTTGGTAGTAATCTGTCACTGATGTATATGTACATGAACACACTGTACCTAATTGAATTCCCTGTGCAGTTTCAGCCTGGATACAGCGTTTTTCACTTCCATAATAATCTTATTATTTCCACCCTTCTAGTCTTTCACATAAAATGATATATCTCTTATCTAGGTCCATCTGAGTATTTAATCCATAAGTAGTAATTTGCAAGTATATATTGTTTTTTACATTCATGCACTGGGATTTTTGAGAATAGGAGCTGCTTTGATGGGGAGGAGTGTAAGTGTCAGCCCATAGACTTCCAGAAACTGAGAATGAATATGACCACTAAGTGAATTGGTAAATCCAGAATTTAGTGAATAGCTCTAGGACAGTGGCTTTTCTGGATGCTGTGTTACATAGATTTAGTACTGAACATCTGAAACAGATGAAGTAGATGGAATTTTGTTTTTCCTGTGGGGAGAGAGAGGTATTGAAATGTCAGGGTGACTTTGTCTTTACAGGATAAGATTCTGTTGCTGGCCAGTAATGCCCCCACACAAGTGTGTGCATGCTGTGAAATCTGTCAGGATAAAGAAATATCCCAGCTGGCAGAATTGTCTGGCTGTTACAGGCAGAGATTTGGTGTGTGGATTGTCATTTTCCTTGTCCAGTTTTGCTGAATAGATAATGTATTGCCTTGTGATAAGTCTGCGAACTTGTATTTTGCACACTTAATGGTGTGGATAAAATTCTGACTCTGTAATTAAATGTGATAGCTTCTGTAATCTGAGACGAATTGAGCAAGAACCAGGTTTTTATTCTGAGTGATGCCTGGCAGAAATGAAAACCTCAAGGCTGTGCACCTTTTTTGTGCATGATGACAGTACTGGTTTGTACACAGCTTGTCAAGCTCAAACCTTAATTTGCTCTTCTCTGAAATGGTGCCAAGAATGGCCTTTAAGGGTAACCTGGGGGAGAGGGAAAAGGGGAAGGGGAAACAATTTCCCTGTGATTGTAACTTTACTAATCCAGGCACACTGAACAGATCAGTAGATGTTCTGTACCAGTGTGACCTCATTTTTAAAAAGATAAGATTGAATAGGTCAGCTGGTGATTTTCATGAAGGTAGCTCAAGTAAGTGCCTCTTTACCTGTGCAAAGATACCAGTTTGGTCATTGACTTAAGGACTGTGAATCACTTCAGGACTTAAGGATTGTAAATAAATTATTTGTTAGTTTTTCAGAACACTGTATTTCTATTTTTAAGATTCTTTCATCTCTTTCTCTTTTTATAGTTACCCACCTTACTTTGAAAACAGGTTGAGTTCCTCTCAGTGCTCTTCCTTAAACAGAGGGTCACGGTGAAGAGAGCTGTTATACTGTTTCTTAATAAGCCTTCTCTCTCTGGTGGCCAAAACCTTGAGCCACAGTTAAATAAGTTGAAAAGAACATGGTGTTTGAGGCATGTATGCAGAGGACAAATACTTGCCAGTGTGGTCACTACTAGTGTGTCAGTGATTGTAAGCACTGGGTTTTACCAAAACAGTCATGGACGTGTGTAATAAATCCTGTCCCCACCCAAGGATGGAACTTGAAATTCTTAACAGGATGAACTTTTTTATCCTATTAGACTTGCCCCTCCTCTTGTGCACTTCAACCTCTTGGTTAATCACTGGAGTCCAGGGAGCTTTTTGCCTGACAACTTTCCAGTTAGGCTGTGTGGCATCCACAGAATTGGCTGTCTGTCTCTAACATTCACAAACCCATTTATTTCAATACCTTTTCTTTAAAGCTTATTAGAGTAATACTGCTGGCTGAATTGTTGCTAGCCTTTTAACAAGAATCTTGTTCTGCTTGTGTTCTTGCTGCACAAACAGGTGAAGTAGATGCTTGCCAGGACTGAAATTTCCTGAGTCAGTCTTATCTCATTATAAATAACTGTTTCATGCAATTCCTTTCAAAACATGTATTAAGCTTAATTTAAAAAAAACCTCAATCTGTGTTTTTTTGTGGTTTTTTTTTTTGGTGTGGGTTTTTTTTGTTGTTGTTGTTTGGGTTTTGTTTTTGTTTTTTGGTCCCACTCTAAAGGAGTGTTGGCCAAGAACTTACAAGGCTGTGGAATGCTCCCACACACTGGTGTCTATCACGAGGGTCTGGGCCACTGTAAAGCTTGTTGATAATAATAGTACTTAGTATATCTTGCTAGTGAAAATTTGTTGCTATGAATTTTGCTGTGCTCCACCTGCAAGCTTTAGATACACAACAGAAAACTTGTGCTTATATTGCACAGAGGACAAAGAAGCTATGGTTTTATTTAAATATGTAAGCTCCTGTAACTCTCTTTATGTGTTTGAGAGGGGAGTTATGTATTTGCTTTGGATTTACAGGGGTGAAGCTGAAAAACAGATATTGCAACTTATCCAGTACTGTACAGCAAACTAATGTTAGTAGGCATATAATTCAAATTTCCCTATCATTTTAACTGCTTAAATGTATTTCTGGTTTGCTGCACACTTAATTTTTGACTTGTGCTTCTTAAAAGACAATCATGTTGTCAATATGATTAGTGTGCATAATAAAAAGCCACCGTACAACCTTCATCTGAGTTCCCTGTGTTCCTCAATTTAGATGCTTTTAAGATGTATCTACTCTGAGACCAGTGAAATAAATAGGAATTTAATTTTCATTTAGGAATGGAATACAAGAACTACCTAAAACCATCTGATTAGCAGATCAGGATGTTTCAGGCATTCAGTGGTGGGTGTAGGAACTTCAGTCATTAGAAGATTTCATTTGACTCAAGTGTTGGTAAGCACTTCCATCCACAACTGACTGCTTGCAGGCTTCTGTAGTCACCTGTGTGTAATGAAGCACTGGCAAGACTTCAGTATGTGGCAGATAAGTATTGACTAGTAATACTGGTAGAAGCTCATGTGGGAGAAATGTGCACAACTGACTGTGAAATAAGCAGGCAATGTCATCTTTGGAACTGCCAGTCCGATAATGTGCAAAATGCTGACTGTTAATAGCCATTAAAATGTAATGAAGTTTTTATTTTCTTCAACAAAAGTAATATTCTAGTTTCTGTTGTTGCTGCAATCTCCTTGTTGGGCTGATAGTTCCTTTCTTAGGGAAGGTGCTGAACCTAAGGCGGTGGATAAGAGGAACCTATGGTACAAATGCATTGAACAGTAACAGTGAGAAGAAATTAATGTTTTTTGCTAAGTTCACAGACCTAACAAGGGAGGTGGCAAAATCACATGTAAAATCCTGCAGACCTCTAGCTTCCCTCTCCCTGAAAATCCAGTGTGTAGGATTGAACCTGATGTTAAATGGCTTAAGGGATTACTGGATCACTGGGAGATGGTTAATTATTCATAAAAGTGTCAGTTGACATGGACACATGGTCTGTATCACATGGTTTGTTTAGCAATTAAAGTCCAAAAATTAGTACTGGGTGCTGGAAGAATAAATGAACTTGATCAGTTTTTCTTCCTCCCTGGGGAGAATGAGGAGAGGCCCTTGATTCTTTCTTCCTATACCTTTTTTTTTGTATAAATCTCTTCTGTCTCTGGCTTTTTCCTTTGTAATTCGCAATCCCCTGCTTGAGAGTTAATGGAAAACACTCTGTTCAGCACCTGTCTTGCTGTTTAATCACTTGAGATGATTGTTGTTCAAATGACACAAAGCAGTGTTTCCCTAGTTCTGAGGAAGCTGTATTCTCAGCAATGAATTGTAGGTATGTGAGGAGGAGGTGGCATTCAGTTTTGTCAGAAACTAAGTGACCTTTCCTGCAATATATACTTCTAGTGTCACATGAGAACAAACACCAATCTTTCCACTGTGTTTTAAAAACTACCCTGCAGAAGAAATGCTTTGAGCACATCAGTAGTGCTTTCCTAACCATTCATTTAAGAGAAATATGTAATACATGCTTTATCCAGCACTAGTGGTAAAGTAATACCACAACCCTTTGGTAGTTTTTCCTACCTTTTGCTACCAACACTTAAATCCAAACTGAAGACTTACATGAATGATGAGTCAGATTTAGATAGACCAAATATATATTCAGTCCAGGATTCTTTGAGAGTCTTATGAATCCCAGGAAGCCAAAAAGAAAATGGGAAATCTTTAAACTCTTGTTCATTTTTTTTCAAATGAGGATCTTGAGACAATAAGAAATTGAGAACCTTGATGGGAAGAAATAATTATTGTTATAATATCAAGAGTATGTATTACATAAGAAAAATGCAAAAGATTGTATAGGTGAAAAAATGTAGTATTTTGCTTAATAAAGTAAACTAGCTGTGTTAGCAGCAATGGCGGAATCTCTAGAGACTGAAATTCCATACCTAAATAGGAAAAGTAGTATTAAGACTGTCCAACTAAGGTGGCAGCGATTACAATGGATGTTAAAGACTTGGCAGGGTGGGGGGGAGGTTGCAAGAGTCCAGGTTGCGATATGAATATTTTGATTACTCCCAAATTGATAGGGCAGTTGTTGCTTTGAAACAGGAAGAGATTAATCTTTTAGCTTCAGAAATGACTGTTTCATGGAGCTGCTATTCAGGGAGCTTTTAGACAGACAAGCAGTTTTTCATTTGGTCTTCAGGTGTGCTTAGGAGGCCTTCAGAATTGGTCAAAATATATGTATGCTTAGGTTCAGTATCTTTGCAAGAGCAGTTAAGAAAACTAGTCCGTTACAGTAGTGATTAATCTCAGGGAGATTAATGCCAACATTGAGGAATTTTGTGTGGAAACAAAAGGGGAACATGCAACATGGGTATCTTTTAAGGACACTGTTAAATCTCAGGGTGAATGCATAAGAAGACTTTAAATGAATGAAGAAGGATATGTAGAAAAGACTACTGGAAGACATCCTTCAAAAAGTTGAACCTGTATCCAAATGAGGGAAAATTAGGCATGGACTTAAGAGCTGGCAATTTCATTGTAAAACACTCAAGAAGATTAAAAGGGTTTTGAGGAGTCTTGCAAAATGCATAAAAACAGATAAATTGCTTTAAAATGCAGCACGGGTGAGAACCCTGCCGGAGAACATACAGCCCAGAGGTAACTAAGATATAAGAGTGCAAAGAAGATAAGGCTATAGCAGAAAAAAATCAGTAAGTGACTTGTGTCTGCTAGAAATAAGCAGAGAGGCTTTTTAAGCTGAAAATTTCTCTTTAAGGGAGCTGGGCTGGAGCATGTCTCCTACTGAAGTACTGTCCACAGAGGTTTTAAAACTGACTGATAAAATGAACAGTAACAAATTGCTGGGATTTATAGTAACACCCAAGATTTCTACAGGAATATGAGAGTGCCAGCTGAGTTAATAGCTGTGCTATGTAATCTGTTGCTTAAAGCTGCCCTAATACCAGAAAAATGGAAGGCCGCAAGCATGATGACAGGTCTTAAAAGAGCTTCCTGAGGATCAGCAAGTCTGATTTTCAGTTCTACTAAGTGGTAGAAAGAGCACTAAAGGTAGCTGGTGGAGTATGAGCATGTCTGGGGAAGACTCTGCTTTTGTAGAAGGAAATCATATCTTGTGAAAAATAGAAAATTCTTGAAGGAGTTATTGAGTGTGTGGGCAAGCAGTAAGATTGCTTATACTGTGTTTGGATTTATAAATGTGTCAACAAAATGTTTCATCAAAAGCCTTTAAAGAAAGTAAATTGATGTGAGAAAAGAGGGCAAGTCTGTTTCCCATCACTTAGTCAATTCTTAATTACTAAAGGAATAAATCAGTTTTCATGGTGGGGAATTTTGTGTTCAACGTAATCGTAAGTGATTTGAAAAAGCAGTAAATGGTTAGGTAACATTTGTTGATGATACCAGGTTATTCAGGATAAGAAAAATTAATCTACAGAGAGTTCAGGAAAAGTTTTACTATACTGAATGATAAAATAGATGAAATAGTAATAAATACACAGTAGTACCCATGGAAAAATTTCACATGTACCATGATGGGCTCTAAATTTTACTATTATGATTCAGTAAAAAGATATTGGAGTTAGTGTGGGTAACCTAGCTCGTTTTGTAAGGGGTCAGAAAGGCAAGTGGCAAATTAAACTTTAACAGGAAAGAAATAAAGAAGAAAACAGGAAATACTGTGCCTCTCCCCATATCTTTAAAACCTTATGTGATTTTGGTCATTCCAACCGAAAATGTCAAGGTTAATGAAAGATACGAAATGGCTTCTGTTCAGGACAGCAACTAGATGAGGATTTAGCTAGATTAGGATTTTGGGGTCTGGAAAGAAGATGATTTAGGCAGGATGTAGTGGGAGCCTGTGAAATCATGGACGGCATGGAAGGAGCTAATAGGGAACATGTTCACCCTTCCTTGTATTGGAAGAACTACAGGGAAGCAAATGAAATTACCAAGTGACAAGTTCAAAACAAACACACAGAAGAGTTGTTTGGCAATGCATCATTAAATTTATGGGGCTTACTACCATAGACCATAGTGGATGGTAAATGGGCTCTGAAGAGAATAAGACAGATTAATGGAAGAAAAAAACCTGTCAGATCACTAAGTATGAAGAAGCTGTCTCTGGCTCAGGTTTCCTAGGAGCGAGAGAATATTCTGAGGGTATGTTGTTTGTTGTATGCTTGGAGGGAGAACAGTCCTGGAGCTATTTCCATAACTTCAGAGTTAATTATTTTATAGGACATCTTAAACCCAACTTAATTCCAAAGAAGTATTTTTCACTTATTTTTAAAAATCACAGCCCTTCTTCACATTTTTGAGAGTTTCACTGGGTTCTGGTTTGAACTTTACTAAATTAGTTAGAAGATTTATATTAATGTTTTTCAGGTTGTTCCCGGTTTCCAGAGAGAAAATTATTTTCGCCTAAAAGGTGAAAATGGCTTCTTATTTCAGTCATATTTAAAAAAGCAGGTGAAATAAGGCACTTCACCAGCTTGATAGCCATGATGAGCTTGTCCAGAAAACTGTAATTTCTTCAGTGTACTAGGCTCACGCTGATAGTTTCAGGTACTTTCTTGGTGCTTAACAAAGAATGTGTTCAAGTCAAACACCTATTCTCTTTTCTGTTTTCTTCCTGGTAGTTATGGTGTGCTTCTTTGGGAACTGCTAACAGGAGAAGTACCATTCCGAGGAATTGATGGTCTTGCTGTAGCATATGGTGTTGCCATGAATAAACTTGCCCTTCCAATCCCTTCCACATGTCCAGAGCCTTTTGCCAAACTCATGGAAGGTAAGCCAGCTGTGGTGTGAGTACAGTTTGTGCTGTTGAGCATTGCCTACTTGTGTTGGTTTTGATACCTAAGAGCACAGATTTCTCAAATGACTTTATTCAGTGGTGCAGGTTATTATGGGACCTAGGCTTGGCTGTTAGTGTGCTGTCACAGTTACTCTATTACAAGAATAGTATGTGAAAGAAGTTTCCCTGCTGCTTTTTATCAACTGGCTTTATAGGAAAATGGGGGCTATTGCTGCCATCATCTAGCTTGTTTTTTTCTAGTAGTGAAGACTTAACAACACCAAAACTTCACATATTTTGGTCTAGTTTGAAGTCTTCAACTTGTTTTGAAATTCATAGCTTGAACATCTTGCTAGGCAGTGTAAGATTGATTTGGAATGAAACTTCATCCTACTGACATTTCAGAGGGAGGGTTTAAATGTGGCTTTGACATTTGAAAACAGGCCAAATTTTCAGTCAGAATGATGTGATTTTCTGCTTTGTGTGTGGAGTTAGTTCATGCCTAAGGTGGGCTACATATGGATGAAAGAAATACAGGAGTTTGTCATCAGAGCTGCTGTGGTTATTAAAAAGATTCCATGAGGTAGCTTTTGGGGTGTACGTATGTGACCTGCACTGCTGGCTATTGCAACTACTTACATATCTCCTGAGCTTTGGTTTTTCCTCCCTCCCCTCCCTTCCCGTAGTACCTTTAGGGTTTTTTTCAGTGCCCCTATTCCCATGGATTTCCAGGGAAATTATATTTATATATAATTATATATAATATATCTAATAAAAATATATAATTATATATTTTACATTATATGTAATAAACATTTTTACACCTATCTGGCAGAAAGAAAAACTGAGGTAAATAGAAATCAAACATGTTTTATAGTCTTAGTGAGCAAAGAATGAGCCTGAACATAGAACTGATATTCTGTGGCCTCTGGTGGTGTTTTTAGCCCTAAGAAAGGAACTCAATTCCTGCAAGAAAATGGTTCTGATGGATTTCTCTGCTTTTAGAGTACTTCTGCGTTTCTCTGGTCTTTTCTGTAGGTTACAGGCTTCAGTTAAAGTAGAAAAATTCACGTACTCCTGTGCTAAAAAAATAAATATACTACTGAATAGTGAACAGTAGCAGAGTTGCAGGTACAGTAGCTTGGAAGCAATTAAAGCAAGAAACTGCATCTGAAACAGTTAATGGAACTACTAGCTCAGTGTTGTGCCAGGGCAGTTTATTCTGACATGGCTCCCTAAAACAAGGACCCTGGATTTCTTAAATATAAGTGAGGTATCTGCTGCTGGGGTTAAAAATAGTGCCCTCTATTGGGAAAGTCAGGTAGAGGCATATGGCCTGCACTTGAACCCAGCAGCACAGGGGTGAGCACCCACATGGCTTTGGAACGCTTGGCTTCTCCATGTGCAGGGGGAAGAAGAGAACAGGAAAACAATTACTTTCTGCTCCTTCACCAAAACTGTTTTTCAAACAGGCTGTTTCCAGTCTCGGGTGAACTCTTGTTCCCCTAATGCTGCTTTTACTTTTGAATTACTGCCCTGGTGGTCTTCACTGAGACAAGAAAGCTGAACTTTCCCTCTTCACAGAAAAGACTTGTATGCTACAACTGTCCTCATTAGTGCAAATAATGGCAGATCTAGGCCTGGGAAAATAAAAGCCACAGGCCACCTGCATAGTTACCCTGTTCACTCATTCATGCATTTGGCTGGCTGCAGCATTTTGTTTTACTTTGGGTCATGTTTGCTTTGCCATGCTTAAAACCTGGGGTAAGGAGGCAGGGATTACAGCACTGACAGTCCAGCTGTATCACCCATTGCTACTAATTGGTCAGCAGCAGGGGACCTTCAGACCTTTAACATCCTCAGCCCTCTATTTTGATGGGAGAAGCAATTTGAAATCCATAAACACAAATGTGTTCCAGCTTATGCCTCTTGGAACCTGGTCAGATGCTTAAATACCAGCATCTTGATACTAGCAGTTTTGAAACAAACGTTCCCAAATGCAAAATCTCAGTAACACTAAAATCAAAAGATCTGCAAACCCAAGCCTCAGCAGCTGCAGAGGTTTTATGAAGAGTTACTTATTTTTAGTTACAGCTGCTCCTTGGTGTATTTCAATCCACAGAACTGATGAATGAATGTCTTTCAGGACATCACCAAAATTTTTCTAAGAATTTTTTTTTTTTTTTCCAACTGTAAGGTCTAGGAAACTTTAGAACATTTTTGTAACTCTTGCCTAGTGCTGCAGTGATGTGTGTCTGGAATCCAGTGGCCATTTAGAGCAATGACAGTACGAGTCTATTGAGACACACCAACATGTTAGTTTCTTCCATTCATGCACGAAAGTTATATTCCCTAGAAATATACTTGAATGCTAAGTTTTTCTGTTTGGCTCATCTCAAATTTTGCCATGCAGGAGTCTAGTAGTACTAAAGAGAATAAGTATGCTTGTTGAACAAGAACCTGTGCAAGTGCCAGTATGGGACGATATAGAGTGAGAAAGTGATGTTTTCTGCAAGAGTAGAAATAAGGGTCAAGTAAGACGGAGGACTGAACGAGTAAGAATTTCTATTCAAAAGTGTTGTTAAGTCACACATTTTGACTTAATGGCTTCTTAAAAACATGTTCTTAATGATTTCATAGCTTGAGATGTTACTTTATGCCATTTTCTATTTACATTTGTTTTCAGTGTTCAATTCCCATCACTGTAAAAATGAGTACCTTTTTGTACTATTGCTAGTTTAATTGCCTCATGTGGTAAGATGTGTACCTTAAATTCTGCATTTTTAGAGCACTGCAATGGGATAAGTCATTGCATTAGATTGTAAATGAAAAAGCTTGTTTATCTGTAGTTTCTCTTAAAAGCAAAAGAAAAAAGCCTGATCAAACAATTTTCTCTCTAATAAAAAAAAAACCTTAAAAATAAGAAAATGCCAAAGGCACTATTTGATGTCATTGTTTACTTGAACCTCCTGTTTTCACTCAAGTTATGCCCAGTCTGCTTTGCAGGAGGGATTTTCAGCTCTGTGGAAGAGATTCATAATGACTCAGCTTAGTGTTAGAGTTTAACATTAGAAAGAACTCTAATAGATACCCTTCTGCAGTACAGCTATTAACTCTGCAGTGTAAGCATGATAGAAGAACTGTTTGCGAGAGTCTTGCATAGTATCTCCACTCTGTGAGGACATACAACTTAAAGCAAAATGTTTAAGTAAATTATTGATGATTTTTTAATGCATGCCTGAAAATGTAACTTTCTCTAAAATTAGTAAACCCCTATTTTACTTGGCATATTGTTTCAAGAGAACCTAAAGACCAGCTAGTTCAAGATCTTAAGTGATGTTGGATATTGTATAAGCATGAAAGCATGAATTTCATACTTGACTTATGATCAGACAATAGTCAATGCAAGTGGGAAATGGGAAAGATGGGGTAACACAGATACTGTGCATGCCACTCTTAGCCACTGGGGATCAGTAAAGTACTACTCATCCTCTCAAACCTCCATACTAAGAGATGCTTAACAGTTGCTTGTCTTTGTCCTCCTATTCTAGATTGTTGGAACCCTGACCCACACTCACGACCTTGCTTTGCTAGTATCCTAGACCATCTCACAGCCATAGAAGAGTCTGGTTTCTTTGAAATGCCCAAAGATTCCTTCCACTCCTTGCAGGAAGACTGGAAACAAGAGATCCAAGAGATGTTTGATCAGCTCAGAGCCAAAGAAAAGGTAAGTAGAGAAGAACACTCCATGCTTGTGCCCTCTGGATTATAATTTTCTCATTTTGTAATTCAAAGAGGGATCATAGTTTATGGCATCCCAGAGCTAATTTTATATATGCTTTACTGGAGCTTGTAATAAGTCCCTGAATCAATGGCAGGTTATGATGCACACAAGGGCAGGATCATGAGTAAAATAAATATCTGCATCCCGAGCTGCTACTCTTTCTAGTATTGTAGTAGGCTTCCATTATACAGTGTGCAAACTGCTATGATGAGTTGTCTTCATTGTTTAATGCATCTGATAACTATTTCACTGTTAGCATCTTAATTGAGAAGCCCGATGATAACTGTTAACAGTAAAAGTAGGAGGGGTAGTTTCAGCATATATACTCTAGCAAACACTGCAGCTTTGGTTCTGTCAGGTATGTGTTTTCCAGGTTTTGCGCACAGCCAAAATGGATAGACTATAATAAACAGGAGTGCTACCAGGAGAACGGTCCAATAACTGTTAGAATTGAAGTCCATCTGGGTAAACAGCAGGAAACAAAAATGCTAGCAGGAATAAAAGGAGTTGTGACTGTCAGCCTCAAAGAGTAGAAGTGAAAAAGCTGAAGTTTTCTTCAAGCACACTTGCAGAAAGCACAGCCTGCTGCATCTATGTTAAAGTGCTTACAGAGACTGTCTTTACAGTCGTTAGTATGAAATACTGCAGTGGAATCAATAAAGTAATAATATTTTTCTATGTTCACGGTCTCTTGCCTAAAAATAAATTCATAATAAGCAGCCAGCTTGATTTGGGCCTGGAAGTTGGGTGTAGGAGGCAGAGAGAAAGAAAAGGGGACCTTGGGACAGGGGAGAGAAGACTAACAGTAGTGCTTAAAACATTTTTATTCACATATAGTAGCTTTTGGGAAAAATAAAATAGCTAGTAGGCATTTCCCTGCTGCTGTTGCATAGTATGCAACATAGCATGTTCCCATGGCATAACTGTGTTGGAACAGTTTTTGAAAACCAGAAACTTCAACAGACAAACAGAAGACCAAACAGTAGTAGCTAGACTGTGCTCAGGTTGAGTACTGTATTCCTGTGTAGCAATGGAGAAAGAGAATTTTATATCCTATTCACCTCATGACTAAAATGTACCAAAACTCCATGATAATGGGAAAGGTAACAACAACATTAAAAAACCATAAAAAAACTAAACTAAAGGCTATCTGATAATTCATCTGAAGTTTAACTTGAGTTCTTCAGTTTTTACCTTCTGCAGTGGAATTAGCCAGCTGCAGATAATTATTCTGAGTGTTGAATTCTTTTGTCCTTGTGATGAGAGGAGAGTAGTGTAGTGAAAAGACATTTTGAGATCTCAAGGACAATTTCAGTTGATTCATTTTGTCAACAAGGGAAAGATTGAAAAGTTTGCCTTATGCGTCTTTATGCATAAGGAGCAGCCATGCTTGGTGGAAAATGATGGGAATGACCTCCTGATAATGTTTTCTTCATTCATTTTTATGTTAGAGCTGTTTTTTGCTCTTTTATGATACACAAGATGGCAAGGTTATTTTTAAACAGTTTTAAGTCAATACTGAGGTTAACATAAGTACTTATGGAACAGGAAAGCAAGGATTCATTCTTTTCAGTCTTATGAATAACCCAAAATGGGTTCCCATATGCATGGCACTCTCCAGTGGCTCTTGTAAACATGTTCATGTCAGATATATCCAGCATATTTTCTCATGATGCTGAATTGAGGATTCAGTGCCTTTTCACAGAATCACAGAATGACTGAACTTGGAGGGACCTCTGGAGGTTGTGTGGTCCAACTCCCCTGCTCAGGCTGGGCCACCTACAGCCAGTTGCCCAGGACCATATCCAGTGGGCTTTTGACTCCATGTCTCTGGGCAACCTGTGCCACTTCTCAGTAACACTCGCAGTAAAAAAGTGTTCAGAGGGAACCTCCAGTGTTTCAGTGTGTGTCTATTGCCTCTTGTCCTGTCACTGGGCATCGCTGGAAAGAGCCTGGCTCTATCTTTGTTGTACCCTTCCTTCAGGTTTTTATATAGGCTGGTAAGATCCCCCTTCTCCCCACCCATGCCTTCTCTTTGCTAGGATAAACAGTCCCATCTTTCTCAGCCCTTCCTCACAGGTGATACAAGATGTTTTTCTGATTTTCTCTGAACATAATGGTCATGCTATTTTTTTCCGCATTATTTGCCGACTGGTAGCAGACAAGGGTTCTGTATGCTGCATGGCGTAAAAGATACCAAAAGGAAGAACACTGCTTTCGGATGGCCTTGCAGTGCCTGGAGAACTGCCTCATTAAGGTAGACAGAGATAGTAGAGGCACTAACGAGCATTCCTCAGGATAAGATGTATCAAGACATGTAGAAGATCACACTGTGCAGAATCATCCAAGAAGGGTCAAACAGCAGACAAGTGAGGAAGACTGTGGAAGGCCATCAGAGGACTCCTGAAGACCACCAGAGACCTTGAGTACACCTTCGTGAAGGACATTTACATATGAATAATGAGTTCTGTGAAAGTTAAGGAATATGTAAAAAAATTTTAATGTAATGAATATGCATATCGAACTTGTATATAAACTATGCAATTAACCTGATCAGGTGCGCACAATAGGAGGAGAGATCCTCTGTGTGCCCAGCGCTGCGATAAAGGATACCTGCTTAATAGTCTTCCGACTATTGAGTCCTGATGTCAGCTTTTCACAGCATCACAGGTGAGATGAGATGCTCCAGTCTCTTAATCATCTTCATGGCCCTTTGTTGGACCAGTATGTCCATATCTGTCTTGTACTGGAGAGACCAGAACTGGACACAGGATTCCAGGTGTGGCCTCACGAGTGCTGATGTCCAAATTTTAATATAGATATGAAGGGCCTTGAATGGCAAGCATAGAAGTTACTGATGATTGTTAAAGGTTTTTTGGCTTTCACCTGAGCCTTTAAACCTTTAAACAGTGGTGCTAGCAGTGCTGTGAGCACAAGTCATTGCTGCTGTACATTCAGAATAGGTAATGTTATTCTTAACCCGCAGGTCACAAGGTAGCTTTTCATTTCTCCTTTCTTATCTCCCTGCAGGAGCTGCGTACATGGGAAGAAGAGCTGACTCGTGCTGCTGTTGAACAGAAGAACCATGAGGAGTTGCTACGAAGGCGGGAACAGGAGCTGGCAGAACGTGAGATTGACATCCTGGAAAGGGAGCTCAACATCATCATCCACCAGCTGTGTCAGGAGAAGCCTCGGGTGAAGAAACGCATGGGGAAGTTCAAGAGGAGCCGGCTCAAGTTAAAAGATGGCAATCATATCAGCCTGCCTTCAGGTGGGTGACATGCTAGGCTGTGTCAGGTGAAATGGGAGGAACAGGTGAACCTGTAGCTCTCGTAGCAACTTTCTACTGATACTTACGCATTAGTATTGGATGTACTTTGGGAAAAACATGCCTTTTTGGGATCAAGAAACTAAACTTGATGCTCTTGTGGCTAGCATTCCCCAAAGTTCCAAGTATGAAGGCCAGAAGTAAATTTGAGATGTTACCTGTTTCTTAGTCAATGAGTGTATATGGTTCACAGTAAAAATGTTGGTGTTGCAGTTTAACAGGCTAATACTCAAAATGATCTGTTTAATAAAGGATGTATGTAAAAAAAGATGGAGGTTCTTGCTCTGGGAATATTTTCCATAATGCTGCAGCAGAAACCATAGTCTACTGGATTTCTCGGTGCAGGAATCTAAAAATTGCCAAAATACATTGACAGCTGTGAGACTACAGTCCTACATTGCTAGTTCATATGTGAGCTCATATTACACATGCGTGACCTCTAATACCACCCTTCTGGAAGAAATGTTAAGTATTGGTGAGGTGTCAGGGAAGTCACTCTTAAGAGTGAGGATGGTGATTTTCAGAAATACTGAATCCTTAGCACTTCTGCTGCGGATTCTGTATGGAGATTCAAATTTGAAAAAGAACAAAAGTGTGGATTTTGTAAATCACCTAAGGCTTATCCATTACCTCAGGGATGATGGCTTACACTGTATTGTTTTCTGAGAGAGATTGGCTGAAGAACAATGATGATAAAATGTGGGTGCTAACTATGCCTTTCTTTAGGTCTGTAAACACCTATTGCTGGTGGTTTTGCTTAGCTTAAGAAACTGAGAGATAAGGCGAAAGGAATTTATACAGGCATATACTTTGGCATAAATGTCAGCCAACAAACACATGGGGATCTATGTGTGTATGTATCTCACATGTACACTAAGAAGATGTATCTTCATGAGCATGAGAGCACATCTTTGTTCTGAAGTAACTGCATGTATGATGGGGATACCAGTTAGCTGTAAAACTCTATTTCTACATAGATCCTGTAAATTGCACTCTTTGAAAGTTACCATAAATTATTATTTCTTTTTTCTTGTATTAAAAAAAAAGAATTTCAACTGTCTTTCTGCTTTTGTTCTGATTTTTTTCTTTTTCTTTTGGCAAACAGATTTCCAGCATAAATTCACTGTGCAGGCTTCTCCGACGATGGATAAAAGGAAAAGCTTGATCAGTAGCTGCTCCAGCCCTCCTGCAAGTCCTACCATTATTCCCAGACTCAGGGCCATACAGTGTAAGGAGCTCAATGTAGTATTGAATTTGGGAAATGTGCAGTCTGTCAGCGTGGTAAGATGCCAAGATTCCATATCTAGGACAGGACTGTAAAAAAAAAAAAAAAAAAGTTCCTGAAATGTTTGCCTTGAGCCCTGCATGTATACATTTAGAGAGAAAATGAGCTGTGTTGGTGATGGGAAGGGAGTATTACCTTCTCTGGAGTCCAAACCTTACTCCCCCAAGATCTTGAAATATTGCTGATTGATTTTATAGAAAATACATTCCTTAGGTGTACAGGTTAATTTTTAAAAATACTAATTTGCAGAAAATAACTATGAAACATTATTGAAGTGGATTAAGTTACCAATGGAAGGAAAGAAAAACAAGGGAGGGCACTTGTCATGAAAACAGTGTTCCCATAACGAAACAGAATTAGGCAGGCAAGCATGTATTAGAAGTACGAAAGGGATGTTAATTAATGTGTGGTGGTTGTATTGGATATCACGACATTTGTGTGTCTGGTATCAAACTGGTGATTCTAAAAAAGAAACCAGCGATGGAATAAAGCTGTAAAGCCTATCTATACTAATTTTGAAGGGATGTGGTTGTTAGATCTGTGTTGATAAATGGTCAGAATTATGGGAAAGAAGCCTGAATGGATGTTTTCATTACTATTCCTGTTCTGGCCTGTGTTTTATTCTTTATGTTGTTGTGGAACCAATTCTTTAATTTGTGTATCTATTTTTCTTTCTCATTTTCCACTGTTCTTCCCACTTGTGAAGTGGCTCCTGCTGAAAGCAGTAAAACATGGGGACGAAGCTCAGTCCTTCCAAAGGAGGAAGGAGAGGAAGAAGAGAAGAGAGGCCAGAAGAAAAAGGGACGCACTTGGGGACCAAGCTCACTTTGTCACAAGGAGCTAGGTGGAGGAGAGGACGGGTAAGAGAGGGTCTGGTACCAAACTGGTTTACAGGTTCTAAAACTGGTTATAAGCTGGCTCACAGGAGATTTGCTTATCCTGTTGCAAATGCTTTTATGCTTCCAAACTTATTTGCTGTACCAGAGATGTCAGAGATTCAGAACAGATTACAAAAGTGCATTGCATTCAGTCTCTTGCTAGAGGTCCAGCACTGACTGATGCTTCTACTGTCTGCTATTACCTTGTTACATGTATTTGTAAGCAGTAGAACTTCTCAGCTGTGCAAAACTATTTCTCTAGTAGCTTTATTTTCAGGCTCAACTTTCTGTATTTTCATATCACATCTGAAACTATTTGAGTTTTACAATTCTCAGATATGCTTTTTCTTGTCTTAAATGCCATTATTTAAAAAGTATCTGGTAGAGCCAGGCAAATATCTTATCTTCAGGCTTTTGGAAAGGACACGTACCTTGAGTGAATACGTTCTGAAAGTTATTTTTGCAGAGATACCGGTTGTACCTCTGTTTCTATAGGTTCTTGTTCCGTGGCCTCTTTTTTCTGTGTGTGTGTCTGTGAATTATTTATACCAGGACTCCAATGGATCACTGCCAAAATAAATGCTGCTTTAAACATAGGAGTATTTTGATCTTCGAAGAGATTTGAATGCCTTGTGATTCTTAATGGTGTTTGAAGCTTTTTTTTTCCCCTGCTAAATGGATACTTTGACTCTTGCCGTATTTTTTAGTAGGGAAAATAAAATAACTGTTTATCTTTAATATTATGAGCTCAGGTGTGAAATTCCTGGAAAATAGATGTTTACTGTGTCACTCTTGCAGCCCTCTGCAAGAGGGCCTGGATCTAAGTGTTCTAATGGCATTAAAATATGTTCTCCCTCAAAGGTACTCTTGACAAGTTAAGAGGGCAATGTGGAGGAAGCTTCTTCAACTGTTGCCTATGCTTTACCTATTCTCTAGATGAAGTTTAGCATTCTACAGAATTGAAACAGATGTCACACTTTACAATCATTAATTATATAAGAGGGCAGGAGATCACTGAAGCAGGCAGAAAAACACTTCTACCTTGAAATCATGTTCATAGAATTCTGGGAATAAAACTCTTCAGTTTTGTGTTTGTTCCTGTACAGTCTGAAGCACTAACCATGGTTGCTTTTAAAACTATCCTGTTCTCTCTAAAACTGAGATGTTTTGTAGTATTCATCACCTTTTCCAGAGGGACTCAATACAGCTATGGCATTTTGCAGAGTAACTGAAACACAACAGTGTTGCTGAGAGGGCAGTATGGTTAACATACAATGAACTACTGCTTCTTGCTGAGACCATGCCAGACTGCAGCCTTTAATTTAAAGGAAGCAGAGTTGCAGTAAAGATTTGTGACTCAAAAGATAGAGTGCTTGCTATTTTTAGTATTTAAGTCTAATTTTAGAGGGTAGGGGAATAAAAAATGGGGTAAAGTGAAGAGCTAAACATAAGATAGAAGAGTCCAGTTCAAGTCTTCTTCATGACACTGTTCTGGTAGCAGCACTGCTGCTATTCCAGTTGCTTACATGATTCTGTGATGAAGGGAACTTGAATGTCCATCTTTTTTTATTACTTTCTGTGTGTTCTCCACAGGAGATTAGAGGTAATTCCAAATTTATGCAAGAATTACACTGTGGGAATTGCAGTGAAATTCTCTAGCATGAGTAAACTGACCTAGAATTAACATCAAGTAAAGGCAATAATGAAAAGATTATACAGTGATTATTCACCCTTCTGCATTTATCTTTGAGCATAAGGAATATACACAGCAGCAAAAGGTTGCTGTGCTGAGTTGTAGAGACTGGATGAAGCTTTATGCTGGACTAGTGTTGTGACAGTTCGGTTATGATCTCGTGGTGTATTCTCAGGCATATATGGTGAAGTCCTAATTGTCTTTAAACTTGGCATTGATTAGTTTTAGACTGTTACTATGGCACAGGTAATCTTTACTCTGTTTTCATGCTAGTGGCATGACTGATTTTATGGAAGGTGACACTGGATGTGGGGTAGTCATAGTTCTTTAGCAGTTATCTCTTAAAATATTGCAAGCTAAATAGGGGCAAGCCTGGGAACAGACACTTTTTATTCATGATAGTGTTGTGTTAGTGCCTCAATATACTGTTACAGGATGGTATTAAGACACCGGAGATGCCATCTTACAGTTGTAGGAAGGTTTTTTGCAATTTGCTGAGCAGATAAGCCTTGTCACTTTGACTCCTAAAGAGAGGTGCTTTTTTGACTTCCCAGTAAAAAAAGGGAACAGAGAAGTAACTCAACCGTAATACAACAAACTGAGTAATAACCTTCCTGTTATTTAAATAGATTACAGGTAAGAAGTCTTTAGGTTCCTGAATTGTCACACTGGTGACTGAAATAGATAGTTTTGCTGCTAGTGCTTTCAAATTGTTCCACTTGCTCTTTCCTTGGAGCAGTAACAGATAATACTGCTGTAGTAGGAAATGTACTGTCAGCATGTTGTCCTGGTTTCAGGTGGGATAGAGCTAATTGTCTTCCCAGTAGCTGGTACAGTGCTATGTTTTGAGTTCGGTATGAGAAGAATTTTGGTAACACTGATGTTTTCAGTTGCTGCTAAGTAGTGTTTAGACTAAGTCAAGGATTTTTCAGCTTCTCATGCCCAGCCAGCAAGAAAGCTGGAGGGGCACAAGAAGTTGGCACAGGACACAGCCAGGGCAGCTGACCCAGAGTGGCCAACGGGGTATTCCATACCATGGGATGTCACATCTAGTGTAGAAACTCGGTGGAATGGGGCAGGGGATCGCTGCTCAGGGACTAACTGGGTGTCAGTCAAGCAATTGCACTGTGCGTCATTCGTCCATTCCAGTCCTTTTATTATTACTGTTGTCATTTTATTAGTGTTATCATTATCACTATTAGTTTCTTTTCTGTTCCATTAAACTATTCTTATCTCAACCTGCGAGTTTTACTTTTCCCAATTTTGTCTCCCATCCCACTGGGTGGGTGGTGGGGAGTGAGTGAGCAGCTGCGTGGTGCTTAGTTGCTGGCTGGGGTTAAACCACGACACATGTTTTGAAATGTTTTCATATGCACACTACAGGCTAATGAAGAGGATGTGCAGCTATCCTCTGCACAGGTCTTTGGGGTCTGCTTGTAATTTGGGGGAAAAAGAAGGAGCAAAAAACAAAAGGGAAAGATGAAGATTTTATAACCTTGAGGCAAACGTAGCAGGCCTTGAAATATTCTGGTAGCTATTTATCTTTCTGTTCAGATTGAGCTGTGCTTTGTCAGTAAAAGCAAATCTTCAGTCTGTTTTTTGGAAGGGAAGATTGCTCTGAGAGCTCATAAGGAAAAAAACTAAGCTGATGTGTCCTGCTGTACAATAAAGGGCAATTCCCAAGACACTTTAGATAACTATGACTGTAAAGTGAAGGCTAACCTAAAGATTACTGCTGCCTGTCACTTAGAACTTTGCTATCTCTGCATACAGAGAACAGAGTATGTGTTTTCCTAGCTCCATTGAAATCTCACCTTCCTCAATAGTTATCTACCTATATTGTAAGAGATTTGACATTTACTTTTGGAGGTGATCATACTACTAACATAGTTTGTTTTCACTCATCAGCTTTCCCTTAATATACTGCTTTATTTATAGTACTTATCCTGACCGTGCATGTTGTACACGTGGATAATTTAGATACAACATACATTATTTGGTGGATTGTGTTACATAGCTGAGTATAGTATGGAGGGAGTAAATCAGACCCATACACTGAACTGCATCTCTGAAGTAAAACCATGTGATTGTCTGTCTTGACAAGTAGGATTCAGCACTGTGCTGTCTGGATTCAGGTTCATAGCAGGATACTGCATGTACCAGAATGGTTAATAGGAGGAAAATGATGGACTTTCAAGGCAGTTGAGAACTGCACAGGATACTTCTAGTGTCATGCATAATAGCATGGTCATCAGCCAACTGAACATGTGATGAATCAAGTTTAGACCTTGTAACCTTGCTATAGCAATATAGTTTGGTGACAAGTAGGGCATCACAATTAGGTAGAGAACAGAGGAAAAATACATACAAAGGCAAAAAAAAAAAGATATAATAAAACCTTTGAAATCCTGCAATGGAAGCCATCTTAGAAATGCAGAGTGATTCTGGTGGAAGATAAGAATCATGAGAGAGAACTTCTATATGCTCATATCCTTCTTTCTCTGTAAGGGAAGGATTGTGATGAATTACGTGTCTTGTCAAAGAGTAATGCAAATCTGTAATGGAGTTGGAAGAGGTCTCACTTCCTAAGTTTTCTGGTCTTTCAATAACGGGTTGATGCTTTTGTGTGCCAGTTGAGATAATTCAGACTATCCACAGATCTTTTTATTCCTTTCATTCAATTTCTGTTTATCCTAAGTGTATGTTAACTTTTCACCAATACTATGATGTGTTTCATGTTGGTGTTTGCAGAAGGGGATCAGAAATCTTCTGATTCAGACTATATTGATAACTGAACAATAAAACTTTGCTGAATGTTGATATGTCAGAAAGTTGTGCTGCTTACTAAAGTTGTTTCAGATGCCATGAAAAGTACTGCAGGGAACAAATAGGATGATGGTAATGAATACCTAGGAATAGGGACTACTACTAAACTCAGGTGCCTTGGGACATACCTTTAAATACAGGTGACATCAAAGTAGGGGTTTGGGTTTTTCACTTGTTTGTTTTTGTGGGTTTTGGAGTAGTTTTTTCTGTAAGTAAAAGAAACAATGACATGATTTATGATTTTAGTTACATATTTTTCCATAATCTAGAACTTAAGCTTTTAACTGTCTGTACTTCAGTGCAGTGTTTTCTTTAGAGGAGAAATATTGGGGTTTATAATATAGAGGCATGCCTTTGCTGTTACAATGACTTTAGCATATTATTGTCATGGTGAGTGATCTTTCACTTCTGTTGTTCATTTGTATTTCATCGTGGAAATGTTTTTGAAGATATTTTCCCCCTCTTCCTGCTGAGCACTTTATTTTTTACATGCCATAGTAGGTTTGCCTTGGTTTAAAAAGAAAATGTTACATCTGATTTTTGTAGTGTTGCTTTCTGTTAATCTGCCTTCATAGCAGTTAGTTATCAGCAGATGTCTTTTGACTGCCATGGTGTAGCAAATGAGGGAGGGGTTTGTTGACTTTTTTTGTATTTTAAGGTGCTGTAGAGATGTTGTAAAATGTCTTGCTATGAAAGGACTTCAAATCTATGTAATTAAAATGGATACATGCATACCCTAAGTACATTTTCTCCCTTCTTTCTACTATTTCAGTCTGAAAGCTCTGGTAGAAGGATACAAACAGTGGTCATCCAGTGCACCGAACCTTGGGAAGATCCAAAGAACTGCACCTGCTTTTCCAGGATTCACCAGCTTAGCAGAGATGGGTAAAGGAATTCCCTGGACTTCATATTCTCATCTGCACTTCTGTTCACATTTGAATGAACCTCTCCTTTCCTGACCTTCACCTGGTGCCTTACAGCAATGGTTTCATTTTGGTTGTGTCTGTTTTTCTTTTATTCTTTGTGAAGTAACTACTTTCTTCTTTTGGATTTTCTTTTTGTTCACAACTCTGCTTGTGCTTCTCATCTGTCAAGCTAACAAGCTTCGCTCAGTTCCCCTTTAGCTCCATGCTAACTCTCAGCTGCTTTCCTGTTAATCGTATTTAGATGTGCAGCATGGTTACACCTTCACTTGCAAGAAGAGATCCTTAAAATTTTCCTATGTTTTGCTCCTTGCCCCCAAACATATAAATTTACTCTAGAAGTAATTGAGGTGTAGATTGCTTCTGAAATGCTGTTCTGCGATTGATCCCAAATAGAATAATGTGCCACTGATTTCTTCCACTTCGATAGTGTTTCCACTTACTTGTCTTGGCCTATCTGCTTTGGAGACAATAGCCTGTGAGTATTTGGCAGTTGGTGAATGATGCTTGTGATGAGGACAGTTGCATCTTCTGAGGAGAAGCTTATTTTCATCTATACTTGTAAGAAAATGAAATTTGCCAGTGAAAATGTTACATCCATGCAAAGTCTGTTTTCATTTGCTTTCCAGATGATGAAGACAGTGAATGTCTTAATGGGGAGGGCAAAGTGCACCCTTCACCTGGCCACAATCAGTCATACCTCTGCATCCCATTTCAGAAGAATGAAGACTGGGATGGCCCTTCTAGTGATGCCAATGAGGAGTCCACCCCTGTGAACTCTGCTACTAGTACCCCACAGCTGACCCCCACCAACAGCCTCAAACGTAGCAGCTCCCACCACAAGCGATGTGAGGTTGCATTGCTTAGCTGTGGAGCAGTGCTGGCTGCTGCAGGCCTGGGTTTTGATCTGTTAGAAGCAGGGAAGTGTCAGCTGCTGATTGAGGAGGAGCCAGAGGTGCCCAAGGAGGAGAAGAAGAAACGTGACAGCATCTTCCAGCGAGCTGGACGCCCACGCAGGAGCACTAGTCCACCTTCGCGAAAGATCTTCAAGAAAGAGGATCCCATGTTGTTGCTAGGCGAGCCATCCACATCCCTCACCCTTCTTTCCCTGTCTTCCATTTCCGAATGTAATTCCACCCGGTCCCTGCTGCGCTCAGACAGTGATGAGATTGTGGTGTATGAAATGCCTGTCAGCCCAGTGACAGTCAAGGCTCCCTTGCCAGCCATTACCAACCCACTAGTCAATGTCCAGATCGAGAGGTTCAAACAAGACCCCAACCAGTCCCTGACTCCCACACATGTGACAGTCTCTTCCCACACCCAGCAAAGTGGGCACAGACGCACACCTTCTGATGGGGCCATCAAAGGGAGTGGACTAGTTGTCAATGGGTGCCCAACCAGTGGATGCCCTTCCAGTAGCTGTTTAACTGGAGCACTGGGAGCAGGTAGGTTTTCAGCCATCTTCCTTTTCCTCTTCAGAATAAAGACCCAAAGAGTATAATTACTTGTTGGGAAGTAAACATGTTGCTTAGCTTATACAGCATCCATTGTGATGGCCAGCCCACAAGAAGAGCTTATGGATGCTATCTTTACACAAATAATGAACAAAATAATGCAGTAATGGTCTGCATGGTTCCAGCATCTCTGCGCTAAGGAGCTCTATCTGCTCCACTGTGCTCTGTGGCAGAGCATATTATTGTTTCTTAGACAAAGATGGTACCAAAATACAAATATGGTACATTTTTAGCAGGTCTTCGGGATTCTATCTCTATTGCCTTTATACACTTGTTTGTATTGCTGTTACAATTTCAAAGTAAATTTTCATCTTTAAGGCAGGGAAAACTCTAAAGCAGTTTGGGACTGTGCCACTGTTGCTCTTATTTCTTTGTAAGCAAGAGGGATCTTCCTGGGTAGGTAGTATTCTCGCTCTTGCAGTCTTTAGGAGTGGCTTGACTTGATAGCTTAAAAAATGCTTTCCTGTTTTCTTGCCCTAGTAATTCAGAGGGAAAAAAAAGGACTAGAATAATAAATAAAATCTGATTTAATTAGACTTTTCCCAATGGTAAAACAAAATGTGAGGTTGTCTGTTGAATGGCAGTCTGCAGTAAAATGTGGGTTAATGCAGCTGAGAATACTCATTAAAATGGTTTTCATGAAAATTTAAAATTTATGTTGCATTTAAAAAACAAAACAAAAAAATCAAACCCCACACTACCCTTAAATGAAAACAAACCAGGATGCATCCACAGTAGGCAGTGATAAATGGTTCTTCCAGGAAGTTGGTCCTGCTTGCTGCAAACACGTGTCACATATCCTGCTATCCAAGTGTCTCCCTGATCCATTCAAGCTGTAAATGGGTAATGTGCCCTCCAAAGGATTCGGAGAGTCCTCACCTCTGGCAGGAGGTCAAATTCATGCTCTCCAGTCTGAAAATTGAAGAAAGCAAATGACAGAATGAACAAAACCTGCTGCTTGTGCTAGGTCAGTGAAACAGTTATCTTGCAATGGGTTGAGGGCAGTGTAGGAATAAGGAAGCCAGTTATTCACTTCAGACTGGTGTAATCTTGAAGACACGGAATTTGTAAATTCTGAATGGAGGCTTTCTGCTTTGAAAATGTTTTCACAGTTTATATACAATAAACTAAGATCTGTTGGAACCATTAGCAGTGACATCTAACATGTTTCCCTCTTCTCTTACATTCTCTGTTTTGGATAGGTGTATTAAAAACACCTAGTCCAAGTAGAGATCCAAATGAGGTCCCTCGCCTGCCAGACCCCAACCTTGTTTTTCCTCCAACCCCGAGACGATGGAATGCACAGCAGGACCCCACACTGGAAAGACCCAAGACATTGGAGTTCCTGCCCCGGCCACGTCCTGCAGCCAGTCGGCAGCGGCTTGATCCCTGGTGGTTTGTGTCACCCAGCAATGCCAAGGGTGAATCTTCTGCCAACAGTTCAAGTACTGATACTCCAAGCAATCTGGACTCTTGTTTTGCTAGTAGCAGCAGCACTGTAGAAGAAAGACCTGGACTGCCTGCACTGCTTCCTTTCCAGGTGGGTCTTCCTGTAGAGGAGCGGACACTGTTGGACATAGATGCTGAGGGGCAGAGCCAGGACAGCACCATTCCGCTATGCAGAAGTGAACTTAACACACACAAAGCTGCAGCATATGAACTCAAGCAAGAATTCTGGTCTTAGTATGAAATCCACTGGGGACAGTGAGCCCCTCTAAATTCAATCCTACTTTTTGCACTGAGAATGCACTTTGAAGACAGATGAGATGGAGGGATGCTACAGAGATCATATGGTGCTGCCTCTGCTGAAGATGTATTGTTCGACTGCCTGATTTTTGTCTGCAGTTGGATGAAACTTGACAACTCTGAGCTGCTGACTTTTGCTGTGGGGTTTTTCTGTAGTCTTCCCTGCCCTCTTATTGCAGTTTGAATCTGCAATGAGCTAAAATTATCATATCAAAGTCTTTGTTACTGACCTTGTAGGATTTGGCACTTGCAGTAAGTATATTGGTATCTATCCTGGTATTAATCAGTATTTTCAAAACTCAAATATTACACTACAGCAGACACCAGTGTTTGATGTTTTCCCAAGGAATCCAGGACAGAAGCAAGTAAATATCTGGAGACTACCCTCTCTGAAATGTATTCAGATCATTAGATAGGCCTGGGAATGATAGTGTACCCCCACTGAAGGAGCAGAAGTAGCTATCTTAGACTCACTTGTCCCCTTTTGCTCATGTGATAGTGCAAGGTGGAACAGATGGCAGAGGAAGGGCATGGCATCTCGACTGATGGAGGTCTTTGAGAACAGACTAACTAGACTGTTGGGAATGAGTAGGTGTAGTTGATCCTGGCTTCAAGGCTGGTTGGATGGACTTCAGTGATCTCTTGAGGTCCCTCTCAGCCCTATTTTTCTATGGCCCTGTGCTTTCAAAGAGATGAAGGCTTATGGTATGGCTGTTTAGCTTGCTTTTTTGTTTCAAACTTTGGTTCCGTCAGCTTCCTTTTCCCATCCCCTGTACCCCAGGCTCAAGAGTTGAGCTGCCTCTGCTTTGGGAAGGGAATTAGAAGACACTCTTTCTTTAAAGCTGTGTTGGCTTGCAGCAGTAACTTAAGTGTCCCCTCGCTCTTTTTCTTCTTGTTTTTTCTCATTTCTTAGCTTTTTAGGAGTGGCCCTTGAAACCCAAGACTGTTCTTATGCACACTGCTGCCTGTTTAAGGTTCTTTTGAAACTGAAGCTTGTTAGTAGTTGGATTGTGCAAATAGGAATCAGAACATCTGGATTCTGTTTTATTTTGTCACTGACTCACTGTGTGACCGTGGGCAAATAATGTAACCTCTGTGCCTGAATTTCCCCATCTGTAAATAATAGGAATAATACCTACCTCACAGGGGGAGGGGTTGGGACATATGTTATAGGTATAAAGTCCTTTGAGATCTTTGAGTGAAAGGCACTATAGACATGTAAAACTTTATTCTTGTTCAAATATGTAAAAACTCCTAACTCTGGAGCAAGAACAGACCCCTGACTTGAAGGAGGAAGTCACACAAACAGGGTGTGCCTATGCTCACAGTTTTCTGTACAGAGGCTGCAGGTGTGTCTGCCTCTGCAGGTATATCTTACTGGCTTTAATGAGAGCTTCACTCTTCCCCAGTTTTGGCATTATAAATAAGGGATGTGGCCTTTATACGAGTGTAATAGGGTAGTCTGCTTTATTGCAGGGTACAGCATATCTGTTCACTCTTTTTGTACAGATCTGTGCTCATTTTCCTAATCTACTGACCATTGGGTGCAAATAACTGATATGACAATGCTGCCAACGCAGTGCTCAGCCTGTTAGGGCAGTCCAGTCCTGTTGTGAAGGCAGTGTAGCCGAATACTTTCTCGCAGCTGTTAGCGCAGAGAACCTGTGTGTTTAGATTTTTGTAACCTGATGTTAAAAAACAGCATGTGTGAGGAAGTACTGTACATAAGGTTTTTTAAATTCTGTTTGAGGGCTAAAACCAGCATGTTGCCATTAGTCAAGTGCACCCTTTTTTTCAAGCAATTATAGTGTGTTTTCATGTAGCAGGGTCACACATTTCTTGTTTATCAGATTCCATGAAACGTGTTTAATGGCAGAATTACTTTTTGCTGCATTCCCCATTGAATGCTTCAGAGCTAGACTTAATGATGCTACACTAGCTGCTGAAGCTGGACAGACTGTTGACTGGGTAGCCAAGGTATTCTGATGTGGGGCTAAGACACTTTAAAAAGAAAACTTACACTTCTGACACTTTTGTTAAATGTAGACCTTTAGCATTATTGATTTTGTAAGCCTTCATCCCTTTTGCTTTCCATTTCTGAAAACTATCTATTTTTCATAGTCTCCCTTACCATTTTAAAAAGTCTGAAACAAAACTGGATCAGCTGTTCTGAAATGTAATGTTTTATATCCAAAAAGTATTATTACAAATATCATAGGGAAGCATCATCTGCTCTGCAAAGACATCACTGGAATAGCTCCATTTGAACAGAAACTTTTAAAATCCATTTACTTGCATGGAATGGGACGTTACCTTTCTAGGTCACGTTGTTTTAACTCAGCCCGCTAAACTTCCTGATAGTTGGCCAGTTGCTTTCACCAAATGAACTGTAAGGTTTCTGTCAAGTTACCAGGAGGCAAGACAGCTGTAAAACCAAGTTATTCTTTTGCTTAGGAAAGTTGAGGATGGAGTATCAAACCCCTTTCCCCCTCTCTCCCTTTTAGATAATCACTTGGTGAAAGTGGTGTGTAGATGACCTATTAGAAATATTTTGCTCCAAAGAGCATCTTCACTAAGACCAAATGGACATTGCTACATCAAAGGAGATGGGTAGGACAGATGACAGGGAGTCAAGGATCCAGATCAGGGTTACCAACCTAGATATTCTCTATTACGAAGCTGGCAGAAAGACTACATAAAAGCATAATGTTTGGTGTTTTGTTGGGTTTTTTAAACACTCCTTGGATGCAGTTGTCTTAGTTGAATCTAGCATGTGAAATAAAATGAGGTAGTGTGAGCATCAACCCATAACTGTCTTCCAGTTTAGAGCCTTGTGGCTAACCTGAGGTATCAGGAAAGAGGAGTCTGTTGTAGAAACAAAGCTATTGGCTTTAGCAGGTCATGGGGTATTCTCTGACAGGCAGAGGGGGTTCTCAAGGCAAAGAGTTGTCAGGTATTTTACCGTATGCATCCCAAATGCTGTTGCAAATGGTGTCCTGAGGCCCAGGGGCTATGTGCATGTTTAAGATAGCTCATAACCTCTCCATATACCCAGCTATCCCATTCTGGCTTGATTTCTCTCCTTTCTTAATCTGTTGGGTTTTTTCCTTCCCAGTTGTATGAGCTGAGGTGCTCCAAATCTCAGAAGGAATGCTTCACTGTAGTCCACTGGATACTGAGAAGATATGAGCCTGTTAGCTCACAAATCTTTTTTTTCTTTTTTTTTTTACTGGTTACTAGTATTCCCATTTATCAGGGGGATAAAAAATTCAGAATATTGTTGATTTGACATACCTTTCTAGCAGTGTTCTTGAGGAAGATGGTGAAAACCTTGCTATAAAAAAATTCTAATAAATGTATTATTTCCTAAATATTTGAATAAGTTGCACTTTTTTTTTCTGAGAAAATGAGAAGAAGATAACGTGACAGCACAAAATCCCTGAGCAGTCTAAAACACAATGATAAAAGAATGGGGTAAAATGTGTTACAATAATTACAGGGCTCACAAAGAGGAAGTTACAAATTTTTTAACTGATAGTAATAGTAGTAAGATTGTTGCTGTCTAGAAATATCTATGTATTTTCTTTTAAATAGTCAGCTGGCAGTATGTATCACTAATTTATATAACTGATGTGCTGATTTAGGAAATAGAAAAATGTTTGCCAGCCCTTCAAAATACTCTATCCTTGTAGCCTGATTTTTTTTTTCCTGTAAAACTGGGGGTAAAGCACAGAGATAGCAACCAGTGCAAAAAATGACAAATTTTTGGATAAATTTCTACTCGTTTCACAGAAAGTGAGTGTGGGACAGGTAGAGAGAAGAAAGCTTTTGTGTCAAAACTAGGGTGATAATAGTCACGGTTTTTTTTCTAATGCTGTTGCCTCCGATGGACTATACAGTGCTCTGTTCTGCCAGCAAGTACATCTTAGGTCCTTTCAATCCTTTTCAGAGGTGCAAATGTAACTTTTTATAGGTATTTTTTTTCCTTCAGATTATTATTACAATGGGCTGATAATAAGTATGGGGCAGGGAACCTCAGTGAAAATATTCTTTTTGTAATGGTTTTCTAACAAAATGAGTATTTTCAAAGTGAATTTTTCATTATTGATGTGGAAAGACCCGCTCTGGTTTGGCATGCTTTTGTGATGAAGTATTTTTCTGTACCTCTAGGAGTGGGAGTAGTTGCCTTCCTCTTCATAGCATGCTGTTATCTTAAGACTTTATGGACAATACTGCATAGAGATGTTACTTCAATATTGCCATGAAACCGGATACTTCTCATTCTGTTGAAGGTGAGGCAGTAATGGTCAAGTAAAGAAAGGTCTTTGCCATCTGGAGTGTTGTTCTGTTAAATACAAAATGACAGGAAACCTCCCATCTTGAGTCACCTTTCTATCTTGAGCTTAACTTTTATTTGAAACTTAATTCATCTCTGTGGGATGAATATGGGAGATGGTGTTCAATTAGATGTATGGAACCAAACCTAATACTGTATCCCAAAATTCAATGATGGCCTGTTATTTCTGTAAGTAATTTTAGGCTAATATTAATGGTTTTGTTTCTTTGGGGTTTTTTTTGAAACCTTTCCTCTTGGAAAAAGCGCTTACTGCTTTCTAACCTTTTCCATGCATTTTGGAAATAGTCTCAAGAACTCTTACCAACTCTATGGCAAATAAGGAGGCTTATATCTTGCACAGTGATACAGGTCCTCCTTTTGGCTTCACTTTTTTAGTATGAAACAAGGACGCCTATATTTGGAAATGAAGATTTCTGATCCTTATCCTGTTGCTGCAGAACAGTTTCTTAGCTTCCATATTTAAAACTCAATTCACTTAAGGCTGTAATTTGGGTAAAACTGGACATTAAGAGTGAGCCGATAGGCATGTGTTAAAACCTGTTTGCATACAAGCAATAAATACAGCATGTATGTGCAAAGAGAACCAAAACATACTCATGCTGTCACAGAGGATAACTTTCAGACTTCATAAACCTTCAGTTGATCCTGTAATTAAGATATCTTTAGGAAAGAATGCCTTCATATGTTTTTCTATTAAGTTTCCTGTTGTAAGATTAGAATATGGTGGTTTGTACAGACAGTGATATTGTATCCAGCTGGACAGAATGGACCTTTAACCAAATTTTTATCTTTTTGGTTTTCTTTATTTCCAATCCAGTTTGTGGTTTAGATTTTCCTTTTTTTTGGTGGTTAACAAACAAGGGAGTCTTAAGAAGAACTTACGTTTACTGTTTCCTCAGCCCTACTTTCACAGTTTCCCGAGGCAGTATGGAAATGCATTTATGGCCGCTACTGCTGCTGTTCCCTCTATTGAATGTGCTAGTAGAAAGTCACATGCTGCTTCAGTTAAAATGTGCATTTCCTTTTGGTTTTTCTCATGCTCTGCTTTTTTAAGCAGCTTTGCCGTTGGTCAGAGATGAGTACAGCTTCTGAAATTACCTACATAAGCTTTATTTTTTATGTCAAAGATAGTCATTCCCAGACTGAGGTGTGTGTGCTCGATTAAAAGGTAATTTGCCACTGGTGACTGGGTGGTGTAGCTGTCAGAATTGTCATTGTTCCTCTCTAACAAGGATCTCCCTTTTTTTGCAGCTGGAAAGTCTTTAGCATTTCATCAATGTTTGTATACAAGAAACACATTTCATCTCCTTCTGTACATGAGTGAAAAATCATTTTTTTCTTTGGTTCTAAATAACCAGGAACATAATTTTCCTAGTAAGAATGGCTTCTTGGACTGTTTGGTTTTTTTTGTTGGTGGGTTGTTTGTTGGTTGTTTCTTGGTTTTTGGGGTTTTTTTTAAGCCTGTAAAAGACCTATGTTTCTGTAAGGTGCATCCTGTATTCTTAGGTGCCTTCTATCTCACATGCCTCCTTGCTAGGGCCTGAGGTTGTTTTTTGGAGGGAACTCCTGGCTGTAGTTTTCAGTACTGTAGTGTTCTTCATCACATATCAGGCCAGATACCAGCAGAGTTAACATTTCATGTCCTGCCATTTATTGATGTGTGTACACCCCTGTGGAAAGAAGTGTGCTGTGGCTGGCTTTCCTTATCTCTTGATTAGAATTCTGCCCCTGTCCCATCTTTCTCGGTTATTAATTCTTGTTACCAAAGTATCTGGGGACCTAAGACAGAAACCAATACATGTTTTAGATGTGCTTTGACCTAAAATGTTTTCAAGCTAGAAGCATAAGATACAACTGGGAGAAGTGAAAGCAGAGGTTGGCAGGAAATAGCAAATAAAAGAGTGAAATTACCTTTCTTAATGTAATAAGCAGTTAGATGACGGAGGGAACTAGCTGCTTGGTAATCTCTTGGCATCGTAGGTAAGCTGGGTCCTAAAGAAGAATTTGAGGAATATGTAGTTACTTAATTCTGGTTGGTTTGGTTTATTTTACCCTGAGCTACCTCATTTGTAGAGATGGAATGGGAAGAAAGAGTAAGTTTTGGTAAGAATTGCTCTAGGTAAGCAGTTGAGGCTGGAATGATGGGAGTACAGAGGCAAACACTTGTATTTGGCTCTTTGACATGCAAATTTCTGATGGAAAAATAAAACCAGCGATTCAGTTTTAGAAGTTAAGATTATACTTGCTTTTACTATGTCCCCAAACTAAACAATAAATGACAAGCAGGGCATTTTTTCTTGATGGTTTCTGACCTGTGGAAGAGCTGATTGTCCACAGACCAAAAGGTGGTGATTTTGTATTGGTCACTACTGCTTTTAAAAGTGAAGGCCTGTTTTTTGAAAACAGATTTTTTAAAATAAACTCATGTGCTCTTAAAATGGACCTACACACACTCTTGATTGTTACCTTGTATTTGCAGTATTGTTTTCCTAATGTGTCAGATCCTAATACAGTCCTTATTGTATCTGAATGCTAATAATGTGCAGACAGCCCAATATAGCTAATAGTAAGAAACAATGACACATTTTTAGTGTGTAGTGTAGTGGATTTATAAGTTCAGCCTGAAGTGGGCTACCGTTAGATCTATAGGTGATGGGTCAGATGGATGCACAGCTAGCAAAAGGGGGCTTAGAACAAATCTGCAGGAAGAATGCTGAAGCTTTATTTGCTTAAAATAAATTCTTTGAAAAATAATCATGTTGGTGAGGGGAAGAAAGGCCCTTCATTATTCAGAAATACTTTTCTAGTATCTTGTCCGTGCTCAAATTTTAGCTTCCAGGATAGCTAGTGAGAACCTACATTGTGTTTGAAAGTTGGCTGAAACCCCAACATAAGACCAGAGTGATTGACACTGGTCTCCCAGTTCTACCTTGATTGTTCCAATTTTGCATTTTCTGAAGAACAGACGTTGAGGTTGGGTAAAGCTAACCTCCTTGTCTTGAAGAGAGATGTATAGGTCTGAGAAAGAAGAAACATTGTTCTAGCCATGTCCTGATGCTTTTGTGTCTCGCTGTCTTACCAATAGAGGTTATAATGGAGCAGGAAGTCATGCTGGTGTTTTTCCAAGCTTCACTGGTAAGAATGCTGCTAACAGCAGATTTCAGTACATGTTCTTTGGGAACCCTTGTGGTTTCTTATAGAATTTCAGAGCAAACCTGGCCCCTGATTACTGTTTGGCATAGCTCAGTTGCACACTGAGCTTTTGAGTTCAACTACATCTGGAGGAGAACTGAGGTTCTTCCTTGGTTTCTTCTGGGATTTGTGGATGTGGCCACTTCTCAACTTGGGAGGTGTGTTTCCTCCCAGGCCCAGTCTGTGTCATGAAATGAGTTGTTGTCACCTTCAATGATTGCCCAGATACTCACAGTAGGCTCATTCTTCTATCTTGCATGCTTTAGTGAGCAGCTCTTACAATGTCAACAGGGTTAGCATTTGTATCTGAATAGGGCAGCAAATACTCTGAGCTGACTTCTTACACTGCATCTCAAGCAGATGTTACTGCATCAGTTCTGCCATTGCTCTGTTTTCAAGGTTATCTTGGCAGCCATAACATAGAGAAATCTTAGACTGTAAAGAACAAAGCCACAGCAAAAAAAAAGGGGGGGGAGGGGAAGAAAAAAAAGAAAGCATACAAGTGTTTGCCAGTTGAATGGTTGAGTTTGGCTAGTGCTCTTTGCAGAGAGTAAAATCCATTCTTGTGCAACATAGGTCTCTTTGGGCTATGGCTAAATTCAAAGTGGCAAATACACCTAGATCCACTTAACATCAGTAGGCACCAGTGCCCCTCATTTGGCAGTTATAATAAGAAATCATGTAAAGCCAAGAACATACAGTAGTAAAAGTTCATATTTAGGGTAATTAATTTTCAAGTTAAAAGGGAAGAGACCTCAATTCAAGAAAGCTCTTTATCACATGCTTACATTCCACTGACTTCAGTGATGTTTATCTGTGGGTCAAAATGCATGAGACCCCAATTCAGCAAAGCTCTTTTAATCTAAACTGGGGGATTGTCCTGTAGAGATTAGTGGCGAAGGACCAGGCTCTGTACTTCAGTTGTCAGAGGAAAGAGTTCCTTCACAAGCCTCTGTAAACGCTGGTTTGATTGCAGACTCTTGAGGCCTTTCCATGACTGCACATGCCATGCCTATTTGACTCCTAATTCTTACCATAAACAGGGTAAGCTTTGAGAATGTTTTCTGACACAGGAAGAAAGAGCAACAACTTCTGCATTAGCAGATTACTAGCTGTAAAGAGGGCAGTAAGTGGTGCATGGAGGTTGTATGTGCGAATGTCGGTTTAACCTGAGGCCTTTTCTCAGGTGTTTTTTCTCATTTTAAAAATGCATCCCTCCAGGCTGGTGGACAGACATGACAAGTTCAGCAGTGAATCAACATCCACCACTGTTACTAGAGTTCTAGGGTTCTTGTTTGTCAGCTGTTGGCGCAGCACTTTGTGCTGGTATATATGATTTCTTTGTCAGAAATTCAGGGCAAGCTGGAAATATCTGTGATATTTTGCCGGACTTAAGTTGAGAAGCTTATATGGAGTGGTCAGGGCAACAGTGGTGGAAAAAATCAGGGAAAATACCTGTGCTTTTAACAGTGTCTCTTCTGTGGCTTTGAAAGTCCCAAGAATTTCTCAGCCAGAGAATGTATTTCCTCCCTCTTTTTATAAGCTACTTCTTTATTTTGCCTTATTAATTGTGGATCTGCTCCTGCTTCTATTTAAAGCCAGATGCAAAAATCAGTGACCTGACTTTCCTAGGTACAATGTTGTAAATCTGAAGAACCAGGTGAGTAGATTACTCTAGTTTAAGATCATGCCCCCATGTCTGTTCTTTTGAGGTATGGGGTAGTTCCTGCTTGTGTTGAAATTACTGTGTGGAAAGTGTTGGGTACTTCATAAGGAACTCCAAACTCTGCAGGACTGGGATTCATCTTCAACTTAAGTATTTCAGTCTGGTTTTGGAGACCTCTGTATGTCTTCTCTTCTGTTCATGGTGTTCAAAAGTCTCTTGCTGTGGAAGTAGCACCTGAAGGTATGTTTTGCCCGAAGAACCTGTGATGAAGCAGTTACATTACCATTTGCTAATGTACCCCAGAGCTGAGTAAAATAATGGAGGCCACCAAGTTTTTCTTGTTTGTGTGATGAAATGTTGTCAAATTAAGTGATTTGTTGGAGCCTTCCTTTAACTTCTGTACAGCAGTAAGCTTAGAGGAAAAGAAGATTGCATTATTTTTAAAAAAGCTTTATTTGTGACCCGGACTTGTTGCCTCTGACCCTCTTGGGCTTAAATAGTTAAATTATATTAATGTCCAGTTTGTTTCACTGTAGGTAACACATCAACTGAATACTCTTGTGCATAATCTACTGTATCTTTCCTCTGTTCTGTGTCGATGTATTATGTGTATTTGGATTACAGTTCTTTTTTGTATTAAATTATTTTATGTTATAGAACAATATTTAAGCGAAGCAAAGAGCTAATGAAAGTTGTTGGCGTTTTGGGATTTCTTTTCTCTTTGCTCTTTTTTTGGATGTACTGTAAATTGTAAACCAAGGATGCCAAGCAGGCTTGGTTCAATGGCTAAAATTATTGTATTACAGTGTAATGCTGATCTAGGCCTTGTCTCAACACTAGAGCACACAGACTTGAATAAAACTGTTATAAAAGTGATTGTCTTTAGGCCTCGAGTTCTTTGTTTTGTGCTTCAAATCATTTTGAGCAGATATTTAGAATAGCAGTGGCATTACCTTACTCTGAGAAATTCAGCTTTTTTCTCAGTGCCACAAGAAGTTTATTTTTCTTTGCTAGGTATCTGGGTCCTGATCAGCTATTCTAGCTCTGGGTTTTCCATAGCGGTTTTGAAATCTGTTTTTATGAAATCCTGGACAGCTTAGTATCAGTCTTGGCACCCAGTACCAGTCTGCTAACCCCCTTCTGGCTTTTCTCTGAACAGGGTAATTAATTGCATACCATTATTATTATGGTTAATATTTCTGTTCTGTTAGCTTAAGGTTTTTCTACTCTTTATTTAGTATCCCAGCCAGAATGTGAATCTGAATGCCTGGATCTGGAGCTAATGCAGTAACATGTTTTGTGCATGATGACATTTAACAGATGGTTTAGATTCACTTCTGATGCTGTGCCTTTGTCCCTGCCGCATCATTCAGTGAGACACAGTTGCTTGAACAAGGATCTTTCCAAGCTGTCTTTCATCTGCTATCGGTGTGGAAGCCAGAACAACATAGTTTTGATTCCTAGGTTGTGCCTTTGCTCTTCCCTGCCACCAAGCCATCATTTCATATTTCTGTTCTTTAAGAAATGTAGCTGCATTGATGGACTGTGCACTACAAGAACTTAAGTTTCATAATTTCCTTTGAAAAGAGATTTTTCTCTTATGTGGGTATGCACAAGAAATCCTGCACCCTTCCACTAGATATGGAGACTGAACAATGCATAGGTGGACTACCTTTAGTCGTAGATTCATTCAAACTGCTGTAGTGATGTTTTTTGTGATAAACTGGGAGGAGGATGGACAGGCAGTCAGTTAAGTTTAGTCAGAAATAATAGCATGCAAAATGAATTGCCTTTTCACTTGTTTTAACAAAAGGTGTTTTGCAATGTTTTATCTTTCAAACAGTCATTCCCTCCCTTCTCCCCAAATCCTGACTGCCTCAAGGTAAAACAAATATTTCTACCTTCTGTAATGTTTTGCAGAGTAGGATTTTCTCCTAAGACAGATTTTCTAGCCAAATTTACTCACCTGTCACAACCACAAGGTTACCATAATGTTCAAGCTGACCTCATCAGGAACAAAAATCTAGATGCATCATGGCAGATAACTTTCCGCCAGCAAACACAGCCTCTGCAGAAAATGGCAGGAACACAAAGCACTAGGGCAGAACATAAAAATAAAACTAGCACTTTTCTAAGCAGGGGAATCTAACCACTTCTAGCAGAGAGGGAGGATCCTAAAGGCTGCCAGGGTCAGCATGGATGCAGAATGAACACACCAGCAGATGCTTTAGGCTGAGTAATTTTAGTTTTTCATTTGTTGATGTGTAGGCAAGGGCTGGGCATACGAATTCTATAGCACAAATCTTATGTAGGCCTTTAGCTGTAAATACACTTAAGTGAGGAGATCATCATGTATTACATTATGTTCCTTGGATGGCATATGCTGGAATAGCACGTGTAAGTGGTGCTCTGAAATGCACACCTTGATGAAACTTCTTGTAGCCTTCTAAGGCTAAGCAGATTAAGGGGAAAGAGGGCAGGCTTTCCTATACTATGTGGCTGCAGCTCATATGATAAATTAATCTGCTGTTTCTAGTGAAATTTTGACATGCTTGGCCCTTCTTACATGGAATAAAAGGGAGAAGCTGTCCTGCTAAAGCTAGGCATCACAAGAACCTAATTAATTGTAACATGAAATGTTTGCATGCGTATTGGTATCTGGCTCAAGCAGACTAGGCTTTAGAAAAAATGTTGGAGTGAAGATGGCAACAAACATCAGAGTGTCTTAACAAGGGTTAACAAGCTTTATTTTCATGTTTGGACACAATTGACGCTACAGTTTGGCAGGGAAAGAGGAAACAATTGTGACTAAGGATGAGCAAAGCTCTGGGGCTTTCAAGTAGACTTCAACGTGCTTTGTGGCTCTTTACTACTTAATCTGAAATCTTATTAAATGGCATGTGATTTACTTTCTGTTAAGTCCTCATTAATTTAACAAAGAACAAATCCAAGTGCAATGAAAAGAGGCAGGATCAACTGATTGCACTCCAATACGAAGTAGAACAAAACTATTAATAGCTTTACTAAATATAACTAAAGCCTGTACACTTCATGCCTGCAAAATTTGCTTTGAAATTTATTCCTTTCTCCCAAAATCATGCTCTAGCATCTTAAATCCATGTTTTATTATTAAAGTTGAATATTCAAAAAAAAAAAAGCATGAATGGGGTTACCTGTCATAGATTGAGGCCAATATTAGAAAAACCAGCTCTCATGGATGTCAATGTCTTATGCCATTATGTTCTCCAATGGGTCACTGAGCCAGTAGTTGGAAAACTGGTCATTGTACAAATTGCTTACTGTTTTTGCAGCAGTCTGGCACATTTTAATTTGGTGATCTTCCTGCAGTTGTATCTGGCTCTTAATTTTTTCTACAGGTATCCCCAGATCTTGCAGGACGCAGTCAGAAGAAAAGGATCTTCTTCTAAGCTGGTATGTGTTCTAAAGGAGAATTGTTCTTGAAATGGCTCATGATGATTATTTGTGACTCGAGAAGCTGGGGCAAAGGGAGAGGTCTCAGACTGGGGCGGGGGGTGAGGGAAGGAAGGAAGCAAAAGGTGGGACGCTTCTTTATTCTTGTCTGCCTGCAGAAGGGAAGGGATGGGTGGAGCAGGGACCAGCACTGAGGAGAATGTGGGTCAGAACTTTGCTGGGATGCTATAGGAAATAAGGAGAAACCAGCAGAGTTGCTACAGAAGAAGAAATACCTTGGCTGATACCTGATCATGCAGCTGGTTACCACCAGCAAAACAGAACTTGGGGCCCTAACTTGTAGTTGCTCTTGTCCTGAGGACCACTATGTTCAATATGGTCTCCTTTTCCTCCTTATCTTAAGACAGAGCCCTTGCTCTTCGCAGGGGCTGCTTCTCTGCCCTTCTCTGCCCTTCTCGAGGACTACACTCACTCAGTTCAAATTTCTTCTAATTTCAGTCTTCAAAACAAGCAAACATCAGTGGTGTCTCTGGGCCGGAAAAGTGTTCCAGGCAGGCTCTGTAGCACAGCTGTAATTTCTGCTACGTCTGCGTTTGTTATTTCTGTGGTGGTTTCAGGACTATCTCAAGTCAACACTGAAAGGATTTTAAATTCAGACCCGCCCAAGGAAAAACCAGATTCCCTCCTTAGGAGCTATTGCACCAGTAATGTTGCTAACTCACGAGCAAAACTTCCAGGTATATATATATATATATATATATATATATCTCTATTAATTTAAAAACTTTCTTCAGCTCATCTCGTAAAACCATCCATATAGTCCTGCAGCAAGTGAAGGTTTTCTGAAGAGCCTGCCTATGCTGTTGCTGCTGGTGGCAATTATCCTTGGTGGTATCAAGGTTATACCTGTAACATTTTGGTTTCCTTAATTAAGTTTTTGTGTCAGGGAGCAGCAATGCCAGGTGCTGCTCTGTAAGGGAAGATGAGCTGGAGCAAAGGGTGACAGCAGGGCAGTGGCCTCACCAATGCAGTCCCAGGGCACCCGAGCAAGGTGAGCAGAGCAGGTCCAGTGACAGTAGCCAGGGCCAGTCACAGTCCAGGGATTGCCAGGCAAGTCTGTAGGGATAAGGCAGGTCCAAGGTCAAGCCAGGAAGGCAAGAGTGGGCCTGGGTCAGCAAGGTACCTGGGCCCACATAGCCACAGTCATAATTTAGCTGAGGCAAGGATCATGGGCAAGAAAATGTGGCTACCTGGTGAAGGGAGGGAGGCTGTGATAAGGTTTCTCATGGCTCTTGTCCCAGCAACAGCATCCAAGGCCACACAGTTGTATCTCTCTCAGTTGGCCTTGAGCCCAAGCAGCCAAACCTGTAGAAGGGGGAAAAGAAGTTACAGAGGCTGTCAGGTACTTAGGGGGAAGACACCTATTCAAGAACAAATCTTATAGTTCATAATTGTCTTGGTTTGTGTTTGTTTAGTTCTCTAGTTCATCACTGTAATCAAGCACAGTTAGAGGAAGAGAGGAGGGCCAGTCACCGGGGAGCTCTTGCTACTGCTGGGGTCTCAGAACCCCAGCTTTTGCTGAGCCTGGTGGAAGAAGCAGCTCCTGCAGCCTCAGTGCTTGGTGTCTTCAGTACCAACAGCTGAGATTAAAAATGATTCTCTGCTGGCTTTCTCCTCCTCCCTGCAATTTTCCATCTTTCTAATCCAAGCTCCTTTTCTGCAATCGGACAGCTTTCTCTGGAGCAGTCTGTCATAACTGTATTTGCCAACCGATTTCTCACCTGCATACAATTCTGACATTAGGACCATGCTGTGCTTGCAGCCACACATCAGCTCTTCTGGCTTAGCCTGCAGTATTTCCCCCCACCCCCCCCCCAAATTACATGCAAGGTAGGGCAGCCCCTTTTTTTCTCCCTGGTTATACACATAACTTTGAGCAGTGGTATTTCAATGTCCATCATTTTCCTCCTGCCTAGAGACATGGATAAGGAATCAATATTATTTGTTTTTAATTCTGAAATGGCATCACAGCAACTTAGTCTTCAAGGTTCCTCAACTTAAACAGCCATCACAAAACCAGTTGCCTACCTCTTGATCACAAATTCTTTACCATCCAACTAAACATGGAATAGATTTTTTTAAAAAAAATGTTGTTGGACACTGCAAAACTGAAAGTGCCTGAAGAACCGAGGAATTTGCTATAATAACCTGCTACTTATGCAAGTCCGTTCTGGACTTGTACTTTCACAGTCTTAAGCATGTAAGTGCTATCTAATACTTCTCCAGAACCACAGGGTTTTTGGGACCTGGTAGGGCCAAGGCAGAAGCTGCCATGAGAGCCTTTGAGCACCAATAATGTTAAGTATTGCATGAGCAACTGGTAAGGGTGTTGGAAAAGGTTTTTCTTTCCTCATCTAAACCGTGCAGTGGTTGGGTAACCAGTGGCAAGCTTGTGCACAAGCATTCTAGAATAAGAGCAATGCTGTGAGACCACGTGGCTAAGGACATCCAAGGGCCTGACCAGCTCTGTGTGACTCCTGTTTTGTCTCATTCAACAGAAGATCCCACTTGGTGCTGTATGGCACGTCCAAACTGCCTCATTTTGATGCAGTTCTTCCCACTTTGGGCTCCATCTCAGACTGGCAGCCTTAACCTTGTGGCAGACACTTTGTAAACTTACTCTTCTCCACAGGTTTTCGTGTGCATTGGGGTGTTGCCTGTATATAGTTTAAACAAAACTAGCTGAGAGCAAGGCATGCTGGTCAGCAGCATCCCCATCAGCTTCTCTTTAAGTGCCATGGACGTGGTCCTGTAACGCCTACAGCCTTTTTCTTTGCCGATGGGTCTGCTTCAGTTTGCTAGTATTGACTGCTGAGGTCCACCATAGGAAAGCAGACTGAAGCTGGGAGACCCCAGAGCTGAGTGCTTGGATTCACCTTCCTGATGTGATTCCTATGCACCTTTTACACCCCTCCTTTAACCGCTTTTTGAATGGGGATGTTTATTATATGCACCCTTCTTGGGAGACTGCGGTGCACGATATACCAGGTATTTTTTTATTTACTCTCTGTGTGGGAGTAAATGTGATTTAGATCATACAAGGCTCTCGTGCCTTTCTTCAGTTTTGTTTTATTTAAAGTGACCCTTTGCTAAATTGACTGAGATGACAGCTGCATGTTTCTGTTGATAGGCCATTAAACCAGAAGCTGTTTGGGTCTGGGTCCGGTGGTGACGGTGCATATGGGGAGGTCAGCCTCTCTGCTGCTGTCCGCACAGGATCTGCAGGTCCTGCCTCCCGCCCGTGGCCGGCTCTGCTCGCATCCCACCCGAGGCTTTCATGGGACAGCATGTTAAGCTGCTCAGGCCCTGCAGGTCCCACCGAGGGCCACAGACTTGGCTCCCACCGCCGGTGGGGTGTCCCTGGGGGGGGCGGCGCTGACAGCCTCTGCCCCCACATCCCTTCAGAAGGGCATAGCTTTTCCTGTCTTTCCAGAGCCTTTGCCTGGCACCCGCCGCTGTTATACCCAGGTACTACCTGGTGGACGTGTCTAAGCTTCTCGAGGCAGGCAGGGGAGCAGAAAAGCAGCAGGGCTTGGCCAGAGGTGCCTGGTGACCCTGAAGCAGAACCCTTGTCTTAATCGCTCTTCTCAGGTATGCCTGCACATCACCAAGCCTGCAAACAGTACAGAGCCCTCAGGGAGTGCAGCACACCTGCGTGTTTCCTTTGCTTGCTCTTGCCTGTGCCTGGGATAGCACACGTGTAGGTATGAGCGCTCTTACGGCGTGGGTGGCACTGCTGGGTGTCACTGTCAGCGAGAGTTTGACCCTGTAGCATCAACGCTCCCTCTGTGGGTCTGGAGCTCTACCCTGACCTCAGTTCTAATCAGGAAAACAATAAACTGGGAAATCAATCTGAAGCCCACACCTGGGTCCATGTAGGTGTGTAGGGGGGCTGGCTACCTAGCCACATGTGAATCAGAAATGCACAAATTCTTCTTGGCATTCTGCTCTGTGTCAGTCCAACATCTGACCTCCTATTCCTCAAAGACCCCATTCATCCTCACTTACAGGTGCATCCCTACCTTTGGCTTTTAATACAGCTCAGTGACTGTGCCACACAATTTGTTCTTTGATAGGAACGATCAAGGTATTTGTCCATGTCCTGGCATCAGGCTGGAGTGTGAGGGACGTGTATTAAATTTAGAGTTAAAGGGACAGGCAAAATACATGGATTTGAACATGCAAGGGCTATAGGATTCTACAGTGGCTGTGCTAAAGCATGGATTAACTTTATCCTCATGACATGCTGGGAAGGAGTCACCACTTGATCTCCCCAAAAGTCACCATACAGCCTGGCTAGATTTCTTCTTTTCTAGAAGGAGGGGTTTTGGTGAACACAGTGCTGCTGCAGCTGGGAACAGTTCTTAAAATAACACCGAGGCTCCAGCTCAGACTGGTAGCCTCTGGCAGCTGCACTGGGGATTGCCAGGAAGAAATTGTTTGCATCCTCAAACTGTAGGGGATGTTCCTACTGGTGCAGAAATATTATTAATTGCTAAATGCTTTGTGCCATGACAGGCTCGTAAGGAGGTGGATTTACCGTAAAAAGGCAACCTGGGGTATAGACAGCAAGTTTGTGCTGCTGTGAGGCTGGATGACTCAGGCTGTGATGCTCTGTGTCCTGCTTAAGAACTTGAAGGACAAAAGTTGCTGCAATGACTGTTTCATTTCAGCACTTTAATGCCCAAGAAAATTTACCACATCTGCACCTCGGTGCAATGCTGTGTCAGTGACAGGCCAAAAATAAACCAGTTTCTTTTATTGCATGGGCATTAGACAACGTGGCAAAGAAGCCTTGCTCAGACATGTCATTGGGTTTAATTTGCTTCAGGACATGTGGTAACCAGCAGCCACTCTTAGACACCAAGCACCGAGTGGCCTTGTGCTGTGTAGATTTTGGTTCCCCTAGTCAGTCACAACACAGAAGCCATTCAAGACCTGTGGTACACCTGAAGGATGTTTTATCTGGGCATTACAAATGGGGCATCGCACAGACCTGCTCCCAGCCCAGCCACGCAATTGCTTGGTAACCCTTTGTTAATGCACATGACCCTCAGCTTTCCTCCCTACAAGAGTAAGCCTCCTGCTCCGTCCCAGGAGGCTTACGAGGTCAGAGACTTCTCGGTGGGAGCAGGGGACATACTGTCTGAAGACCTTCCCTTTGCTGGTAGGTGAGACGGGTTTTAATCACAGCTGATTACATACTCCCTTTACTGCTAGTTGCCTTGCTCCTGGGCAGAACTGAAGGACGCTGCCCAGACAGGCTGACGGCATCTATCCCAGGGCTGAAAGCTCCTTATCTCCAGGAGTGTGCAGCAGCTCTGAGCAGCAGCAGAAAATAGATGTGAATACCATAGTGCCCATCCTGCATGACCTTTCTGGAGCTTGTATTGGAAGACCCTGGGAACACGTGTATTTTCTTTCCCGTTTTATATTTTTAGTCATATTCCTTGCCCCAGTCCCTCATCTTTCAGAGTACTCAGCCTTCATTTAAAAATAGATTAAGGGTTTCTTGCATGATTATTAGCCAAGAAGCAGTCTCTGATGTGGCTCCCTTGCTGCCAGTTCAGTGCAGATGAAGGGGAAGTGGGAAGAACCGCACTAGCAGGTGACAAGACACAAGGGGCCCCACGGGTGTCATGACTCCCTTTCCGTTCAACGCCCCTTGTCACCCTCGTCCCAGATGGTTGGCGAAGGGGCAGGGCTGTTCCCAGGGTGTTAGGCCAGGCGGTGGATCTGGGCAGTTCGCTGGATATGGCGCTGGGTGAGGGAGCAGCTCGGGCTCTTCAAAGGGTCACACAGCTGCATAGGGGCAGATAAGGTCTGGGAACAGGAGTGGGGCTTAAATATGCCTGTGTCCCTGATGTCTCTGGCTGATAGACTTGCTGATTGTTTTCCTGTCAGGATCCACATGCCTCTTTGGCAGCTGAAAGATAAAAGGGCTTCTGTGGATAGAAAGGAAAACAGCCAGTGCTCCCATCTGGGTTCAGTAGCCTGAACCGCACCAGAGCAGGGCTCCACAGAGAAGAGACGATGCTGTAAAGGATCCACGGGAGAAATTGGCTGGGCTCTGGCCTGTGTCGCTGGGCAGGGTGGGGAGCTGCGGGTCGGCGGGGAGCCGGTGTGTGCTCGGTCCCTGCTACCTCGCTGCCCTCTCGTCATCCGACACGCAGCTTGTGCAGAAACTGCATTTCAGCAAAGGCTTGAATTTTACAGCAGGCATTCAGTAACTTGCCAGCATGCAGCTAGTGCCTTCAAAAGCTGCAAAATGCTGGCTTTCTCAGGTGCCACGCGGTTTTTGGCATTTCCCGCAAAGCAGCCTTACACAGGTTGAGAGTGGATGGTCAGAGAGAAGGGTGCCTGCACCCTCAGCCTGGTGACTGAGCACCATGGAACCCCACGTCCCATTGCTAACTCCAGGGATTGATGAGCTCCCCACGCGCTCCCTATGTACCCTTCCTCTCCTCCTCTTGCTTGCCATTCCATTTCCCAATTCCCACCTGACCTCCTTGGATGTGTTTCCAGAGCCTCATCTGCTAGCACTCGGTTTTGGAGCTTATGTAGCTGTGCCTTTTTCTGTATTTTTCAGCGGATGAGCAGATGAGATACTAATTGGCGTAGATTGCATCTATTTCCAGCTGAACTGACTTTCTGTATTTATAGGCACCAATCACAGACTGGTAACTAGGTACAAAATAATAACCAAGGTGAGCATATGACCATCACAGAACTGGGCTTTGCTCTTGCAGCTACTTACATTTGATTCTGTAATGGCTTTTCAGATGTTTTTTTCTTCTGTTTCTCTCTATCAAGGCTCTGTCTTTTGTCAGTTTTGTCCCAGGCACAGGCTCAGGCTTGTGCTCATTTTGTCTGGCAGTGAGCATCGTGATTCAAATGTAAAATTATGTGTGAATTACATGCTTCCAGCTCCCCAAAATGTCTTCCTGTCCCTTCTGGTTTCTGTGAGTTGTTCACTGGTTAAGTTACCTCGGTGAGCTGTGAACTGTGTTTTGGCTACCGTTCTGCATCTTTGAGGCAGTTAAAGCCATAACACATCTCAAAACCAACAACTTTTGCTTTCTCTAGATTCAAGGAGGGAGCCAGGTAAGTGCAGATCAGTGAAATGAGTTGCATTCCTCCAAGGAAGGGAAATGCATGCACGTGTCTACATGAGGACAAAGCCTCTGACTCAGCAAAGCCGTGCAGCATGCCCTGGTTCCTGGCCTCAGGTACAGGAGCTGGTGGAGACAAAGCAAAGCTGCCTGTCGAAGGATGAGAGATAACTGGCATATGCTGCAGGCAGGAAGGCTGAGAGATGGCAGCGTAGCAACTCTGGCAGTAAGGACATGAAACCATGGTGGTGTGCTGCCTTGACCTCCTTTCCAGCCGTGTGGCCTAAGGATCAGCAACAGCTGGCAACTCCACAGAGTAATTGTGGGGCAGGCATTTCTATGTGCTCATTTCCTTTCCTTTACATACGTGATGGGGAAAATGATAGTCACCTTGCTGTCTTTCCTGTTAGAGTTGCTTTCCTAACATCCACTACAGATGTCTCTGGCTGCAATTTAAATGAATGTACATAATAACCAAAATGGAGGAAAAACCCATAAGGAGAAAAATTTGAGGATGGAGGATGGGAGAAGGAAATGGGTAGAATCACCATTTTGGGATGAGAGTGTTGTGATTACAGGGCATAGGAAGTGCAGACCAACTTTTTTTCTGTGTGTACTTAGCACCTGAAATCCAAGATCTTTGCAAACACTGTTTAATATTCCAAGCAAGCCTCTTCCATGGGTCATTCTACAGTTCAGAAACTGAGGCAAAAGGAGGTTAAAAAAATCTCCCTCAAGGTGCAAGCTCTAAGGAGAACTGAAAGTAGAGCTTGGGAGTCCTGCCTCTTAATTCCCTTCCATGGCCACAGCTCTCTTCGATTTTCTGCAAGTGTTTTTCACTTGAGGTATACATTAGCGTGCTCTCTTGGAAGTTGTTAGCAAGGATAACAGTATAAAACAAAATGGCTGGATATCTCTAGAGGTCTTCAGGGAAGCACAGGATGTTCCAGTCAGTAAGAGCAGCACTACCAGGAAAGTGACAAATGCTATCGCTAGGTACTGAGTAATGTAGCACAAGAATGAGCCTTTTAGTGGCACATTAAGGAAAAAAAATGATGTACAGAAGTTGAGGCTATTTTTGGGTTTTGATAATTGTTTCCTAAGAAAATGTTGCATTCTACCCAGAGGATCAGTCAAACATTTTGTTGTGAGTTTTGTGGGCTTTAGCTAATAAAAGGGAAGTTACTGAGAGATGTGTGAGTGCAGAATGATAAAGCATTTCTTCTGGGCAAAGCTTAAAGTATCCAGCAAGTATCAGCATCCCTCAGCAGTGCTGTATGTTACACGTAGCATCTCTGAAGTGCTGAGCCTACGTAATGTGAGCCATGGACTCCCTTATGCATGCCACTGGAGATGATCTCTGTGCAGTGTTTACTGCCCCCCCTCCCCGTGCTGGGGGTGGCAGAGTCTCCTAGCCCTTCAGAGAAATGCTTTGGGCCTCCTGAGCCCACCAGACCCGGGGATTCAGCTGGTTGCTGGTAATCTGTGGCAGATAATGGTTATCTGCCACACAATCTGGTGGGCAGGGCGAGCAACCCATCCTTAACATCCGTGAGTCCTGAGGGCACCCAAACTATTTTAGGATCAGAGTACGTGGTGGGGTCTTTGCCTCTTCTAGTTTTCACTGCATGTGCTAATACATTTAAATCCTTGTTCTCACACACTCTGGTCATATAAAAGCAACCAAATCAAGCTCTTCTTCCCATTTTGCCCTCTATTTTGCTCACATTTCAGGGAGACAATCCTCAGAATACAGGAAACACCTCTGGAAAAGTCAGTATTGGTACCTCTGCGTCAGCGTGTGTGGAGACAGGGAGGCAGGGCCTGGGAGGTTGCCATAGGATCTCTAGGGAGAGGATATAGATGGGTCTGAAGAACCCATCTAGGGAAGAACCATCATTTTTCCTTTTTGTTCCCTCTAGGAGGCCACCTATATATATGTCTTTCATCCTCTTCCTACTGCAGTTTGGCCATTTCCCTGATGTCACTGACCTGGGAAGACCAGACAAGTCTGGGCTTAAAGTGTTCTTTTCAGGACAGGTACTAGTCCTTCAGTGGTACTGGTACTTCTTACACTAGCATGTTACGTTCCAGTGCTGATATCCTGGGGTCAATGCTCAGAACCTCTTCTGAGTAAGCAATACTTGAGATAAATTAGGTGGAACTAATGAGATTGGATATACTGGGAGGTAGAGAACTATTTAGCTGGGCATCTCAAATGCCCATTGCAAATATAGGCTGGGCACGTATTTTAATGGAGAGCATCTTCTTTCCTCAGGATTTCATGTGGCTGTAATCAGACCTGCATAAAGGACGAAGCTGTGTAACACCAGCATTTGAGGGGAGAGGAAAAGTACACAGATACAAAATCTATGAGCTGCAGAAAAGGTAAGGAATCAATAACACGAGCTTTAGTGAAATAAATGTAGTGTGATTGAATGTTTTCACTCCATACAATATTTACTGCTTGCAGTAATTTGTCCCAGATGCAGGCCACGGTCTGGAGTTATTCACAGGCATTTGAGGATACAGCTTCTATGAAAGATGACATCCTAAATAAAGCTGTATTGATTCAAAGGAAAGGAATAAGCTTTACAGACATGAAAGGAGCAGGGAGAAGCAGAACCTCAGAAAAGGATCAGAGGCTGGAAATAGAGTTGCTTGTGGATTAACATTGAATGCTAACATAAAAGGGAAAATAGCAAAATACCTTTTGGTGGTGAAAGGGACAGGGCTTTCCTCATAACCTGGGGAAGGAAAGTCCTGCTTTGCTCTCCACCACTTAGGACCCGGTGTAGCAGCTAAAGGAGGTGAATGATACAGGAGAGACAGACTTAAGTCATGAGCTATCATTGTAAGTTAGTGTCCTCCACTGATGGGGAAATGAGTGAAGGAACAGGAGCCCAGGCAACTAAAGGTGCTTTTGCCTTTGCACATCATATATCCTGGAACTGCCCTTAACCTGGAAGCTGGTCTTTGATGCTGTTCTGCACATTGGCTTTCACTTTGTGAAGTACCAGGTGTTCCTAACAGCTACTCGGTGCTGATTTCTAAGTCTTGATCCCATTTCATGCCCCTCTGACTGGCATTATGGGGTGAATACATCCTTCCCATACCCAGCCTTTTTGCTGCTCTAGCTCCTGTGAGGGACAAGGAGAGAAAAATAATTTCTGACCTTCCCTAACAGGTAGATCATTGGTATGCTAGGCAACAAACTCTCCTATATAGATAAGAAAGAGAAAGGCAAGTCAAGACCCTGGCACAACTTTAAATTAAAGGCAAGGAAAGAATTATCTCACCTTGAGTGGCAAGGGAGGAAGAGGTACCCTATTTTCCTGGGCATGTCCTTCTCTCCCTATGCCCTTGCCCTCTCTTACCTATGTATGTGCATTCAACAAAGATGATGTTTTGGGCCTCACTTCAATAAACAACCTCTTTGTATCAAAGAAGAACAAAATGTAGAAGGTTTGGCACTCCAGTCAGATTGCCTAGGGGTAAGACTGAGGGCAGAATGGGAATAGCTGAGCTGGTGAAAAATGGCCGAGGAGAGATGTGCTTCTCTGAGATGGAGAGCAGGGGCCATGCAAGAGACCAGGGATCTACTGGTGTCATTGGGCCCCCCAGGTCAAAACAAAAACTGATGAACATAATCTACATGAGGGGAAGACTGATGTAGAATTAAAATGAGTTTAAGTGAGGGAGCAAATAGCCAAAGAAAGTCTACAATAGCTACACACTGAGCTCCAGAGCCAGGATTCAAAAATCTCCTTTTGCAGATGGGATAAGGTTGAGAGAAATATAAAATACCTCTAAAGACCATATGTGCCTGTGCATTCATGTCCACACATGCACCCAAGTGTGTGTGTGCTGGGGGAGGCATCCTCACCCAGCTCAGAACAGCACATCCATTCTCTTCCAAATTTTCAGGATGGAGTTATAGCTGATGTCGCAGCAGCCACCAGAGAACAACCCAGAATAACTGTGGTACGCTTTGAAATCATGAATTAAAACCAAAACAAAATTCCCTCCTTGCTCCTAATGATATTAGCACTCCTAGTAACACTTGCTTGTTATAGAAAGCAATTCTAAAAAAGGCAGTTTACTTTCGCTGATTTTTCTGCACTTGTAGGGAATATCTGTTTTCAGGCTGCAAGACTTAATTTAGATTAAATGTGATGACAAATGAAAAAATTAGAAGTTAAGCATTTAGCTGATTTCTGGATCATGGTGCAGTAATTTCTTTCATAAAATGGCGGGTCCTCCTACAACTAAAAAGGTGCAGGGCAGAGATGATACAAGCTAAGATGAATTCACCGTGATTCCCCTGCTCCTGCTAATTTGGTAGGGTTCAGACTGAACTTTGGAGGTCAAAAATGCCATCTATTCTTGTAACCGACTGTGGATATAATACAGAGCATGAAATCTGGGGAGGAGGTTACAAACTCGATAGAAAGCCCAAGGTACCTCTGTAAGAAATACTCAAAAAGTGGAAGGAGACCTTGAAGACTTTTGCCTCGGGAAAGCTTAGGAAGGGCTCTGGCACTGTGGGCAAGATGCGCAAGGGGACCAAAACATTTCTGTATGAATGAGGAGTGCTCTGAGAAGGAAGCTGTCAGGCTTTCTGCCCTCGAGGCTGTGGGCTGCAGCATTTCAGTAAACACAGCCAAGCTATGATCCGACATATTCTTTTTATTGCAACAGATGACAAGACAGTTTTTCAGCAGACATTCAATTATTGCATGAAATAGATGTTTGAGCATAAGGGGAAAGTTCTCTTTTTAGATAAACCTACTCTTCACTTGGGACCTCTGTAATCAGAAAATGTATTTGTAGCTGATTGATACTCCTGCCTTTGTGAGCTTTTTGGATCTACATCAGAATTTCAAAGGTACAGGCTTCTTAAAATATCTCTGAGATATTGGACTATAATGTCGGACTAAAGTATGTAACATACTGCAGTGTAGGTAAATAATAAATAGCACCTTTCTGATGCTGTCACCTTCTTAATAGGAACACTAAAAAAAAATGGTGTTCCTTTTCTGCTAAATTTATCATCCGGCAGTGACTGCTGGGTGAAATCCACTGGTTATACAAGGAGTGAGAATTTACACTCCCACCATCCCTTCCTCCTCACCCTCCACCTCCCCAGCAGCCGCTGCCAGCTTGCCTGTTCACCCTGGGAGCATGCCACCAGCCTGGGGGACGGGATGTCGTCTCTGGAACACCGAGCTCCCCGTGGCAGAGCAGTGCACCCACTGCTGCTCTCTGCCACTTTGGTGAAGGCAGCGGGCTTGACAGACGCTTCCAGCCTTCTCTTAAGATTTGGCAGTGGCTCTTCCTGCCATGCTGGAGTTGTCTCGGATTCGGAGAGCGATGTTGCCGTGCTTTGGCGGCCACATTGGGATTGCCTGCCCATGCTGTTCCAGGTGGATACGCTGCTCACCTACCTCTGCCCTGGAAGAAGGTTCCTTATGGTTAGAAAAGTGGAAGGAATAACCCCTTCTTGGTCATTTGGTTTTGTGCATCCTTCTTTCCTCACATATGTTTGGGAGACAGGGGATGTCCAGAACCTCCAGGTCCCAAATAACGTTCCGTTATCTTCTCTGCGATCCTGCCAGGGCAATGGCAAACCCATGACTAAGTGCAAGTGTGGATCAGGATGAACAAGTACAATGGCCGTGCTGATCAAGGTAGATCAATATTGATCCAAGAAAGCAAGCCACCTGCAAGCTTCCTATATTAAATAGTGAGATTTATTAAGTAAAAGTCTCCAAAAAGAAGTACATGAAAGAAAACTAATGAGAAATCTTTCCAGTGATGGGAAATACAGAGGTTCTTGAATTCCTTCTGTTGTTTGTGGGATTCAATGGTAGAAACCTGTGCAGAGCTTGCATGGAATTGGATTAGCTGTTTAAGGTATCTCCTGCAAGCCAGATCAAACCAGATTATTCATCATAGTTACCCTGCAAGTATATATGTGTGTGTGTGTGCCTATCCCAGAACATACAGAGAATTTCTGAGATGTTAACAAAAAAATTCTCACCACAAAGTCACTGTTTATGTTCAACCTGAAATATTTTTCTCCCTGCTGGTAGAGCCAACTCCTGTGAGTAGCCAATTCTCCAGCCTCTACACCGTGTCAGCATGGCTTCGGTAGTGCCACAAAATAGTGCCACAGATACAAAACTGGCTGTCTTGTCTGCAGCCACCCTGAAAAATGGAACAGGAAATTATGGAATTATTCAAGTGTCAAGGAAATGAAACTATTGCAGTGTTTCCTGAGGGGGCATTACAGGCAATGGTGTGATGAGCCAATTTTCTTTTGTCTCAAAGGTGACTGTAAAAATGGCATCAGGGGGTTTCTGGTTTATTCTTTCTTGGTGTCACTTCCCAGTCAGATGTGTTCAGCCTGCAAGGAAACATTGCTTTGTATCTCAGTAGCAGAAAGGCTCCTCAGAAGGTGAAAATTTGTTCAATCTGTCTCTGACCGTTACCAGCAATACAATTTCTACCATTAATGCTTAGGTGATCAGATTGTGGAGCTAAATCAGGGTGTTGAAAAGCTAGGAGCCAGTTTGCTGCATTGCTGAGTCTAACTCTGTTTATCGCTGCTGTATTAATTCCTCCAGGCAGAATCTCATGGAGAGTTGTTTGGATTCTTTCCTATTTAAATACCTATGTGGGTAACAGTAAATGGATGGATTTTCATCCTGCAGAGCAAACCCACGCCTGCTGAAGGGCCTTTTCTTTCTCTGATACCTAATCCTTTCCTTTGGCAAAGCAAATAATGAGACACTTCTACAGATCTGATTAAGCTCCAAGTCCCTTTTAAAAAGACAGAAGATCAATACTATTACTAAATCCATTAAACAGTTCTTCACACTTCAGTTGTGCTCTCTTTAGGATATATGAGAAAGAACAGAAGGGTATTTTGGCTTTTATAAAGAAAATGCATGATAAAGCCCCTTCTCATGTTCCACTTTGTCTCCCTGGCTCCAAGCCACCTGTATCTTCCAGGTTCCCCATCCCTTGAATCTGGCTCACTTGCCAGAATTAGCCAGAGACCTGGGATGTAGGAGGGACTTCTGTCTGTCAATCCAGGCTTGAATCCATCATTAGTATCTGGAAGTTCTGTTTTTTTGTTTAACTCTGATGACAAGTGAGCTGAAGTAGGTCTCACTTTCTGGTTTAGTTTTTGCTTCAGTGCCTGTTTTTTGCTGGTACAGTGAAAGCTTTCACAATCCCAGAACAAGAATCAGGGCACTGCAGCTCTGTGCACATAAACAACAATACAGTTTTGCAGCAGATTTTGAGGTCCTGTATCCATTTTCAAGCCAATGACTGACCATGTGTGAGCAAAGGATATATAGCCTTAGGGACAGGAATGGGTTTTCTTCCAAGCCAGAGCAGAGGGAGGTTTTCCTGTGTGATTTGTTGAAGAACAGACACTTGGCTCTAGAGCTCCCACACTGCAGGCTGGACTCTGTGAATGCTGGTATCTTTTTTCAAGCAGCTCTCTGAGGTAGGGAATCTCCTTCCCATTTTTAAAAAATGTCACAGAAAGTTTTGGTGTCCACAACATGGCACATCTGTGGGGAATGAGCTACTCTGACAATTCCTTCTCTCAAGAAAAACAGTATTGGTGTGACAGGACAATACCTCCCAGTCAGCAGTAGTTACTGCTTCTATAGTCTTACCAGAAAGATCAAGTACCAAAAAAGCTGTGGACACCAAATCCCCTTTCTCCGCCAGAGATGGTCCCTCCAAATCAGGTAGTCCTTGGATTATCTCAAAGGTTAAAGGCAAAGTGTTACAGTAATTCAGAAAATGAAGTATGCAACGCGACACACATCCATGCTTGTCTGTGGCCTGATTGTCACCACCAGTCAACCTGAAAGCTCCATCTGTATGCTGCTCCCTGTAACCACTCTGTAATTATGCCTCATTGTACTGCATTTTTGTTCAACAACTCGTTGGCTGTTTTTCACATCAAATGAATTATTCAGCAGCAGACTGTGTTCTCGTTTCTAACAACAGCAGCAGCAATACCTCATGCTTATAGAGTCCCTTCAGAAGTGTGCTGGAAACATTATTTGCTGAATTCTTCCACACTCAGCAACAGAAGATGGGGCTACTTCAACTAAGGGAGACATGAGGCTCAGCACAGCTCTCTGACATGGGCCAAGTAAGAGAGAGAGCTGCAGAACTAGGAGACAAGTCCAGCTTCTACAGCTCTACACAACTTTTCTTGCCCTCTGAGCTACTTTTCAGCTATGTAGTGTGCCAGATCCTCAGCTACTCTAATCAGCATTATTTCGTTCAATGCCCTGGGGAGATGCAGACATTTGTCTGGATCCAGCCCACATTCTCAGGCTAAATTCCCATGGATTTCCTATGGATACTTAACATTTTTTAGATGTCTTTAGCTCACTGCTGCCATCAAGAGTGGTGGGTGTTTGGATTATTTCCTTGCTGGGCAGAAGCTGAACTCCACCAAATTTGGTTATTAGGACAGGCTGAGTTTGTATGTGCAACAAGCTAGTCAGTGAAGGTGGATGCTGCATGTTTGTGCCTAGCTGCTTCACCTGCACTTCGGAGGTACACCTGGAACCTGTGCTTGCCTGAAGATCTCACATAGCAGTGTACATCACAGGCTTGACGCCATCACTGATAGTCTCGGAGAGTCAGGGACCTACAAGCCCTGCAAGCAATGATCTGATCTCAGCAATTAACACCTTTTAACATGAACCTGAGCATGGAGCCCACAATGGGTAGTGAGTTCTAGCAGCATCCTACAGCCTGGTTGGATGTAACCAAGCAGCTACGGATTTGAGTCTGCTCTTGCCACACATCTTCTGCAGAGTATCAGATTCAATTCAAAGCTGGCTTTGCCCCGGAATGAGATGTTCGGTGATGTTAGGAGATCACTAACACCACTTCAAGCTTTTCAGAAACTCTCACTGCTTGCAACTTATGTGGGGCACGTTTCTTTGGTGTTCATTAAAGAAACACTGGAATGTGTGCATTCAAATCCCATGACTTACCAAACCAGGTCCTCTGTTGCACACCCTTTCTCCTGTCGGGAAAGAGCAAACAGCAAGCCAGACATCTGGAATGTCTTTCTGGATGACACTGAGCTACTCGTTACTGTGAGTACAGGATAAAACTCTATGAAGAAGAGAATCCAAACCACAATCTTCACTGGAATCTGGACAAACATTGATTAACATTTTCCCTCTTTTTTTTTTTCCTACCTCTCATCCTTAATTTTAATTTCTTCTGAGCATCTTCTGGTTTTCTGTTCATGGTCAAGCGCATGAGCTGCTAAAAAACCAAGACAGCTGGGGGAGATGGAAATTCAAATCTATGGGCTGCACTGCCTATGACCTCTGCCTAGAAGGTTTTGAAAGAAACATGTATCTTGGGTATGACTAGGGGAGCGTGGGGAAAGAACCAGCACATTGCAGTGGACACACACACTAGCTCTTGATTGTTGTGCCATGTTCTTCAGTGTTCCCATATTGCTCAGGCATTTTTAATCCTACTTGTTTTGGATGATCTGAATGTGCCTGACTCTGCAAGGTAACCTGAAAGAGCAGGAGTTGCTCTGCCTGATGAAAGCCAACTGTGAGTGATGCTCCCAACAGACTGTGACTCTCAACTGTCAAGTAGTGTTTTTCTTGGCTGCTAAAGCACTGCAGGGCTTGTGCAGCTGTAGAATGTTTTAGCAATACTACAAAAGTGGAACAGGTATATTGATTTCCCCCCACCCAAAAGCTGGTACTTGATGCAGAATCTTATTTTGCTTTGTCTTAAAATTTGCCCACGTGTATCCTTTAAAAAGCAGAGAGATGCAGATCTGGAAAAAGAATTGTGATGTTTGATTTCCTGGAATCTAACTGTTTCTCAGTCAAATAGGATGCAACTCAGTAAGCAGTGTTGGCTGCACAGACACAAAAGGACCTGATGGCAATACAGCAGAAGAAAGACTGGGATTAGTCAAAGCAGTCTGGGACGAGACTTGAACATGAGTCAATGATGTCTTGCTAGTGCAAAGAATAAGTAGGCCCATCATATACAGGACCTCTGAAACGATGCTTTTGCTCTGTCTTGTGCTGAAAGGCCATGCCTGGAGAACTGTCCTGCTTTCAGCACTGCCCTCCAATAAAGATGTAAACCACCTGGAAGAAATACAGAGGAGAGAGAGGAGAACAAGCAAGGAGCCAGAACACTTGCTGTGTTGCAGAAACGTTGATGGAAGCTGAAAGATCAGAGTCCTAGAGAAAAGCCTTTCACAAAGATCAGAAATTGCTCCAAAGTGAGAGAATGGTTTTTTGGTCATATCTATTGTAGCTGAAACAAGAAATAAGTGGTTTAAATCACCGCAAAGGAGACCTAGTTTAAACTGTAGTAAAAAGTCTCCTAACTTTCCATTTATGAAGGCAGTGGTATTCTGTCATAGGAGGCTTTTAAGAACAGGGTAGATAAACATCTCAGGAGCAGTTTAACTCAATCTGACCTAATTGCCTTAAGGCAATGGGGTGATGTAGATGCTTTCTTGCAGATCTTTTCCAGTCCTATTTTCAGAGTTGGTACCTCCTCAGATTTATGGTATGAGATGACATGGCTTGGCTTCCTCATCATGAACACAGCTGTGAAGTCCCTGCGGGGAATCTGCATTTATACTGGTGATGAATGAAGAGGAGAGATCCTATCTTTTATCAGATAGCCATCTTTCATTAGTCAGCTGAGTCCATCTGACATTGAACCACTGAGATGTAAACATTTGGGATCCCTAGAGCTCCACATCAGCCTCTAGACTAATAACAGGTGGAGTGGGAAATGGCTGTCCCAGAACACTGAAATTAAGTGAGATGTCTCTCAACAATAGCATGTGTCTTAAAAGAAGATCCATTGGGAAGAAAAATGGAGCTCATTTTATAATGGGAACCCGTACTAATGATGCTGTGGGGTTCCTCATTTTTCCTGTTGATTTGAATTCTGACTGTGTATGCTATAAATTATGGGATTTTCCTAACTGACAGTGTTATATTCCCAGCCACAGATCTGAGAGTCAAGCTGTGAAATTACCTGTGATCTGCAGATTTAGACCCTATTCCTGTGTACAGCCTTTCATCTTCTTCTCTCATACAGAAATAATTTTCCAGAAGTCAATCAAAATTCCCAGACTGACAGCCTTAAGTCTGCTGAACAGCAACTTGAGCTTGCCAAGTTGAGGTGAAAACTTAAGTTTGGGGTGCTGCTGTGACATGCTGGTTTGGTGGTGTTCAAGGCAGGCTTTTCTCTTGCTCAGCCCTTCCATTCTTGCTGGGCCGCTGACCAGATAACTACTTTTCTGTGCTTATATGAAAGCCCAGGCCTGTGTGAATGCTACATCAGCAGGCAGCATTACCTGCACCAAACATTAAGAAGCGATGACCTGAGCCCCTCTGAACCATGAGAGCTCAAAAAAACCTCATGAATTTTTACAATTTTCCTGTTGATGATTGGAGTCCTTACTACTCAGGTTTTAAAGGGCTTTTAGACACAGGGACCTACCTCGACCTCAGGATGACACTGCAGTCCCAGCACAAAAGGCCGGGAGAGTCAAGCCTGGTGAGAGTTGTTAGCAGTGGCGGTGTGCCAGTCAGAGGTCAGCCCTGGCTTCATGAGCCACCCCTGCAGCTTGCAGAGCTGATGCGAGAGCCTGGTCTCCAGAGCGCAAATGGCTCACACGTCCTCTCTGCCCGGCTAATCCCAAGACCTGGCTTTTTGTGAGCATTCTGGCTCAGCCCCCATCTCTCACTCAGCCAGGGGCCATCTAAAGGACCCGGTGAAAGGGCTTGCATCTTGCCTTGCTAAGGTTATTTCAGGGAATGGGCTTATGTGCTCTCCCTGAGTCAACACTCAGAGCCTGCCAACAGGCAGCCGAGCCTCAGAGACAACCTACTGAATTCAGCAAGCTGTTGGTTGGATCTAATTCAGCCCCAGCAAGATGCAGGAGACCAGCTCTGTGTGAAGGAATATGCCATTTGCATGTGGCCATTTGTCTAACCAGAAGTTTGTAGGAGGTAATATGAAACAGCTGGGTTTTATCTGATGCCAAAAGATTTGCTGTAACCCAGTACTGCTGCTGTGTGAAGTGGAGCAAGCCTGCAGGGTCTATCACCAGCTCTTTTCAGGGAGCTGATACCACAGTCCATCCAGCACACAACTTTCCCTTAAGGCTGTTCCAGGCCATACTAAGCTGCTTTCTTCGGGCTGCCATCAAGAAATGAGAATAACACTGGCAGCCAGACTAGCTGCAAACCATCCATTGTTGGTTAAGAAGGTGAAAATCCTTGTGTTTCCAACTGTAAATCCCCCAGCTGTCTTTGCTAAGCAAAATCAGCGAAACATTTAGTCCATCTGTTTCATTCTGGGTAATCTGAATATGTACTTTTTTTTCCTAGCGACCATTAAAATACATTTTAATTGTTGTATCGCATGCTCAGCAACAGTTTCTGTCTAGAACAAGAGTTAAAGATGCTGCTGCAGGAGAAACAAGGTGCAACTGCATCTGTGTTTGAATCACTGCTGAAGCAGAGACATTGACAGCAAAAGCTCCCCCCACAAAACTGGAAGAGCAGCCTGCTTTATGGACAACTTTGGCAGGAAGGCTGCAATCTGAAGTCATCAAGAAAATCAAACTCCCTTCTCAGCCTTGGAAAAAAGCTCTCATTTGCTTTGTTTCAGGTCTCAGAATAACTCTGTCCCCAAAACACGATGAAGGTAGGTTACTACTTCCAGCTAATACAGGTCTTAAAATGATGACCCTATGCATGTTGTCCCTGCCTCACCCACCCCAATGCTGCTGTCATGTGTTGAAAAATACATTAAGGTAAGGCAGTTGGTCTATCTCTTGGTTCACCATATGGAAAGCAATACAAAGGCAAAAGAAAGGGATCAGCATTTAAAGGTCCTCCAGGCAGCCACTGCCTGAGGTCTCCTCCTTGTGTCCTCAGGAAGATATCGGTCTCGCCTGTCCTCCTTCCATCTCCAGGGTCAGAGCTATGGTAAGGTCTGGTCACCCAGTTGCCCAAGTCCTACTTGTGTCCTGAATGGGAACCTTGCTACCAGCTGCATCTTTTAATTTTTCTACTGTATTCCATTTCTCTATTTCCTCTTTCTCTTGTGTTTCACTCCTTGTTGTCTCTCCCATTCCAAAAACTCCTCCTCTGCCCTGGAGACAGAACTTCTGCAAGTCCCTTCAGACTTTCAGCTACGGGTATCTGTGTCTCTTTCTCTTCTGTTCCTTTTCCCACCTAAACTGTCCTTTGAGATACTCTTGTTCTCCTTTCCCACCTAAACAGGATCCCAGGCTGTGAATTGGAACTGCTTTGACTGATTTGTCGTGAGACCACTCAGGCTGGTTTTTCACATTCAACAAAGCTTTCACTTCCCTTGGATATCTTCTCCCTCCTCTCCTTCCTCGGGGAGCGCGTGTAAGCAGTTATGTTCACTGCAGATTTGTGGCCAGATGAAAGCCTGCAGAACCAGGAACTCATCAAAGCAGCAATTGGTATAACCGTTTCAGGACAGTCAAGTAGTCAGTAAAACCGTGTCAGGACTGGTTGAGCTAGACAGGCCCTGCTGTGGGATGGACCGGACAGTGGGACGAGGTCAGGCCCAGCTCTGGCTTGTACATTTCTGCACCCCACAGCCCTCTCGTGCACCCACCCACACGCACACTCACATTCGCATAGACTGACGAATGCCCCCATAAATGCTGGAAACAAAGTCTCTGGTTGAGATGATTTAATACTAAATCTAGCTTCTGTTACTAGTAACCAGGTCTTTTTCCTTTCCTTTCAAAGAGATTTTTTTTTTCCTTGGCAGAGTTTTTTATAGAAAGCATTTCTGTCATCTTCAGTGCTCGTATTTTGCATTTCGGCTGTCAGTAGTATTTCACAGTAGTTAACACCAAACCTTTACAGTACTGAGGTATGCTAGGGTCTAATACAGAAAATGTACAGTTTCAGATTAATCACAGTTTTGATTTGTAGCTCTGACAATAGACAAGAGAACATATGCTCATATGCTTCTGTTAGCTCAGCTCTGGGGAGAAAACAGTATAATGAAGAGAGTACACGGGTGATTCACTCTTCCTCTGAGCTAATCTCCCATTGCATATGTAGGCTGTGGTGGGCAACGGGGAGCTCTCGTGAGTGCTCTGTATGACAGGAGTCTGGGCTCGTGTGATCACTGCAGGTCTGGTGGCACTACTGGTGTGAGGATCCACGTTGGCCCCAAAGCCCCAACCAAATTCCTGTTCTTGTTCCCTAATGCCCTTGCCAGTTCCACCTGGCTGCGGTATAGGTTATTTCCTCACCAGTGGTGGGGGGTTGTCAGAGTAGCTATGAGCTGGCACAGGTTCACACCCCCCCCACCCCGGCAGGCAAAATGGAGGAGTGAAGGGGAGTCCTTTGGAAAGAAAGAGAAGTTGTGAAGTTAGTTTTGCAGAGCTGCTGCTATTTATAAAACTTGGCTGGTGATAAAGGAAGGAGAAAGGCTGTGGGTAGGGCCTGTGAAGTCAGCCCGTCTTGGAAACACTGCCATGGTTGAATAGTGCCATGCATGTTCCCTAATCTGTCCACGTAACACAACAGATGCTTGCCATAGGATAAGGAGTGAGCATGCAAGTAGGGCAACAAGGTAATTTCCTGTTCACTACACAGTCTATTTCCTGATTCTCCACCATGAGTGCTACTGAAAACAGTTGCTGTAGGCACAGGTCTCTGGGCTGAACAGAGTTCAAGCTGGCCCCTTGCTGTGACAGAGGGAGCATCTGTCTCCGGGAAGGAAAAAGAGAGGGGTTTTTCCCCTCCCTACATGTGGGATGACTTACAACCCCTTCCACCTCACAGGCTGCTAACGGCCTCAAAGTCACACAATGTCACAGGTTTCCTTTCATGTTCTTACCAAGTATCCATGAATTTACTTTCCTTCGACTGTAGCCGTGAGAGGAGCCAGGAGGGTGTCTTGTCTTTTTGTCACCTTCACTGAGGCAGCATCGAGGCTGCTGGTGGTGTGGTAGTGTAGCCTGCAGCACTTGGTAACTGAGAAACTCCTCAGAAGATCAACTCAGAACAATTTTGGGAAACCATCTCATACTAGCTGCAGCAATACTTAGTCCTACTAACTGGTTATGTGAATCCATAAATAGCATTAAGGAACCTGATAACTTACTGGACCCTCCCAAGAATCCCATCTGGGTGGCACACTGGCCCACCACTGTTCCTCCTTATTTAAGTAACTGCTGCCCGTGCCTCTAAACTACTGTGCAGAGCAAGGAGTTTCACAGTAGAAACTTGGGAGAAACATCAGTGTGCTTCAGGGTACAGAAGGAAAGGTGAATGAATGAGCAGAGAAGAGTAGTTGTCAGGAGGTCCTGTGTGAATTTGGTTTGATTTCCCCTTTGCCCAGTGCACACCCTCCCCTTTTCCTTCTCCTGCCCCTTGGAAAAAGAAAAGAGAAAGGATACCATCAAGGGATTGAGCATAAAGAAAACAATGCTGACAAAACCTCTGGAGATCTCATGTGAAGCGTCATGAGAACACAGCCACTCCTGGGCCTGCTGGGCTGTAGTTTGGGGAGAACATTACACAGATGAAACTTGCAGAGAAATTCTGGGAAAGCAAACCAGAGATGAACAGCTGAGGGGGCTTCTCTGCATTCAAGATCCTCCTCTTCATCTTACGCGCTCCTGGGTTCACTAGCAAGCAAGAATAGCCAGACCTTTCCCTTCCTATCAAGTCTGGAAACCAGTCATAGCCTCTTCTTAATTTAAACAAAGACTTCTCCACCGTGCTCAGGCCACTTTTACCAACTGCAGCAGTTAACACGTATTTGGAAAAATTCTGCAGCCAGCATGTGTTTGTCTTCTCCTCACACTTTCAAAAATGATTGTGCTGGAGGAAGGAAGCCTCCCCCTCTTTTGCCCTCTCCAGCTGGAAAATCACCTCTAATCTTACTGCCTTTTTTCCTGCTGTGTATCCTGCCAATTAAAACTGTGTCTTGTTATGAACTGCAAATAATGTGGCTAAGCCTTTGGTCAGTTTTTTTCTAGTTCCATTCTCATTCTGCTGATGAACCTGGGTTTGGCTTGTATTTTGCATCCCATGATCAGCTCATCCCTCTCTCATTCCACCCTCAGTTCCTGCTTACTGTCAGCTTTCCTACTGCCCTGCCTGGCATCTGCCATTTTGCTCCTGCTGTTTTCACGTGATAGGTGAATGGGCTCACTTCCCATTGCACTGGAGACATTTTAGCCCTGCTGGGTACGTGGAGGGGCCTGTGTTCACTCCCCTACATACTGTACATTGAGGACATACACATATACCACCCAGCTGAGCTAAAGCCTTGTTTGCTTGTTTTGGCTTCCAGGATGTGTATTCTCACATTGCCATTTGACTGCTCCACAGAAAAATACCGTCAATTTGTAGTGGACATGACCACCTCCAACAGCGTGTCCTTCTCTGTCTCTCCAACTCCCTACAGCAATGGCCGGGTAACTTGGGTGGGATTAGGTGCCTCTGCCAAAACTTCCACATCTGGCTGTTAAGGACCACCCACTGGAAAAGGTGTGTAACTCTATTTAACTATGGACTCTGGAAGATCTTATTGTACACATAGACCTCTTTCTTGGGGGCTTGCTAGGTTCTCCCCTTTACAGCCAATCCTTACTGTGTTTTTCTCTTTCCTGTTAAGGCAGTTCTTGGACAAAACCACAAGTTTCTCCCTTGGGTATTCTTAAATTGAGCAGTAGCCAGGGGATAAACTTGCCCATGGTCTTTCAGGGCCTTGCTCCTCTAAAGCTGAAGAGCCCCTTGATGTGCTAGGTGTCAGATATGCCTTCTCTTTCTTTCTGCAGAAGACAAAGCCTTTTAGGAAGTTTCCAAGGTTCTTCCCTACTCCCCTGACATGTGCAGTAGAAGTGGTGATGTGTCTGCACATCTTTCAAATTAGACTGCAAACTCTGCTGGGATGTTTGATACTACAATGCAGAGCTGGCTGATATGAGTTGAGTGCAGTCCACAGGAGCTCTCTTGGCTTCGGTGGCATTGCTGCTCTCTCTCTCCTTGACACATGGAAGGCCAACACCTGGAGTTTTGTTCGTGTTTCCAGCTCTGTGTCACTGTGGAAACATATAGATGCTACATAGCTGGCAAACCAGTCCCTGACTTCCCTCTTTGGTGTGAGTGTGTGTGCACTGCTTGCAGGTACTCTGAGTGTGAAGGTACATAAGGACAACCATTTTCTGCTGAAAGTAGGTTGTTGTGTAGCACCTAGAGGCTCTCTGAGATCTTTCTCATACGCACATTCACAAACCCCCCTCTTTCCCCCACACTTTGCAATGCTCCTGGAGTGAAAGAGGCCGAGGACTGAGGAGACTGTACTTTGGTGTCTGCTGTGCCTTTTTTATACTAATGTATACGTGGGAGTGATGCAGTGACAGTATGTCAGTGAAGCCATTGTGAAGGCTAAACTGATTCCAGACAAAGTGACAGCCCATGGACCTATGCCTCCAGTGACTGGAAAATGCCCTTTCTCTTATGTTAAGGTCATGAGTAACAAGCCTGCCTCTGCTTGCCTGAGCTTTGCTGGGGCAGAGACTGTTTGTGTAGGTGGTGTCCTCTCCTCCTGCATGGCCTGCAGGATGAATCCTCATTTCACTCCTAGTTAAGAGACATAGGCAGCTGTGGGATGAGCTGTCATGAGCAATATGAAGTAAGGGGGAGTCACCTCTATTGGAATTTGCTGCACGCTGTGATGTATTTAGGATACAAGGACTGCATGTGCCTGAGAACCCGAATCTTATTAGCTCTGTGTTTTATACAGTATGAGGTACACCTTACATGCAACTAAGCACACCTCTGCTTAATTTTTTTTCTGGTCCAGTTAACAATCACCTACAGAATTTATCCCATTTGTCCTCTTTAACTCAATTGTTGTCCTAGCAGCAGCTGTAGCATAATTTATTGCTTAAGACATGAGCAGTGGTGGGCAGAGGTGCTTGGTTTTTCTGGCACACATGTATGAACGATGGGCCATCTGAAGAAGGTGACTGTTCTGCCTCCAGGATGCAGCCCTTTCCTTCACAGTAGCTGCATGCAGTGCTCCCAATTTTGGGAAGCAGCTGCTTTCCACCACCCACCTGAGGAAGATGAACTTCTGGTGCCATCCCAGGTAATGTAAGTTTCACACAACTGATGTAGGTCCCTCTTATCTCAGAGACTTATATGCTACTTTCAGATGGTCTCTTCCCCACGCCCAGTGTGGGCTGGATGTGTCCCTGAACTAAAGAATATGACTTGAGTTTTTTCAGAGACAATGGCAGAGATTTGCCTTCTCTCTTGATGTTTCTCTATCAACTCTTTCAAATTTTGGCTAGAGAAAAATGTGGTGAGATACCACAGCTGGAATATGGGATGCCATAGCCAACTGTCTGCAGACACCATGTCTGCTGGGACCAAAGCACGCAGCACCTGGCTGAGCTCTGTCTGTTCAGCTCTCTGTATTTCAGTTTCCATGTTTCAGCTGAGGCCCAAGTGAAGTATCTCACTTCACACTGACCACCATGGGGTGAGACCACTCATGTACATTCTGCAACTGGGAGCAGGTCCCTGTGGGCCACTGATGGGGCAGTCACACTGGAAATGTGTTTGTGGCACTTACTGATCCCATTACTGGCAGTTTCAGAAAAGGACCCTTGACCCAAGGAGCCTGAGCTCTTAGAAGTGATCAGTCTGCTGGAGGAGGTCTAAACAGGCCCTATGGGCTGCTGAAATAGGCTCCTGCCCTGTTTGTCAGCACCATGTTCTCCTACAAAAGAAAAAACAGGACACAGGAAGCACCAACACAAGGTGGGAGAATCAAGACCTCAATCCAATGTACTAATAATACTTAGCACTGTACATCACTGTACTGTTACTTACAAACATTAACTAATACATCCTCACAACACCCCTGCGAGGTAGGGAAGTATTATTATCCCCCAGTGTACAGATGGGGAAACCGAGGCACAGAGAGGCTAAGTGACTTGCCCAAGATCACACAACAAGGCATTGGCAGAGCCAAGATAAGAATGGAGACGTCCCTTGTTCCCCACCCCATGCTGCCCCCACTAGACAATGTTGTCTCGACACGGGGAACCCAAGAGGTTCCTTTGAAAAGCAATGCCTGGACTTGTTGCCTATTAATAATTTTTATTTGCCTTTAATGAATTATTTCACAGTTTTTCCCTCACACTGTACACCATGCTTTCACAGTCCGTTCAGCATTCTGTGGTAGCCCACAGCCTTCTCCTCCGGCACCGGGACAGCTCTGCAGGGGGTTCATAGGGTGCTCTGTGCTTTCATTAAGAGGATGTTTAGAAACAGTTTTCACTGGCATTAGACTGGGAGCATGTGAGCTCTCACTGGAGACCGATAACACACACTGGAGAAGCAGGCAGGGGGAACTGATGGTAAAAAGGCATTTTCTATCCCCTGTGAAATGACCAGCGGTTCTCTAGGTTTCTTAGCTCTTCCAAGCTCCAGTGATCACTCAGAGCAGAAACTGTTGGTCTTCAACTTGCCTGGTCAGGAACTCGTCGTTCTGGGGGTTGCTTCCCTAATAGGTAATAGGCAGTCAGCTCAGGACCAGAAAGGTCCCCCAGCATTGCCTACTCCAGGTGTGTGACACTGTCTTGGAACAAGGCTGGCTGTAGCCGTTGTGCTCTCCTGCCACGGGGAAGGGGTATTACCATGGTTGGCAAGCAGCCATATCCAGCATCTAAGTCTCTTTTTTTTTTTTCAAAACTGGGATTCAATGAAGAGCAAGGGAGAGTGGATGGATGAGGAGATGAGGATGAGGCAGAGCAAACAGGAAAATCCACCAAATGAGCTTCTAGGAAGGAAATGTTCCCCTTGGGCACTTCAGCTGAAGTGGCTTCATTTTCACAAGGCTTCTTTCTCTCTCTGGGAACATCTGCTGAGCTTCATCTCTGTCAGCTGGATATATCGTATGACATTGGTATCTGCAGGGAAAGAGCACACACATACACATACGGTGGTTACAACTCCCTGTGGAAGACAGACACACTGCACCTTCATCCTTGGTGCATCACCAGGGGAGCAACAGGTCTCCAGCGCTGCCTGCAGGAACAGTATCAGCTGGAAGGGGCTCTGCACCAAACCCTGCAGCTTTGGTTTTGGAGAACCTGGTCTGATTTGTGCTCACCATCCCTGTTGCTCACAATTTTGCCTCAGCTAGTTTTTACCTTCTCTCTGATTACTCCTGGTCAGCACAGTTGAATTCAGACAGCTTAAACTATCCAGGTCATCCTTGCCTGTTCTTGTGGCTGCTTGATTGGCTTCCCTTCCCTCAGTGCCTGCAGGCAAGCCCCTGAAGGCATTTTATGTACAGTTATGCTCTGCCTTTTCACCCTCCTATTCCTTTTACAGCCTATTTCACTCTTCTCACATTTTTCCATGATGAGTTGAATTGGGAAGAGCATCCTTCACATTCTCTTTGTACCCTTGCTTTCCTCAGATTTCATAGTTCAAAGTTCTTCCACCATGACACTCTATCTGCATTTTAGTCATATGCTGTATGTGGCATAGTACCTTGTCTGTCCTGTCTAATGAAGTTCCTAGGGGCAGAGAACCACTGACTCATCCCTATAGAGAGCTGTGAGATCCCAGCCCTGTGCAGGTGGTAAGCTGAGCCCTCTTTTGCCTTCCACTATTTCAGTGCATCAACACAGCACAAAGAACATGTTAGTTTTGTTTTACCTCCTGGTCTCAGCAATGAGGGAACCTGTTTACCCTGAAGCACAGGTTGATCTAAATGAGTATGTGTCTCCAGACAGACCCCATGGTTCTGCAGCCACGGTCAATCCTTTCTCAGATCACATTGACTTACTATCATGAGGGTGACTTCCCAGGCACATGGCATCTGCACAGTGGCAAAAGCCATGTGGTATCAGAAGCAAGCAAGCAAAAAACCAGCCACTTTCACTTAGGTATTAATTGAAAAATGGTTCTTTGCTCACAGCCTTACTCAGCCAGCCAGCCAGCCAGGGCCACCTTAGTCCCTTTTAGGTTATTAGATCCTCAGAAACCAATCTGAAGTGCACTGCAGTCCACAGACAGAGGGAAATCTTGTCCCCTCTTCATCCGAACAGCAATGTGCTCCGCACCAGCCAGGGAAATGAGAAGTGCTTGAACTTTCAAACAGATGAACAAATTACTGGTAACACATCCAGCCCTAGCAAGTGTGGGTACTGCACCCACCAAAGCAGTTGTGGGTGCAAAGTTTCCTTTAAACATGAGAAGGGGACATCTCTGCTGTGGCCTCATCCAGACTGAAACAGTGGGAGATTGTTTTCCTTTCATGCAGAGCTCTGCACAAACTAGCCATGGGGTAGCAGTGGGCTGTGGCAATGCCATTATGACTTCTCAAGCTGTCTCTGGTGAGGTGGGTCTCCCTACTGAGTATTCTGCAGGTTCAGCTGCATCATCCTAGTCAGTCCAGAGGGTGGGATTCAGTGATTAAGTTACTTGCCCCATTTGGGGCATTCTCCCTGAGCCAGTAAGTTCTGCTGTTGCTTGCGTTACACAAGGTGCACTAGCATCCCGGGCTGTTCGTGCATTAGCATTTCACGCCAGCCGAGCACATTTTAAAGCAGCTTTTTATAAAAACAGAATTGGTTTTAGTTACGCAGCCTCCCAGAGTGAAGAAATTCAGTCGAGGCGGTAGCCCCTATTTTTAGGCCTAAAATCAAATCAGTGCACGTGGCAGGCAGGTGGCTAACTAGCTCCCAGCAGCATAGAGCCAGGGCAGACAGCCCGGCCAGAGTCCTGCTGTGCTGCCTGCACCTCACTGCAATGTCTGCTCTGTGCCTGTCCAGGCTTCAGCGGGCTACAGTCCGGGTGCCCATCCCTGCTGCTGAGGTTCACGCCTTTGAGGTCCGGCTGGTGCAGGTGATAACTGCACAGGTGTGTTAGGAAATCACACCTGCCTGGGCCTGCAGGGACTCGATGCCTGGCGGAGGGGGCGGAGGTGGGTTCGGTGCATTAATTGGGTAACGAAAGGTTGCCAACTCTCTTTGGCTTGTGGGTAAGGTAGCTAGCTGCTGACGGCACATCTTCACTCACCTGGGAGATTTCCACATGCCTGGGAAGCCGGGGCAGGCAAAATAAGGTGTAGCCTGATAGAGGGTGGGAGATACTCCCATTGTGAGCTAGTTACAAATCTCCCAGGTAGGCTTTGGCATGCTTTGCTTCCTTTTTGAGGGCCACTATTTTATCAAAGAGAAATAACGAGAGCAGCACTCTGTTTACAGAAGTGAAGCCCTGTCTTTGTCAAGTCTTTTCCATCAAATAATATTGCACCACACCAGCTCTGCCTGCAGAAGTACTTCAAAGCTGCATGCAAATGTTAATGAAGAGAAGATTCTCATCTCCCAGTGAGGAAGAAGTGAGCTCCTTCTGCTGGTGTGGAAATAACAGGTAAGGACAACTCAGATGAGGGGTTAGCCATACCAAGAGAGGCTGGCAAAGCTGCAATGGGCATGTGTCTCCTGGCTCTTAGGACCATGCCTGTGTCCTTGTGCAGACTGGCCTCCTGCCTTTTTGAAGGTCATTTCTGTTTCTCCCTGTATCTTCAGAGCCCAGCTGCTTATCTGCTGTGCAGATACCATGGCCTGTTTTTTTCCCCCCAGGACTTCTGAGTTGCAGGGGTTCAGGAAGGCAGCTCTTGAGCTCAGCTGTGAGCCCACTCCACGCAGCGTGGGAAATCTGGCTTGTACGTGCAGTCCGCATGCTGTCTGAACGTGAGCTTTCAGCGCAGGACCAGCAGAGACTAACTGCAGGTGTTTTGATATTACCAGGCCAGCTGATGGTCCAGTCTCAATCTCAGCCAGTACATCCCTCGATGGTGTGGGCCCACCAGTGGGAAAAGAGCTGAAGAAGGCTTGAAGGTAAGGTGCATGTTTGGCTGCCCAGCCTGCACCAGCCCCTGGACACAGAGTTCATGGAGGGCTGCATGTGTGCTTTGCACAACTTAACAGCAGCTTCCCACTCCCTGAGTAAGGAGGCTTATACAATTATCTTGTGTTATTTCCATCTGCCTTTGTGATTTATTTTTTTTTGTTGTTGTTTGGAGGTAGCATAGGAAATCAGGCCAAACCCAACCTTCACCCTTGACAGGCAGTAAATAGCCATAAGGGATTTGCTGTGCTGACAGCCCTTTAGAACAGTAAACCCCTTTGCTAGCTAATTCCTCTTTACCATTTTAAAATCTCCCCCACCAAAGAGAATAACTGCCAGTGATTTGTGCCAAAACCATTCCTTATTAGAAAAAAAGAACACACTGAACATGAGTGTAATAATAACCAACTGCTTTTACCAGTGAGCCTAGAGAAATCTCAGATAAAGGAAAACAATAGCGTTTTGCAGATGGAGACACTGAAAGTGGAGACACTGACTTACTCCAGGTCACATCATAATTCTTGATAGTGTTACCCGATTCCTACTGCTGTGTTTTAACAGCCACATCCTTTCTTACTGTATGTATTCACTTCTTTCCCCCTGAATACCCTTCAAGTTTTCCCTAATCATAAATAAAACAGTAGAATAATGGCCTTGAATGGACTAACAATAACAGGGAAGAGTCTCTGATGCAGAACTGAAGGCCAGAACTGTTTTTTGTATACATTAAGGGCCTTTGGGGACACTTTCTGATATGTTTTTGCAGCAAGCTGTGGTATTTGAAGCTGTTGCTGTTGAATAAATTAGTATTTATTTCAAGAAGCAATGAGGGATACCAAATAAATAGTATCACGGGGGGTGGGGAGCACAGAAATACCTATTTAAAAAACAGAAGCAAAGTGGTTCAGCTAAAAGGGCTTTTTCACATCTGAGCCTAGTCAGAACCTCAAGGTTAGGATAACTTCTTCTTTTCCACTGACTGTTTTTCTCTTGCATAGGCTTTTCCATTTCCTGGTTCTGGCAAGGGCTGAAAGCAGAAGGGCACGCTGTAAACTAAAATAGGCTAAACTGAGCTTTTAAGCACATTTGCTCAGGGAGTGTGGGGTGCACAGCTGTGCTGTCAGACTGCCTGGAGCCCGTGGCCAAGCGTGGCAGATGGGACCAGGCCCTTATGGGAGGTGGAAGAGGCAGGAGATCCCAGCACACCCCTAAGCGCACCCTCCCTGGTGCTCCTCCAGGGCACAGCCGCCGGAGGAGCCCTGCAGGGCCAATGCCTCCAGGACGTCAAGCACAGCCAGCTCCGACAGCCTCCCCTGCATCCTCTAGTTCCATGAACATCAGCTCCACCGTGTTCTGCCAGGACCCAGGCTCACTCCTGTTGCACACCCAGTTCTTGCCCTTCCCTCTCGGGTTCAGGTGGAAGAGCTGCTCTGTGGGGTTTTCTTTGCACATGGCTTCCGTTTTGCTTTCTTGTGATCCTTTAATTTTTCCTTGAGTATTGCAAAATTCCTTTCTTTTAATGGAAATGGTTTAAACCATAGTGTGGTTTTATCTCCCTATTACTATTTGAACAATAAAAGCACCATCTCTGCACGACAGCCTTCTACCTGCTTTCTGAGGTTGGGTAGGTCAGCATAAAGGTGGTTGCTCTGGCAAAGCCAAGTTGTTTGAATACATAATTTCTCTGCTGTCCCAAAATGAATTGCTGGGGTTTGACACATGGATGACAGATATTTTGGCTGATTTAGTGGTAGAAGTTGAAGCATCCTAAAGAATGCTTTGTGAGTAAGTATCTGTCTCTTTGATCAAAGTAGCAACTAATCCTTTACTGAGATGATGGAAGGCATGGCTATTGAGGATAACAAATAGTCTCCTGGCTTTGCTAAGGGGAGAAAGCTTTTTCTCAAAGAGTCAGAAAATGTAGTGGTCAGGATACACTCTTCCACATCCTGCTTTCTTCTTCAAAAATAAACTAAGGAGGGAAAGAGAGGCAGGATCCCCTCCACACAGATGGCATTCCAGCAATACTGTCATCATCCAGCCTGTGCTGCAGCCTCAGCAGCGGTTAATCTTTGGGCACTGCAACCATGCTGCACTACGGGAGGGTGCTGGAAGGGGAGTACAGCTAAACACACAGTGAGTCACGCTCGGCCCTGTGGAAATCAAGACACTCAAGTCAGGGACAGACTAAGTCTTGGGGAAAAGAAACGCAAAAGGGCTCAATGCGAAGCGACGTCCCCGCTGCCCCCCGTACCTGTTGGCTGGCGGGATCTTGCCTCTTTCAGGTAGTAGAGGGCCTTGTTGAAGTCACCCAGGTGGTAAAATGCCACTCCCGATCGATACAGTGCCTTGAAGTTCTCACCTTCTTTCTGAAGCACTTTGAGGCAGTACTCCTTGACTCGCTCGTAATTCACCAGCTCGGCCTGGAGCAGGCAGGCTGCAGGGGATGGGGATGATGGGCAGACAGACAGACAGACAGACAGGAGAACATTACTGCTGTATTTCTCTCTGCTCCTACAATCTGCACAGGGGAAGAGAGGAGCTTAGGTGAGGGAAATGACTCAGACCCGTGATTCAGGAAGGGTGCAGTCATATGGATTGTTTGCCAAACATGATTGTTCGCAATTTAAATACCAACGCTTCTATTTTTGGCATTGTGAAGTGAAGGGATTGTGATTGCTCCTGGGGAGCCGGGGGAAGAGTGCGAGAACGTAAACATCCCTTGGCAGAGAGGGAACGCCGTGCAGTCTCGTGGCAGTGACTGGCTTCGTCTGTAGTAAAACCGCTTCTCAGACTGAGGGCTGGACCTCAGGAAAGTACAAAAAGGCAGTCAAACAGTTATCTTACATGGACAAAAGGAACTAAATTGGATCAATTTTTCTATTTGGCTTAATGCAAGGCTGTTAGATTTACAAATAATATGTAACTGCCTTTTGTCCAGGAGGTCCTGTATGGAGTTTTGCTGTAGGAACGACAAAGGGTTCTGCTCTGTTGGAATGTGCTGCTAGCAAACCAGAGGTACCTGGAGTTGTAGTACAGGGAACAATCATGCTATGCTATCTGCTTTCTGCAGAGTATTGCAGACAAGTTCATCCCAAGAGGCCAGCTCTGCTGACTTCCTAAAGGAAAACGTAAACACAGTGAAGAAACTTCATGCTGAGGTCTCTGTGTGCTGAAGGACAATTGTTGCATAGATGTCAAGGAGCTGAAGAAAATCCCTGTAGTGAGTTTCCCACAACTGGGAGTGAAATGAAGGGGAAAGGGGAAGATCCTTGAGGCACGCTTTACAGCCTTGCTTGTGGCATACCATAGTGCTTACTCTTGGGGGCTAAACTTCATTAGGCATATTGGGCGTTACAAATGGTTTGGGGAGCAGTGACAAGAACAGGACATGGTGCAGTCACAGTCTTTGGGGAAATGAAGAAAGTTGTGCTGTCCACAAGCCCACCCAGTGCTGCAACCCAAGGCAACTTTGGGAATGACACAATTTGGGGAAGGGGGAAGGAAGGCAGGATGCCACTGCAAGGACCAGTTCAGAGGCTGGCAAGTGCCAGGGCATGGAGAGACGTTTCCCATGGCAGGTGGTGTTACTCAGTGTGTCTCTGGCAAGGAGACTCGCTGCTCCTGCAAATCCCAGTCATCAGAGTTCAGGTGTCACAAATGAACAGCCAGGCTGCACTGTTTGCATGGTAACTGCAGCCTGCAGCTGAGAGGATACGATGCTGGGTCAGGAATGTGATACAGTTCTTGATCCCCTTCCCCTGCCCCCTCAGATAAGTCCCACTCTGTATCTCACTTTATGTTTCACGAGCAGGAGGTTGGCTAGATGACCTCCAGAGATTCCTTCTAACCTAAATTAGTCCGAGTCTACGATCAGTTAACACAGGCAGAATGCATTCCTAACCCAAGTCCATGTTTAAAGCTTAAATAGCTAACTGGGAACAATTATCAACAGGCTTTTACCGGTAGAGAACTGATGGTACAGATGTGTTGAGCAAGGACTGCAGAACTAGCCCCACTGCTGGTATGTTCGGTTGCGTGACAGAGTAATTACTAGAGCTTTGTCCCATTTGCTTTAATGATGGACTCTCAATATATTTGAACAGCTCCTGCCATTAAAGTGCACAGGTATTTCAAAGGCATCTGGTTGCTTGCTATTTGACTGCCAGTTAAAAACACGTATGTTCCTAAAAGCTTTGCAGCATTTCCTTATCCAGAATTTGTTCCTTCCTATTTGTCAAACATTGATTTTTCTGACTCTGTTTCTAATGGAGCTTGAAATGACTGTGCCTTGTTTTCCTTTATTTTTCAAAGCTATTAAAAAGATGGCTGTGTAAATTTACTGCTGGCTTCACAGCCCTGGAAACGGGATTGCTTTGTTCATCTGCTGACCAGTAGCACGTACAGCAGCGGCAGTAGCCTTCTGCACGCTGCCAATCTGATCCAGCCTTTCACGTTCTCTGAAACTGCCTTTCAGAGCAACTCAGGGGGTGGATTTCAGTCTCTCTGTTCATTTACTACTTGGTATTTCCAGTTAGTCATAGAAATGATTCTGTGAAAAATGACAGGCAGTCTATTCATGTACATTAACTCAGTAATTCCGTATTGGACTTGCTTCATGGATCGGTTTAAAAGAAAATAAAAAGTCTCCCACATCCTGCTAATTCATAAACCCAAATGGGCTTCCAGATATCCAGCTGGGTCCTTTCTGTGACTCACACTCACAGTAAAGATTCTGCAGGGCATCCCCACTAACCCTGCACGCAGCAGAGAGAAGTCGGTACCACATGGCTAGCAGGAGATACGTGTGTTTATCCGAACAAAGCGAGCAGATGGATGTGCAGGAAACGGTTCTGCTGGAAGAGTTGGCCATTTGGAGATCCAGCGTTGGAAGCAGCCCTTGGAAATGAACCTGGAGGGAGTATCTGCCTTATAAATATTTAGAGGTGCGTGCTTTCAGTTCTTGGTGGACTGAAATGATCTTAATGGACTGTGATTTAATGCAAATACTGAGGCTGCTAGTAATTCAGCTTTCAGAAATGGAAGAGACATGGAATCCTTGTACTTCCTACTAATTCAGTCAGGAGAGAATTGTTTTGAAAACTTCTTGTTTTCCTAAACAGACATGTGCATCTCTGGCTGGGAGTGTTTGTTTACAACATCAAACACATCATCACCCTCCTTTTCCATTCATAATAGGCCCCCAGTGAATCCTTCTAAGGAACAGAGCTCACTCAAAGGGACCGAATCCAGAGGCTTATCCAGCTCCTCCTGCTTTCTTGAAACTGAATGGGCTTGATCCCGCACAGCACCATCTCTAGTAGCTCTCTGGTGATTAGAAGGGTGCCCTTTACTCGCAGATGCAAACCTATAGTCACCCATTCCCTACAGGTCTCATTGCATTGTAATACAGCATCTGGTGGCTACCTCTCTCCAGCTCAGAATGTAGGGTGTCCTGCTTCCCCACAGTGCACGATGGTTATCCATCATACTTGATTGTCCTTCTCAGTTTGGCAGCTGATTTACTGTGTCAGCTTAGGCAATAAGTAACTCCTAATTTTTAAAACCATGTATGTCACATGGTGATGAAGAGTCCCTAGCTGCTGTAAAATAAGCCGATTTGAACCTACTGGGTGAAATGTGTTATGGGAAGGGGGTGGAGGTTAATGCTATTAGATGCTATTAGCTCCAATGGAGGCGCCCTGTCCATCATGCTTCCCAACTGACTGTTGATGTTTAAGCAAGGAAATAGGAAGTTTGGCTGGTTTTCTTCATAACAGGAGTGTCAAGCCCAGATTTCTAAGTTTTAATTTGTGGACTCAATCTATGCCAGCCAGTTCCATGAGCTGCAACAATTTGAGAGGTGCAGTACAGCTCTGGTACCAGTAGATAACTGTACCATCAGAGCTAATTTGTTTGGCCCTGCTGAGCAGAAGGTTAGGCAAAGCACAGATAAAAGCACCTGTAAGAGCCAAAACACATCTACACCTTTAACCTTTACCCATAGCTGTGGTTAGCAATGGTGAGAAGTTGTAAATAAAATCCCTGCAGTTGAGGGTTTTGGATTCTACTTTATTGCACCCTGAATTAATTTTGAATTCCAGAGTATCTTTCAGGAAGATATCTACACTTGACAAGTGCCAGTGAGAAAGGATCCATGACAGCCCTTTTCTCCCAAAGGTTAATTACTTTCATTGTTTAAGAAACATCCCTACGTTTCTATACTGATTTTTTTCATTTAGTTGCAATTACTAGCCATGCTTTGCTACCCTGAAAAGCTTGTGTTTTTCCTTGTTGCATTGGTACTCTGAGATTCTGATCAAGTCACCATTCCATCTTCTCTTTAATAGCCTGAATAAAGAAGTGGCTGGAGTCTCTTACTAACACCC
>JANZLQ010000032.1:16168914-16186557 GCA_026212715.1 Elanus axillaris | reverse complement strand
CCCCCAATATTTTTCATCTTTCCCCACTTTTATAGCTGCTCTCTGAGCCCTCAAAATGAAGTTCAACTGGAAGCACTGTCAGTTAGCATCTTACCAGAGAAACCTCTTCTGTGTGAATACCTCTGCAGGTTATGCAAATAGCTCAGTTCGGCCCAGACTTTTGGCTTCTAATTTTGGCTAAGCTAAGAACTAAGTCTGGAAGTAGGATGTACAGGTTTTAACATGGAGATTTTGAACAACAATATCAAGAGCCTTGCCTACCCAGCAATTTTCACCAAAGGTTAAATCTGCATGCCAGAACTATCCTTCAGACAAAGTTTATACCAGTGGCTAAATTCCCGCTGTAGGCAAGGCTCAAGACCTTTATCTGTGTTACAGAACATTTAAGAGAGTGAGCCAAATTACTGTGCAAACAATGTCAGCATATCCCTACCCTGTGGCATGTTCCTTGGGCTCAGCACATTGTATTAGTCATAACAGGAATTCCATTTGCTTCTGTTCTGGGAGATGAAAATGCCCTTGGCCTACGGGAATATCTTGGGTTGCAAGTTCATATTTCACAAACTCCTGTCTTGTTTGCAGTTTGCTATCACCCAGGTAAGCTGGTAGCATTGCTTATTTTCAAGATTGCCTTGTGCCTTCCACCATAGGAAAAAGTCCACTGCTTATAACTTTGTTGGTCTTTTAAGTTTTTGAACTAAAATATTCCATGCATGATCTCTGCCTTTGATGTCTGCTTTTGTAAAATGTCAGCCAAGACTCTTCAGGTATTTCTGAAAAAGAGGCTAGGGAAACATATCTTATTTTTCCCTTGTTAAAGATCTCTGGTGACTGTCTTCGGATTTGTCTCATGCCCTCTCCTCGTTTGGCTTTGCAAACTGAAATCTGGCAGATATCATTTGTGTCAAGCAGGTGCCTTCTGTTATCCCCGGGGTAACCTATAGCTGGCCAACTGATAACCTTCTGAAAATAAAACCAGTAAAGTACTGCATGGAGTCGCTTTAGAATTTCGTACCCAAATCCTCTGAATATTCAGTCCACCCTGGGCACAATCTGACCTAGAAAAAGCAGGGATTTAGAAACTTAGAGAGCAAAAAAATTCTCTTATTTTATTGGCTCACTGGTCACAGGAAGAAAGAAGAGCTGAAAGTGGAAACCAAGCTGAGAGGGGTTGTCTCAGTTATGTCAGAAAGACATGGAGACAGATGCTTGCAAGGGAAGGAGACCGGGGCTGAGGGCCACGTGGGGACAGACGCACAGAACTGCTGGGGTGGTGAAAGGTGTATATGAGTGGGGAGTTGAGGTCTATTGAGGGAGGAGGCAAAGTCTGGGGGGAGAAGTGGAGTTAGGAGTTTGGGACAAGGTACTAAGGATGTAGAGACACAGTGCAGCCAGCCTGGGGACCAAGCGGAGCATCTGTAGCTGTGCAATCCCAGCAGAGGAAACCAGTCTCCCTAGGTGTGTATGGCAGCAGGTCCTCTAGCAGATCACTTAACTGCAATCACATTCTTGCTCTGAATCATCTTTTTCTCTGCTGGGTATACTCACCTGCAAGGCTGAAAGCTAGCCCTTGCAAATATTCCCTGGAGGCCGGAGCAGCTGTCCTATGCAAGAGCTAATAGTAAGTCACATGGTTGAACCACTCTTGTATATCCATGCAAAAGGGTCTGAATCCAAATGACCTTTGTTTTCCACCCCTTAGACTGAAACAACCAGCCTGTATTGATTTGTTTGGTTGCAAAGCACAGGGAAGTAGCTAAACCCAAGACTGCTTAAACCTGAACTGGATATTCCCTCTTTACTGTATTTATTCTTGACTCTGCCACTGGAGTTTAAGAGCCTATGTGGATTATTACTCCTTAGCAAGTGCTAGGCACTCCAACCACTGCAAACTCAATGTGTATTTACTTCATAAACTGACAGTGTCATTCCCAGAAATAACCACAATTAAACTCTCCAAAATACTTTGCTTTCTGATATGATCTTGCCCTAAGTATAGCAGCCAGCAGCTCACTTAAAATCTGTTTAAATTGCAGGAAGATGGTGCATATTCTTGCTCTGGTTCTGCTTTGGATAACATATGATTTATGCTTTGATAGAACTGCTTCAGGATTTTATTCATACATTTGATTGAGACCTTTATATATCATTGAACAGGCTTTGTTCTCATATCTCTCTAAGACATAAACTAATACAGCAGACTAGGAGAGTCTCATACTTCTGTTACTTCAGAAGGGTTAGCATCCTTCATGGTGATGTTCTTCCTCAGAAAAGAGAAAACATGATAATAGTAGTAAGTTCTGGTTTGAGTTAAGTATTTGGGAAGAAAAATTATTGGAATATAGCCCCCCCCCCAACCCCAAAACAAAACAAAAAAACTAACCAACAAACAACTCGGGGCAGGGGAGAAAAATGTTTGTCTTGGAAAAGACAGGAATCTTGTAACCATGCTGTTAATGGATGTATTATTAGTCTCTGCAGGCTGCAGTCTGTGTAAGTGGTTTTTACAAAAAGCACATGGAGCTTACAGTGTCCACTGGAAAAATTAAAAAGGATACTATTACTACATGAGACTGAAAATTTCAGCCATGTGTTAGTAATTTAAATTATAATTAAATTCTAAAACAAATCAGTTAAAATGCATAATAAAATTATGCTGAAAATGTAAAGGGTTATCTTAGATTAAAAGTCACCTTGGACTTAAACTACTGTAATTGTAATGTACAGCATAGAAAGACCTGGACTGCCAGAATGCTTATCCAAATTTCTCTGAAGTTATTGATCCTCAGCGTGCAGACTGCCCAGGCTACACATGGATGGCACAGCCCAATTTTTAACCTATCTTTTAACCGGTGTTAAATTTTCAATCCGGATTGGCACTAAAAGGAGCCATATAACGTGTGAGAGTGTAAGAAGCCCACACCAAGGGAACAAAGCAGAGGTAGTAAAGCATCTATATCTGCACTGAGCTCCATGTGTGCTGTGCCTTTCAAGAATGCAACCCAGCAGTCCTCAAAAGAGGATGTTTAAAGCATCTTTTTTTCAGAGAAATGCCACATACAGTTTCACTATAGGCTGAGACACTAATTAGGATCTGCAGTTTCCAAACAATCTCTTCCATGAAATATTTCTCTTCTTTCTCTATAGTCCAAGCTTGCAAACAAAGAGTATTTTCTGGCTTTTCACCAATAAAAAGCTAATTATAGACAGCTTGATAATGTCTGGCAATAATCTGATCAGCTGACTCCTAGTTCCTGGACAACCTTAATGGGATGAAAAGGGAATATCAGAATGACAGTACAACTTCCCAGCCAGTGGCTCTCATTTATTCCTCTCCAGGTACCGAAAAGGCCTAAACATGCCCGTATGTTTCTGCTTGTGGGGAAACGTGTGGAAAATTAAAATCCAAACTGTATGACAGGTTGTCTCTCTCCATAGGGAGGGATTAATGCTAAATGAGGTGTGGATCCACAAATGTTTGGAAAGCCCAAGGAAAGCCACCTCTTCCAAGCTGCCTTCCCCTTCTTCTCAGCCTGCCTCTCAATTTGGAGAGAGATACCAGCTGTTCCTCCCCATCCTCCTTTCTTGGCCACGCTTTCCTTCCAATACATAGCGTGGTCTCCTTCAGTTCTCTGCTGCTCCTGAGTCCTTCAGACCTCTTCCAGAAGGAAGACCCTTACTTCACCCTTCCAATTAGTTTTTTTCAGGAGAAAAAGAGACAGTAGTAGTGACTGAAGTATGCTGATCCTTCCACCATCATGCACGTGAAGAGGCACCTAGCAGTCCTCAAAGGAGCTGCTGAGCCTGTGTCAGACTTTTTGTGGCTGGCAGCCCACCCTAGGACTCTGCCTATTGCCATCCCTTGGAGTGCACAGGGCTGGTAACAAGGAGATAAGTAACAGCTAATGTGAGCTGTCAGATCAAATCAGTTTAACTTTAGTCTGAGATAGGGTGATCAATCTTGAAGGTAAAGGAGAAACAGTAGATGTTATGTATCTTGGCTTTTACACTAGTCAAATGACAAATTTTAGTGACATTTTCTTAAGCAAATTGAAGGAGCACAGTCTAAATGAATAGATTTAACTCTGTTAACAAAGTGAAAGACAGTATTAAGTAGGGTTCTGCAGTGATCTGTCCTAGGCCCCATGGTATTTAGTATTGTCAATAAAGAGCTAAATGACAGACTGCAGACTGCCTCGTCAATTTGCAGATAACAGCAAGATGTGAGGAGCTGCTGCATGTTGGAAGACAGGGTAGAATTCCAAAGGATGCCCACAAACTGGTGGTGTCCTGATAAAAACAGGATGCAGTCTGACATGGGCAAGTTAAAGGTCCTACAGTTAGGCAGGAAAAAAACCCACTGTGTAAGTACAGCGGGGGAACAGTTGGCTGGAGAGCAATTCAGCTGAAAAGGATATGGGGAGTGAAGTGGATCACCAGCTAAACTCAACAAGGCTATACTGTTAATGAAGAAAAATGCACACCAGCGTGTATGAAAAGAAGCAGTTTGCAAGACATGTGAGAATACTGTGTCTCATTCTAGATGCCAATCTTGAAAGAAAATGTGGATGCAGTCCACAGGAGGATCCTGACAATAAGTGGTCCAGAGAAGGCAGAAAATAAACCCTCAAGGAGACAGTAAGGGAAGATAGGCTAACAGTGTTCATATATGTAAAAAGAAAAAACCCAAAACCTTATAAAGCAAAGAAGGGTATGACCAGGATACAATCTGTTCTTCCTGTACTTGGGAAGCAAGAAGAAGGCTTACATTTCAGCTAGGAAGAACTTTATAGCAGTGAAGAGTGAAGCGTTGAAAAAGACTGCTTGGGGAAGGTGTGAAGGTTCCTAGTTTTGCAGGTGTTTAAGAACAGCTTAAGCAAATGTTACCTGGGATATGTCTTATTTGTACCCTTGTACCACGCATGGGTATGGATAGAAGACTCTTGAACTGCTGTTCAGCTCTGCAGTCCCATTATTGATTGTCCTGTAACACTCAGAGCATGGAGGGTCCTCAGTTCTTGATGGCTGCCGTTAGTACTAATTCCTATCAGGAGGTCCTCTTGGAGGATGTCAGAGCAACATCCTAGCCAGATATGTGAATATTTAAGCACTTAAGTAACAGCAGGCATGAATTATTTCTGCCTCTGCTGTGTGTTTATGTTCCCATATTTCAGACTTTTCTAATTTTCAAGAGCGCAGTTCTTTAGAAGTGTTCTGAAAATTCTTACTGAAAATTCTTAGCTATGGTAATGTTAAAGAAAAACTTAAAACCTAGATGTCAAGCAAAAAGTAATTGTTTTCTGAAGCCAAAATCTGCCCCTAGCTGTGTACCAGCAAGTCTTTATTCTACCAAAATAAAGAGCTTAAGGTGGAGATGATCTTCATATTGCATCTTCTAATCTCTATGCCTTTGATCTTCCCAGCCAGGAGAGGTAGGAGCAAAGTCCTAGCAAAGCACTGGTAGAGCAAGAGCTTCAGTCAGCTTTTAACTACTAGATCATTTTGATTCTATAATATCCATAAATACTAGCTCCTCCTGCAGCCACTTTAGAAGAGATGGAAGTCCCTTCTGTTTGTTTTTGCCAAGGCTGTTACTGTTGATCTGCCAGGTTAAACCCCCTGGAGGTTTCTTCCTCTCTGACTTTGTATTTTTCTAGTCATCTTTGACCTATCTTGATCTTTTAAATCAGTACTCATCTAGTCCAGTCAATATGATTTCAGATATGTTTGGCCTTCAGGTCTACTGTTCCAGTTGCTATTTATTCCACCACCTCTTCCTTGCTGTTTGCTTTTGTTCACCTCATGTTGCTTTACTCTCTCACTGTGGCACCTTCTTTACATCGTACCCTTTCCTCCTCTGGCCTCCTGTTGCTATTGACACCCACTGGAGGAATCTGGTCTCTGGAGTCGTTTTCACAAGGGAAAAGTATATAGAACTTTATCAGAGATTAGCAACATCAGATGGTGACAACCACAAAGTAAGTGCCTGGAGTTCAACAGCAGTCCAACTCTAATGAGTGCTATCAAGTATTTTATGATTCTTACCAGAGTATATTACACAGTGACACTAAGGTCTTAATGGAATGGTATTTTGTTGGGTTTTTTTTAAACCCATCTGAGACAAGGAGGGGATTTCTGAAAGTAGGGAGACGCTTTGGAGGAAGTGACGGATGTCAAGCTGCCTTCTCTACTGAAGGGTGAAGCATCCTTTTTGCTCATAGTGGTTCAAACAACTGACAGCAGTACTGTGAAATGCAGCTGGAACAGCTTGAAGGCTCTGAGATGAAGCCACTGACAGTTGTGCATGCCACAATTGCCTCCAGCCTGGCTTACTGCAGCATGTTCAATTTGGGATGAAAGCTAGCACTTTATCCTGTACCACAAACAAGGCAGGATGACGTGGCTGCGTAACATCTGTGTGCTGTGCCCTGTGGTGGCTCACAGTTCACCTCCCAGGACACGTGAAGGAGCTGACAATTGCAGAGTCCACTAAGGGGTGGAGAGCAGGCTGGCTCTGGGGCCACCTCCTTGCGTATTCATACCATGTATAATTGATAGGGACTGAAATGCTTTTGGTTTTTCCTTGAACTCTGCCTAGCTGAAAAGACTCATTTGGCAAGATGGAGAGGTCAAATGGGGAGGAACATTTCCTTTAGTAACATAAGAACCCACTCACATGTTTTATCCAGGTCCAGTGTAGCCCAAAGCCTTTCCATTTTAATGATGTTTTGAAACAGCGAGAAACCTTTATGGCCTCTGTAGCAGGGGTGGAGAGGAGAACAACTGACAGAATCAAAGAGGCAGAGGATGCTCAAGTCAACTGTTTTCTAACTAATCAAAGAGAGAGAGGTATAAAGAAAAGCTCTCAATCTTATTTTCCTTAAAAATGCACTAAACAAACTTACAGAGAAGAGTGGTTTGTCAGCAACAGAGCCAACTAATGCTGGCTGTGTCAGGCACCTGGCTGAGCTTTGACAGACAGTGTAAACTGAGCTTAAGCATTACCCTTTCGTGTAGTTGGGCCTCTACTGTCCTTGCCTCTTCCCTGCCCTCCATTTATACCATATAAACTTAGCACCATTGAGACATCAAATCTAGTTGGCCAACAGGTTTGAAAGTTATTGAGGCAGGACTGACAGGCAGACCACAGAAAACATACGTGCTTATGACTCATTTCCTTTGGAAATCAGGCTGAAAATGAATAAACTAAAGACCAGAGGGATGATTCAGTATATTATTTGCTTGAAAAAGTCATGGTTTGGACTGTGCAGGAGCATAAGCCGGTCTTCTAGTAAGATGTCTTCTCTTTAATATAAGCTGTGGTAAAGTGCTTCAGGTAAAGATACCAGCTCATTCCCAAACCCTTCATAAACAACATCTGTGCAATGCATTGCTGGCAGTGGAAGAATGAGGTAGGACTGTGTGTCTGATTTGGAGCATGTGAAGGGTAACTTCCACCCCAAGTAGAGAGCAGCTTGTTTTCAGGCATCTGGAACACTGGAATCGTTGTACCGAATCAGGCCAATAATACAATTCTCTATCTTGACTGTGCCTTTTCGGTTAAGCTAGGGAAGGTGAAGATACTGTGAAGAATTATGTGGTGGCTAAAGAAGGTGAAATGGGTTCTGCTGACAAGTACATTGGTATGTAAATGGAGATCACTCGTAGCATACCTCAGGAATTAATTTCAGAATTGTGCTTGTTTAGTGTTTTGTCAATACCCCTATGTAAAAGTAGGAGTGCCCTACTGACTGTGAAGTTGGAAGGTACTGTCAAAAGGGATGAGGATGACAATGTGATAGAAAAAGAACTACATGACCTGGTACATAGCAGTGAATTTATTTGGGATGGAAGTTGGTAATACAAAATCGAAGACCATGCTCTTTGGGACTAGTAAGAATTTTGCTAGAATTTGTGAGCTCATGAGCTGGAAACAACCAAAGAGGAAAAGGATGTGAATATGCTAGCTGATCACAGGATAACTGAGTCATTTATGTGACACGGCTGTGGACAGGGAAATGAAAATCTCAGAGAAGTTTATTCATAAATCCAAACCAGTTAGCAGTGGTTCTCAAGCATGAAAATGTAATATTTGCTTTACAGTTTTTATCCTATCTAATACAGCAGTGAACGTTCTGATTAGTTATGTTTCTAAGCTTTCTTTTCTAACCTTATTAGGTTCTTTAACTCCATGACACCTTCTGGCACTGTACTGCAAGTTAATCAGCCCTGGGTCTTAAAAATTATTTTGTATTAATCTGTTAATTTAATTTACCCCCCCACCCCATGAGCAAAGCTCCTGAGCTGCCTCAGTTTGAGCTCCAGCACACTAGTTAGAGAATTTATAAGTGAAAAGGAATAAATTTTCTTTGTACTTCCAATATAGGTGAGGGCCTTATGCTGCTCTGGTTTCCTTGCAACATGAATGCACTACCATGTCTTAAGCAATTAATCAGTGCAAAGCATTTAAGAGGATAGTCATCTAGGATTTGAATTATACTAGCCTTAAAAAAATATGGTGACTAAAGGAGTGAAGGCTTAACTTTGCACCATGCTGTTTGATGAGAGTATCATTGCTACAGGCATGGGGCAGAGATTCTGATTTGATTCTTTTTGAAGCACTAGACAACAGAAAAAGTGCCTTTCCACAATAATGGTTAGGGCTGACTTATGACGGTTTTCCAGAGCATCGTAACAGACTCCTTCCCTCATCGTTCTGCTTCTGCAAGACCAACTGGGTGGGGTGATGACCTCCCCGGGCAGCTCCTGTTTGGGAGAGGCTATGGCCATTCCATGGATTTGTTTTCTGGAAGTTGGATGAAACATAATCTTTCTGCCCTCTCCCTCTCTGGGAGCAGGATTAGGCAGAGGAATGTGAGTGCTCACAGCTTCTTCCCTGCAGTTGGTTGAAAGATCATTCTTTATATCATAAAGATGCTTTTCATATGAGGGTGAATCTGTGGATTAGGTGGTGACTGTAGGGATAGCAGAGCACACCAGAGGTAGATGCTTGTTAGTCACATCAGCCCAGGCATAGCCAAAGGAAGCACTAACGGTCTGACATAAGTTCTCAAGTCCCAGATGCTTCCTCTGCTTCTGATTTGCCTCCAGGAGTAAATTTCCTCTCCCACACACTATACACTGGGGAATGTGCAGGGCAAAGATACCCCACTGCTTGTTTTGTATTCTCCTCTCCATCTGCTTCAGGTAGCAGTAAACAGCTCTGCTGCCTGGAGTCAAGTCTTTCAAGCTGGAAAAGACCTAAGATAAGCAGCATCCAGCTGGGCTGATCTGAACTCAGTCTTTGCATGTTATGCTAAGCCTTACAGACACATCAGACAGGTAGCAAATTCCCACCACTGGCTGATTAGGTTCTACCAAGAGGCAGTGGTGAACCCTCTTGCTTCACAGAATATGGTGACTTACAGCAAGCTGGATACCTCACTTGAGTTTCCTGACGTAGGAAATGAGCTGTTTAGATGTCCCTGATGCGGCCAGGCCAGAGTAACACCAGAGGCGTGAAAACTGACAGTTGTAATCAGGGCATTACAGGAGCTTTGGAATCAAAATTTGAGGAACACTTGTTTGGTGACTCTTTGCTGGCTGACCCAGCGGCTCCTTTCCAGCAGCTCCCAGGCAACTAGATCGATGGCTAGATTAGCAGAGTTTTGCTGCCTGCCACTCCGATATGAAAGGAGCTGCTGTCGCCATCGATGCAGAACAATCTACATGACAGCCCCCTAAACTGGCAGCAAGTAAATGCAATGGGCAGTGTTCCTATTAAAGAAAGAAAGGGAACACTGAACAGTGGCTAGAAAAGTATTTTCTTTAGTAGGGCAGAGATTTGACCTGTCAAACATGGATGTGTTGGAGAAGGAAAAATGCTGTAGCCTTGCAACCAACAGTCAGTGTCCTGCCTCCTGAAAGGCTTATTCAGCAAGGTAAAGATTGTTATTCACTCCAGCTAGGGATGTGTACAGAGATGCAGCTCCTGCCTTGTTGATGGTACGTATGAATGAATAGGACAGAGATGTCATGATAGTCGGGAGCCTGGGACACAGGACTTCTCAGGCAATTTGGGTTCTTTGGCAAACAGATCCACAACTGCTAGAGGTGCAAACAGCAGGAGATGATTGCTTTTGCTTTTTTCCCCCGGACTCCTGTTGGCAGACTGTTGCAGAACCATTCAGGGGTGGTGACTTATACAGCTCAAGGCTTTCAAGATGAGTATGTGTTGCTGTGATGGGCAAAGTCATGATCATGGCTACACAGGACAAGCATGTGTTAAAATTCATGCCCCTGATCAAAAGAGTTGGTAATTTTACCAAGGGGAATGACAAAGGGTGTGAAGATAGAGAATACAGTCACAGGCTTGCACATGTACGCACTGTTACAGAGATGTGTTCTTCCTTGTTACACATAAATTGGTAACCAGCACCAACTGACTGGCTTTCTATAGGTGCCACAGCAGAGATGGGCTTTGAGGGGAGCCAGGAAGGGGGAGAAGCTCCAACCTGCACTAATATACTCCAGGCAAAAGCGGCTCAAAGGAATCGCGTGCAGCCAGGGGCACAAGATGAGAACAAAGGGGATGAGAGGACTTTGCTGGCAGAACACAGATGGGGGAAGCCCGGGAAGGGACAAAACTTTGTCCGAGAGGTCTGACCTAGCTGTGTTGCAACTGGGAGAGCTAGCAGAGGAACTGAAAGGGTAAAGACAGACCCTGACTCCTGAGCTGAGAAACATGATGGGAGAACTGGGTACACAGGACAAAGCCAAGGAGAAGCAGATGGTGCTCTCCAGCCTACGAGCCTCAGGGCAATGGCATGTCAAGAATTTTGGAGAGCAGGGAGAATGGAGTGGATTTTGAAGTGAAGATCATGACATTAGCCGTTGCCTATGGATAGTAACAGATGAGCTCTGGCATGTCAAGCTATGACAGCTAAAGATCATTGCTCCCAGCTGTCGCTTCTGCCATGGGTTGTCACAGAGAGAAAACGTGACTTTGCCTAATTCATTTCCATGAATTGTCTTAGTATTGTTCCTACCAGTGTCCTGAACACCGAATGGCTATACTAAGACAGACTTGTCTACTCCAACCCACCTTCAGTGGTTGCCACTCGCAGCTGCCTAGGCAAGCGCATAAGAACAGGGCAAGCTACAGTGTCCTACTACCACCCCCCAGCCTCTCACAAGTGAGCGTGCCCCAGCTGGAGTTACCTTCAGCAATTCCAGCAAAGCTTCCAGAAACTGTACTGACTCTACAGTCTTTCTTAAAGAGAACAGAATAGTAACGCTCCACGCCACCCCAAGATTTACCTGCATTCATCAATCAATGTCCTTAAGCTTACTGTTTCCTATCGAAGGTGCAGTGCAGGAATGAACAAAAGCAGACAGATTCCTGAGCAGCCATTAGTAACAACTTTCTAGTTAATGGTAGTTAATACTGACTCTTTTTCAAAGCATTTTTAACTCTCAGTATTAGTCACTGGTATGGTCACCTGAGTAAGCTGAAAACAAGATTAATAAACAGTTGTTCCTGCTGTATCAGTTTCTCATCTGTGAAGTGAGAGATCAAAGAAGAAAATAAATAGCTGGTAAATTTTCTCAAAACTTCATTATGTATTTTCTCCCTTTCTTCATTTTGTTTCCTCAGTTTCACAGTCTTTTGTATGTTATTTTCTGTGAGATGGCACCATGTCAAGAAGAAACTGGGACCTGGCAACATGTAGACCTCCCCTTTTATTTATCCTGTTTACTTTTACTGTTCTTTTCCTCACAGCAGCTCCTTTATCAGGTGTGCATTAGATCTCATCCTAGAATCCTAATGTGAAAACTTCTGATGACCCTCCATTCTTGGACCATCAGTTACACTGCTCAGAGGACACCCTGGGGATGTGTTGCTGAACTGAGAAGCAGTTCTAGGAGAAAGGCTGGAGAAACAGGTCTGGAGTTGGGTTAGAAATTTCTGGGTCTGAGCCCAAGTGACCAGGAAGAAGAGAAAGATGCTCCACCTGCTGAACCATGCAGAGGTGGCCCAGCTCCCAGAAAAGGAGGTAACCATGGAGCTCATGGGTGTATTTAGCAATAGACTGGGAACCAGCTTTCATTTTGACACTAGCTTTTATTGAACCAGCTGAACCATTTTCAGCACAGCACTGATGGAAACCTGTGGAGGTGTAAGAGGCTGTGACTCACTGTGGGACTTTTGCTGGAGGAACTTTAGGACAGCATTTCAGAAGAGGATGGAGTAAAGCTGCCAGGATGTGCTACTACAGAACTCTCAGAAGACACCACTGTTCTCTCAAGGTGGAGAACAACCAGTACTCTTCAGGTAAACAAATTAACCACTGTTCTGTTCTTGAAGAAGCTTTGTGATTTTTGATACCTCCTGCTTCATCTCCCATGGTAAGCCGTAGCTAGACTTGGATGGATCTCAGGTCACCAAGACTGCAGCTCCTCCAGGCAGTCTGGCCAGGGGATCTATACCTTCTCAGTACTCTGCTTCAGGCAAATGGTGACAAGGTCAGCTGGGACAGGCTTCTCCTGGTGCAAAGGGAATGAAACGTGTGGTAGACATGGCTGCAAAAAAAACCCACCGGAGCCCCAAGTTTTTAAAAGTCTTGGGAAGAATAGCGACATATGTAGAGGAAAATGCATCTCCTGCCTCAGAAAGAGAGATGCTGTCAGACATGTATCACTTGAACCAAGTTTGGTGGCAGCTCGCCATCCTTTCTCTTCCTCCCTCCCGCCCCCCCGGCATCTGGATGTATTTCCATCCCGTCCTCTCAATGCACAAGAAACTCCCTGAACAGGGAGAATTTCGTTCTCCAATACAAAAGGGAATAGGTAAATACTGAGTATTTCTAAAGAGTAATTCATGACAATGGCTTCAAACCCCACTTCTTTCTTAAAATACATGTCAGGGTTTGGGCTTATCACTAAAAAACCACAGTCAGCTGTGTTTATTGTCTGCTGCAGTCGCATCTACCTGGAACAGTAATTGCATCAGGCCTGTAAAACAAGATATTCCCATGGACTCTGGCTGGGTAGATCTATCTAAACCAAAAGCGTCGGGGAACTCCCCCCTCAATCAGTGGAAGTGCAGACCACATCCTGCTCCGTTTGCTGCTGTCTCTCTTTCCCATTGCATGGCCTCCTTACAGAGGGTGGTTTTTGTTGATGCAGCACATAAAAAAACCCTTCACATCAAGCAACAATCCAAGACTGCTTTAACACCCACAGCACCATGTGTCCTGGTAGAGTCTGTACTTGTTAACAGCTATATACCGGGATGGGATTTTAGCAGAGACTCCTGGTGAGGAGTTCTAGTGGGTGGTCAGTGGAGACAAGTTTTACCAGCTTTCCTCATGTTTAATTATATTTTTACTTGGATTAAGTATTGTAAGTATTCTCACTTGGGTTTCTCAGTGGGACTGCTCACCAAAAGTCTGTGCAACTGGTGACGGTTGGGAGTAGTACCTACACCCCAGCCTAGAGCCCGAGGGTGCTAGGAGGTTCCCACACTGCTGGAAGTACCATGTTTTGTGGAACTGTTGCTGTGACCTCTGCTGTCGTGAATAGTACCAGTGCAAGTTTCTGCCAGCGCAGGAGGCCAAACCTCATTAACCAGGCTGAGACGTATCTTGGATTGCTACATTTTGTAATGCGCTGCCAAGACTCCTGTAGTAAACTAAACATACCTGAATGGGGATATAAGCATGTTACATTTAATTTACATTCGTGTAATGAACAAAGCCTTCCAGTACTCCCAAGAGGTCATAAATGCAGACGGATAAACTGAGGTTCGAAGAATGGTAAGATTTGGTGAAGATAACACAACGGGTTAGCGCAGAGAGGGAGGATTAGAAACCCAGATCCCCCAGTGCCAGTCCTCATCCCCAGTTCTCTCCCCGGTTCTGTTTCTCCTGCCAGGATTAGCTCTAGCATTTCTGCCTGCTTAGGAAAACCAGCAAAGGTTTGCTTATCGCACTGCAACATTCCCTCACCAGAAAAGCTTAAAACCATGCTTACCCTTAGCATTTTGCTGCTTTGGAATGACTAGGGCTTGTTTCTCTCTGCAGAGCAGACATAGTCCTTTTGACCCTGTAAACTTTTAGGCAGTAATGCTGGAATAAAATAATCATGGCGTTTAACGAGAGTAATGGTTGCATTTGTAGTAGGTAAATGATCCCTACCTGCATGCAGTACATAAAGCATTTAAGCTTCTTCTAGATCAAAGATGCTGTACTGTAGGAGCGGAAAAGAGATTCAGACCTGAGGGATATTTGGCCAGTTTGCTTTTCCGCAGGCATTCTTCATACATTCCTCTATTTTTTTAAAAGAACACAAACCACTGACTTGGAGGAAACTCAGTTGAATGCACCACCAGGATGAGATTGTGGTCCCTGTTCTTTATTTATCAATAGGGCTAAGAGAGGCAAAAAGAGGTCAAGTGACTTCCTCAAGGTCAGAGACTGTCAGTGAGTCATAAAGAAGGGACTGTTTGCCTTACAGCCCTGCATTCATTCCGCAAGGCTCTATGCTGCTGGTAGGCTTTCTCTTTGCCTAGCCTAGCAGTTTCTAGGAGCCTTGACCATGCTGCTGCTCTCGCCTCTGGTGACATTTATCAGACAGACTTATGGTAAAATGAAGGGGTATCGGCAGGCCCGTGTAAGAACACGGCAGCACTGGATTTTGCAGATGTGAGGGGGAGTCCCTTGAAGGCAAAACTCTGGGAGCTTAAACTGAAGCCCAGCTAGTAGCTTAGTGAAAGCAATGGGAGCAGCACTGCCAACGGCAAGCGGTGAAAATCCTAGGCCGATTTAAAATATTAAAAAAACCCTAAACCTCACAAGAATTTAGAAGCCAGTAGATTTGGGATCCTTTGAAATGGGCTAAATAGTTTAGGTTGTGGGGTTGCCACACACCTCCACAATAGGGGACCTGTAGAAAACCCACCAAATATTGTGGGGCTCCCATTAAATACAAGAGCTGCCCACCCCACCTCATGGTACAAGAATTGCCTGTTGAAGGTGCTCTACAAAAGAAGCGGAGCTAAACAAGAATCTGTGTGCACGTTTGTGCCTAAATTTACATTCCGCAAGGCAACAGAGGCACAGACAACAGTTTAGTGTTTACCCACATGTTCTTACTCATGTAATAGGTCAGATTAAAAAAAACCCAACAACCAACGCCAGCCTTCACCCGTAAGACTGCCCCAAATCCCCTCTGGATGTATGTTTCTCACCTACTTATTTGGCTAAGTGCATATTTGCCTATAGCTGATGCCTTCCTCTGACTGGTATGCTGCATCTAAACAAGTAATTAAGAGTGAGCGTGTGTATGTGTGTGTGCACGCGTGCATCTGTATTTGTGATGCGAAACACCTCTGACAGGTGGATGTGTGGTGGCCACGTGAAAAATGACAGTGCAAAACCAAGGTGGGCTTCTTAAATGCTAAGCTTAAAGAGTAACCGGAGGTGCTAAAAGAACTTGGTAATAAGGACACTCAGATGACAGCTGCTAATGCTACCGGGTATATATCAGAGCTAAGTGAAAAACTGCTTTCTCTAGAAATGACATGTACTGCTGCTCTGCACTATGCAGATTTATTTATTTTAAAACCAGCTCTAGGCACTCATTCAGTGCTCAGAAGCAAAACACTCTGCATCTCCTCCCCTCCCCATGTCAAATAACACTGACTTCAACTCTAACAGCACGTGCTGGTGCCTCTGCTAGAGCCCACTGTGTAAAGAAATTGGTGGTTTCTGCTGCACCACGCTTAGAAAATACAGTCCCACTGTTGCACCTGTTTAAGTTGCTATTAGAAAGGTATACTAATTATTATGACAGTTCTGGGGAAACTCCCTCCCCCCTCTTCCCTTCCCTTCAGACACGAATTCACAGATCCTCCTGCTAGAACAGGAGCTCCGGGATGGGCTAGGAGTAGCAACACTGCAATTCTAGTTAACTGCACACTCCCCCCTCCAACATGCAGGGCATTTCTTTAAAATTGCTTGCAGTCAGCCCAGCAGACACACATGAAGCTACACATTTCCAAGACAAATGCTGTTCTCTGCTCTGTGCGTGCCATCTACTGAAAACATGTGACAACCGTCTGTGCGGAATGACAGCTTGACCTGCTGTGAGGTTATCCCAGGAAAAGCACTGCTTGCAGCTCCAGGGTTAATTATACTCATCTCCTCTTGTGTTCACACTGGTTAAATTTAGGAGAAAAAGTCTGTTCAAATCTAGGTTAAAGATGGAGCATGTTTCTCACACTGTCTGATTGCTACTGCTGACAAGATCAAATACAAGCAACAGTGAAAAAAATTCCCCACGCAAACACGAAACGGTAAATAAATGAGCTGGACAATGACCATTACGCAGGACAACTCCGTCAGCAGGAGCGGACACATTTCTAGCAAGTGGAACCTGTGTACTCAGCAGAAAGTGCCACAGAAGCAAATCCCATCCTTCCCTCCCACCTCATTTTCCTTCTACCTACCATGTCTCATTGGTATCTAGCAGAGATATTGCCTGTGAGTACTTTTTCAAGCCCAGGAACTCCCCAAGCTACATTGTTCAGAGTATTATGGGCTCTTTGTGTAACCCCGCCAATCTAAATGATCCTTGCCAAATACAATGGATTTTAGTAAACCTGTGAACAGAAATTTGGAGAGAGACATCATTACAGCTCTGCAATTATGGTATCGCTCTGGAATCTCACCTGCCTCTCCCTCCATGCCATTTCAACAGGCTTTTGAAGGAAGCGTACTTGAAAACATAATGCAAGGGGGCTAAACTGTGCCCCCCACTGCATCCCAAAAGGCATGTCGGGTATAACAGACTGGCATGGATTAAGAGAAGAGAAGGTGCTGGCTTGGTGTTTCAAACCATTCGCTTTGCTCTGCGTCTTCTTTAGCACCAGACAACAGGAAACAAAGCTAACCAACGCTGCTGTCTAGAAAGCCAAAAGCCAAGCGACGGTGACAGCTGACACACTAATGTCCTGATTTTCGCCATTTTTCCCCCCCAAGGATATGGAGGGTAATGAGTGACCTTTCATCCTTGTGGAAAACAGCAGAGCTTTATTAATGTTGTCATGTTGCGCCCCTTGTCCAGGTTACGAACGCTCTCTTCCCGGTACGTACCTAGGCACAAGTTTTTGTTTTAGAGATGCTTTCAGGCTTGGAAAGAAAGACTCCACGTGCTGCTAGGGACCACAAATAACCTCTGATCCTGCAGTTCTTGCTTGGGTAAAGCTCCCTGAAGTCAACAGGAGTTCTGCCTCTGTAAGGACTTCAGAATCAGACTACAAAGTAGTTAAAACCTCCCACCCCTGCCCTCCATCTTCCCGCAGCACTTCTTCTAAACAGATGGCAGAGAGCAAAGGGAGGGATGGTCAGATGTCTACTGACCACAGCGGCGACTGGCAGCTAGCGAAAAGCCACTGTTGTATTTGCTTTCAACTTCCACTGCTAAGAGGCCAAAGAATTCTTTTCATCCCCACTACTGTTCGGAGCTACTGCAGAGGCGCCCAAACCCCCTTCCTTACGCCAAAGGTGGTAGAAGGAGTGAGTCTCCCTCTTTCTCTCTAATGCTGCTAATTACAGGCACCAGAACCGGAGCTGCGGGGGG
>JANZLQ010000032.1:16146413-16167624 GCA_026212715.1 Elanus axillaris | reverse complement strand
CCCCCACCACCGTCTGCAGGCTGCGGTCCCATCGCCGCCCTCCCCCGCCTCGCCCCGGTTTCCCTTCCTTCTCCCTCGCCTCTCCCAGGTCCCACCAGAGGCCGTCCGCCGCCCGCTCCCGGTCCCCGGGGGTGCCTTGGTGCGCGCAGCCCGTGTCGCCGGGCAAAGGATTGCCGGGCAGACGGGGCTGCTGTGCCCTCTGCGTCCGGGCAGCAAAGGGAAGGCCCGGCAAGTGCCCCGGCACCAGCCCCTCGGGCCCTCGCGTTCCCCGAGCCCGCTTTTCCCACGTGCTGCTGCTGAAAAATGGGTCGACGCTCGCTGATGCCTGGAACCTCTCCCGGTTTGGGGGTGTCCGTGGGGAGCGGCTCTCCCCGTGGAGGAAGAACTGCCCGCAGCACCGGGCTTGGCTTCCTTCGGCCAAACCCCGCGTCTGCATTGTCCGTCAGGGCCGTTCGGTGTATTTTGGGTGCACTGTTGTGCCAAGACCTTTTGTAGGTCGTACCTCAGGCTTAAAAACGAGAGGATGGATGAAAATATAGTGGGGTGGGTTTTTTTTTTTTTCCTCAGTGATGTATTGGGAGGCGTCTTTTCATTAGCCATGTAACTTTTACATGGTAAAGCTGCAGCTGCGGTACAATATGCTCAAGCTTCCCTCTGCAACCAGGAGGACATTTTAAAATGGAGACTGAAGTTTCTCTCTGAGGTAGGTCCAGCCTAGTGTGACGGCATGTGGTGGTGCAGTGCTGGGCAAACTGGGATAGCTGTGCAGCACAGCTCCGTGTAGAAGTCTTAATGCAGGTCTGGACCTGGTGCCTGGGTAATTCCTCGTTAGCAGGGCTAATCAGTTGGGCTTTATGCATCGGTAATGTGAGTCCACTGCTGCTGGGTTTCTGGACCTTGCCGAGGTTGTGGTCACAGTGTGGTACAGACGTACACCTACTCACTTGCATCCAAGAGCCAGAGCCTCAAGGAGAAGCAAATAGCAGCGTGCTTGTGCTAAAAGTATAATTTTGAAAGTACTTGCATGAGAGAAACTACAGCTAAGATACTCGGCACTGATGACATGATTTCAAGTGCTTTGATTTCCAGGTGCGCTGCAAGACACATCTTCACGAAATCTGACTTTATGAAAATGCATGGTCAGCATTTTCAGGTGCCTCGAGCCAAGAATAAGATCAGTTACAAATCTTGCTCAAAGGATGCGTGATGTAGAATCAGGAAATCCTGGGGGGCGGGTGTGGTGGTGGTAGGTATTAGTCACAGTAGTCAGAGTGGATTTGATGTGTGGAACCTAAAAATGAAGGAAGGAAAATTCCTGCTGGGTCATTTTTTAATCTGTCTGCTAGTCATATTGCACAAAGTAAGTTTAAGGAGCTTCAGTGGTTTTGTCATACCGTGATTGATTGCTGTTCAGGAGAATTCACGAGGACAATGTATGTCTCTTGTGCTGGAATGCTGACTTTGCCAGAGGAAAGGAGATTGCCACAGAGGTTTAGTTCCTCAGATCTGAGCAGCTGCAGAAGCAATCGAAGGCAGCCCTGGTGTCTTGAAGGGTGGTGCGGCACAGTGACGTTGGGAGTTGATGTTGCTTCCCTTTTTAGGAGTTTGCCGGAGCCCATGGACATACATGGTATAGGGGGGCACTGAGACACAGGTGAGTTTACCTTCTCTTCCCCCCACCCCCCATGCATTAGCCTCAAGAGAGTCTTTGAGATTTCTTCCTTGGGTTACTGGTCAACAGTGGATGCCTGAAACAAGCTGTGCAAAGCTGAAGTTTTCTTATAGAAGAGTCTGGCAGCGGTCACTGCCAATATGGGTGCAGATGTGGCCAGAAAAGGTCACAAAATATTGACAAAACTGGGTGCTCCTTCCTTATGAACTATACTGACTATACCAAACTGTGCCTCAGTCCCGAATGTTGCCTAAGCACCCAAATGAGTTTTCCATCTTGTAGTTCTTCCAGAAATGTCCAGGCTCTCTTCCTGACAGATTGCTGGTGAATATGAGGAGGAATGTCACAACTGTGTAAATCCCAAAATAGACGATAACAGAAGTGTCTAAATGATTGCTGTTTGTTGGCCAACTTAGACTCTGTGTTGATACCAAACAGTGTCCCTCAGCTGAGAGCTGGATCTCTCAGCCAGAGAATTTAAAGCTGCCGTAAGATTTGTGCAGGATGACTGGCAAAGGTCAGTTTAGCCCCTCGGCTCCTTCCTCCTAGAGAGGAGCTAAGTAATGTTCTGGCTGCACTAAAACATGTAGGAAACATCACAACGTCAGTCATAGAGTCACCACATTGACCATTCTTGTAAGGGACCGCTTTTGTTTGTTTCTTTTTTGAGGGGAACGTGGTGCTTGAGGAAAAACATGAGAAGCTATCACCTTTCCAAGTCAGGCAAGATCTGTACTTGAAAGATACCTCACATTTCATTTAACATACGACACGATGTCCAGACCTAGATTTCAGCTGCCTGGGGCCCACTAGACTCCCAGTACAGCCTTGCAAATGGTCAGCACCTCTAATGATACCCAGCCTGAAAACCTGACAGGAACCTGAGAGCATCGGAAAGAGTAGGTTTATATATTATATGGATACACTGGACTGTGAAATAAGGGGTGCATTCAGATAAAATGAAGCCAGATTGCAGACATTATCTGTATGCCATGAGATGAGGTCATGGTATTGGTCAGTGTTAGCTGTCATGCCTGTCTTTTGTCCAACGGTGAGGTTTTTTTGTCCGTAGAAGCGGAGCGTGCTTATCTGTCTCATTCTGTAATAGATGGGGCATGCCTGTCTGTCTGGGTACCCGTAGGTGCCGTGTCTAAAACTGCCTGGGTGTGCCTGTCTTTCCTCCTCCACACTGAGATTTCCTTAGCACGTTCCAAAAGCGTACGATTGTATTGCTCTATTATTATTATTGATGATGATGATGCAGTGGTCACATGCTTCACAGGGATATTTTAGGATCTGTGACTCACTAAACCATAATTTCTTGCTCGCAGCTTACCTGAAGAAGAAAATTGTCTTTGTGGGGTCCTGTTCGTGGTTGGGAGATGTGTTCTTGGGTGAAGCTGTAAATATTGAGAAAGATAGTGGACCGCGTATCTGTGAGATCTTCAGACCTTCCTCTAGCTGTGTGTTTCTGTCTGCCCAATAGGACAATTAGTTTACAGGCAGGTATAGGACAGATTCCTCGCATTTCAGGACAGTGCTATAAGGAAAGTGGAAAGGCTTCTGGGAGCTAAGGAGGCTGGGCACCTGGGCCCTGGTGATATATTTTTCTAGCTGGATGTGAATTTGCTGTAGCATTTATGCTGTTGGGTGAGATTTTTATACATTGAAACTTTAAGGGCCACTATGAGGTCTCAAGTCTATATATACATTCAAAACCAGATACCAATTTGGAAAGCAGTATAGCCTGTAAGGCCTTGGTCCGGTTCTCCTTGTGAATTCAGTGGTGTTGATGGGACCGTTGGCCATGTGAGAATTTTTTCATCAAGTGAATAATTATAGGGGCAAACCACAAGCCTCACCCCTTTCTGAATGGGCCAAACCCAGGTTGTGATGAAAATGGTGTCAAGCCCTTGTGAACGGGAGAAGAGATCCCTCACTGCCTCCGTTCAGCTGCAGAATTCCCAAACTGCAGCGAGCTTCCAGGATACACAGCTGCTGCGGCTACAGTCTGTCACCAGCTTAGTCAATCAGCCATTGTTTATTTCCAAATCATATGTAAAGATTTGTTCCATGGCCTTTTGTACAGGGAAAAGAAGAGACAGAAATTCTGAAAGACCTGGGAAAACGAAAGCAGAGAAGCCTCTGAAATCCTTTGCTCGGGAGATTGTCCTATGTAGTTATATCCAAAGAAGAGAGGAAAGGGAAGTAAAATCACATGAAACAAAAGGTTGCCACCTTGGTACAAATTCCTTTGATCTCTCCGTATCATTTCTTGCAGTCAACAATTCCTTTTAGCACAAGAGATCCTTTGTTTGCAAGTATTCATCAAATGCAACACACTTCACTTAGAGAGTATTGTGCGTGTGGTTTCTTCCATGGTCTGGGTTGTGTGATTGGTCAGTTGATCCTGCTGGGCTGTTTGATGCCCGCTGATTGCCTGGTTAATCAGGACTGCAATGAATTTCCCAGGACTAGCGTACAGTCCAGGAAGAATAGGCAAGGGAAATATTTGCAGGCACATAAGAGTCCCTCTGTGACCACCTCTGTCACCATTCCTTGGGCGTGTATATGAGCAGCATCTTTGCCACAGAAATGTTTGCCGATAAAGAATATTAAGAGGTAGATGGTTAAACAGAAGAGCTGTTCAAAATGAAAATGACTTTTCCAAATTCTGTTTTTAACAAACTGGATTCTTTCTTTTTCATAAAGATGATAACACATTGCGAACTACGAGGCTTAGCCGTGGAGGCTAAAGGACCCAGATGGCCAAATCAAAACGGTTTATCATCATCCCAGTGTTTCTTTTTTGCACTTTAATTAAAAACAAGTACTCCGATTTGCAGAATGGTCGCACTGGAAGGGAATGTTGCCAACAAAGTTTGAGAAACACTTCTAAGGTCTTAAAATCAGTTGTTGACAGCCCATCTGCAGGCTGCAGCTATCATCTCTCAGGTGAACCCCAGTGTTCTGGGAAAGCCCTTGCACATCACTCAGGGCGGACTGAAGAGCAGTGAGGTTGATTCCTCTGTTGCGGGTGAAATCAGTAGATTTGGAAAAAACCCTAGCCACATCTCTCTTATCAGGCAGATACTGAGAACTGCAAAGCAGGCAGTCCTGTATCTTTCAGCCCTCATTTTTCCTCTCTCTCATCTACCAGCATCCAAGGCTGTCCTAATTCTGAAGGCACATCTATGCCAGGGAAAGGAGCATGGTGTGAGGTTTTTGAGTTAGTGGTGACCTAGATCTGACTTGAGAACAATGCTTTTACTGCGGCCCCGAGCGAGCAGACCCTCGCTCCATCGTCCCAGTGACTGCTGCCCCAGGGAGACCTGCAGAACTGCTTCATGCCATGCCATGACGGTATGGGCGTGAGTTACTGGGCATCAGCTGCTCCACCACGACTGGCAGGGTGCCTGCGCTGACCCTTCCTGAAGGTGAAGACACTTGTTCCTGTCACGCTGAAAGAATGCATAGTGTGCAGAATCAATGGGGAGTAAGAGGCTGCACAGAAGCAGTTACTGCAGGGCTGCTCGCGTGTGGCATCCTCTTGCTGCCCAGGTAAATGGCAAGTAGTTCAAGGTTAGTAAAGATCACTTACTTAACTCCAAGAGGTGGACCAGGTGTCGCTTGGCGTTCAGATCCGTACAGGAGTGTGGAGTAAGTCCCTTGGGTTTGAGTCCAATCACACAGTCTGTGAGTGTAACTGGAAATGGAATTACTGAACAATATAAAAAGAATCCTAAAAGGCACTGACTCCCCATAAATCTTGAATTGCGGGCACTCAGAAGAGAAACGCCATCCAGTGACCGCCAGCAGTAAAGCCTGCTTAGTTTATCTCTCCACATCAGGGCTGTTACCTAGTCTTGCTTGCACCTTCAGGATCGAGCAGTCCTTGCAACGGCACCCAGGATAAGTGCATATTTATCATTACTTGCCCATTACCTATGTAACTAACACCAGCACCCCTGGGCTGAACTCACACATAATGGCTGTAACTCTCATTCAGCTGAATTCTTCCATGGTGACGTATAGACAGACATAAATGTGCCTCTAACTACCCCTAAGCTTGAAAAAAAGTCTCTCTCTCTCAGTTTTGTGGCTCAATCTCTGTTTATGAGATTAAAAATGAAGCGTGGGAGCAAATGGGGACACTTGTGCTTCTAATTGCTTGCTTTGTGTGACAGCCAGATAGTGCGAGGCACAGCTATTCCCAACCCTTCTTACAGCTGAACTGCAAGAGGGAAACTGTGAGCACTAATTTTACAGAGCAAGCAGACCTGCTAGAGAAACGGCTGCCTTTTTAATATCTGTTCCAGGGACGTGTGAAGGAGTTAAGATCTCACAACCAGCAGAGCTGTCTGGAAAGTTCCTAGTTTGGCGACGTGTTTGAAACCCAGGGCTTACATGAATTGTCACACACGTGGCATCCATTTTTATTGTCTTATTTCACGGGGCAGTCTTCGCTAAGGTGGAGATTCGATGCCCACCAACTTTGTCGTGCCTGATGGGTACCAAACCCTGGCCTCTGGGAAGGCTGTTGCTGTGCTAGATGTGCCTGACTCGGCTGGTGTCAAAGGGAGAGTTTCTACTGCTTTCCTGTCTGGTCTCAAAAGTCCCTGCAAGTTGTCGATGGTGATCAGATGAGTGGCCTCCAAGGAGAAACAGGCTATTTCAGGAAGCGTGGCTGATGATGCAGTAAATGGTACTCTTCCCTTAGAGAGTACTTAGCCACTCTGTCGGCAGACTGGCAGGCCCTGCAGCTCAGTTAGCTACGCTGTCTTTGGAAGAGAGGTGAGCTGAAGGTGTTTTATGTTCCTGACCTTTAATACGCTTGTGCTGTTATTGAGTTTGAAGTGTCAGCTGGAGGGCCTAGGTCAAATTTCAGTGTAAATGTATTCGCACTTGCCTTTCCAGTTGGATAGAGTTATTCTGCTTGCTTTTTTCTCTCTCCTAACGTGCTGAGGGTGCTGCAGTGCGCGGCTAAGCAGATGGCTCGCTTCATCCTGGAGACAGATCCATGTCTGAGCATGGGGATTCTTGTATCTAAAGAAGGGCTTGAGTGAAGCCACTTGAGTGAAAGCTGCAGTGGAAACTGGAGATCTTTATGGTCATTTACCACATTTATGGGTGATCTGCTCACAAAAAAGCAGAAAAAGGGAGAAAAGCTCTGAAAGAGGAACATTTCTTGCTGCATCCCCAACATTCATCATCCTGCAACTTGTGGGGTTTTCCTGAAGACATGCAACCCCAGATTTGCTAAAAACAATATTTGTGAGGTCTGGTGAGTGCAAACTCACCCCAGGCAGCACAGTCACAGGCTTACCACCTGTGCGTGATCCTGGGAGCATCAGGCCTGGAGTTCACATGCGAGGTTCTCAGCTTTCTTCTTTTGTTGCAAAAATGGTTCTGTTCCCCATCCAGGCAGATTTCCAGGCCAGACCTCATCTCCCAGGACACTGCAGTGATGGAAGGTGGCCAGTATGGTACGGTATCATTATAACTCTGTGTATACTGGGAGCTTAAGTGAACCTTAAGTGAGGAAACATCATTGCTTCATCCTGCAAAGAGAAGAGAAATTCTAATGGCCCTTGATCTATGAAAGCCTTTCAAACTCATTTAGAGGGGCCACGTGATATTGCAAATGTAAGGTCCCAAGTGCGGACACATAGAGATTAGCCCTATCACTATTTAATGGAAGCTCACTGAGGATTTCACTGCAGAAAATGTATTTATTGGTTCCTGCAACACACTGTTGTCGCATTGTTATACTCTTTGAAAAGGTATTTCTTTCCCCTGTTGTGCACAGCTTATATTAACAAGATCGCACTGAGGAGAGTCCAAAGGGCAGCCTTTATGGCCTTACTTGTCCGCACACAGCTGTCACAATAATTTCTTAGCCCTGAGCAGGAGTGTCCTGGCACCTCAGGAGAGGAAGGCTTCCTGATTTTGAGGACGTTTTGGCTGCAGTCTTGGCATTTGAGTTTTCTCTAATGTTTTGAGATTTTTTCCGTATTGCTGCCTGTCTTGGGCCTTTTCTATGATTTCCTAATTCACTTCTGCATTTTGTGTAACAGTGAAATGTTGCGTGGCCTGGTGGCTTGGCTCCCAAATGTCACTGACAGGCAGTATGTGAAGACTTTTGATGAAACGCCCTTGGTGAGTGTAAAAATGTATGTTCGGCATACATATACATGTACGTGTACTTACACACACAGGAATTAAAAGTCCTTAGCTAAATCAGCAGCAATAGGAATACAATCCAAAGGCTTTGGTTCTTAAAATAAACAGTTGCCGTTATAAAGTATCATCTCCAGCATTACTCTCTTGCAGCTCTTTTTGGGCTATTTCTAAATTAGGTCATCTAAACTGTGGGCAAGCTGTAACATGGGTCAGTTTTGCTCTGGAGGCAGTATCGTGTACAAATTGTGTTCCTCAGGTAATATAAGGTTAAATGACATAAAGTTTGATGCTTCATGTATGACTGTTAGGGCAATATCAAATACATTGCATCAGAATACACAAGGTAAAAAAAGGTAGGTTCAATGCAATGTTTCCAAATTTCTCAAAAAAGAGAGCCCTTGCAAGCTGTATTCATGAACCGCTTTCCCTACCCTGCACTTGCCTTAGAGGATCAGTGTATGAAGATCATTAAAAAATACAGCACATGTTGTCAGAGAACTATGGAAAATTGCTGCTTTGAGCATCTACAGCTGGAAATTCCTTTGTCTTGGACAGCAGCTATGGGCTTCCTGTCTTGATACATCAATAATGTGTTTCCTTCTTTGGAATGTCTTATTTAAAAACTTTAGTGTATATGATAGGTAGTATTTACTAAAACCAGAGATATAGTAGTCCGGATTAATGTTGGAAGTGGAGGCTTGTCCTGGTTTCAGCTGGGATAGAGTTAATTGTCTTCCTAGTAGCTGGTACAGTGCTATGTTTTGAGTTCAGGATGAGAAGAATGTTGATAACACACTGATGTTTTCGGTTGTTGGTAAGTAATGTTTAGACTAAAGTCAAGGATTTTTCAGCTTCTCATGCGCAGCCAGTGAGAAGGCTGGAGGGGCACAAGGAGTTGGCACAGGACGCATCTGGGGAAGCTGATCCAAACTGGCCAACAAGGTATTCCATACCATGGGATGTCGTGCCCAGTACATAAACTGGGGGGAGTGGGGTCTGGGGGATCACCGCTCAGGGACTAACTGGGTGTCGATTGGCAGGTGGTGAGCAATTGCACTGTGCATCATTTGTACTTTCCAATCCTTTTATTACTACTGTTTTCACTTTATTAGTCTTATAATTATCATTATTAGCTTCTTCTTTTCTGTTCTATTAAACTGTTCTTATGTCAATCCACAAGTTTTACTTCTTTTCCCAATTTTCTCCCCCATCCCACCCCAGTGGGATAGGGTAGTGAGTGAGCGGCTGCGTGGTGTTTAGTTGCTGGATGGTGTTAAACCACAACAAGGCTGGAAGTAATTTTTTACTCCAGTCCAATGTTTCTGTAAAATACTGTGTGGTTTCAAGGGAGATAGTAGTTAAATACTAGCTAGGGAAAGGGGAAAATATATTTCTAGCAGGGATTTGAAAAATGGAGAATCAGCAGTCTAGAAAGCATCAGATAGATGCTCCAGAGAAGGAGCTGAACAGGAGCTTTGAAATCAGAAGTAGTGAGAATATGAAAGGACAAAGACAGAGTGGAAAGAGGGAAAGATGAACTAAAAGTCATGGATGTCATGGATGAGGAAGAAAATGGAAAATACTACAATAAAAACAGTACCTTCGCACTTCAGTGAGGAAGCAATGGATGTTTAAAGATGGAGCCGATGCAACTTCTTGAAAGAGAGCTGGTGGCTGGAACACCTGTACAAATCAGGATTTCTAGAGCAGGGACAGGGGCCACAGCAGCACAGGGCTGAGGAAGCAAAGCTAAATGTCGGTGGCAGTGAAAAATCCATGTTGAGGTACGAACAGGCAAAATGTGCAAAACCCTTTTATCTGTCATCACCCTACAGGTAGCATTTGGTATCCAGATGGCTGTCCTCTGGAGAGGGCAACTTAATCCTATGTTTATTTAAAAAATGGCCAGCCTTTTTTTAGTAATCTCTGTGACAGGAATAGCAAGCAGAATTTGTCTGAGGCCTGATTCACTGTTTTTTCCAGACAAAACTGTGAAGTGACATGCATTGGTTGTTTTCCAGATTGTACCAGAGGTGGACTGTAGTCAAGACACCAAAGGCATGGATCTCTGCAAATAAAAAAGGAGATACTATTCCCAAATGAGTAACCAAACTTACCGAGATGGGCACAGTGTAGAAAGGTGGTTAAGGAAAAAACTCATTTTCTAAACAGGGACAAAAAGTTGGAGGGACTTGATCTGGTCCAGCTAAGGTCAGTAAGACACCCCTTCTACAAAAGATGGGCTAGCAACATCTCCGTTGCATAAATACAGTGGTCTGTGCATATACCAGTAAAGTACATGGGCATTTGGGACAGACTTTCCGAGACCCTGTCTGCAAACCTGCCAAATCTACAGTAGAGAACAGACTTTGCAGGTCTCTAGGATTTTCTCATGCCGAGGTCAGGTGCAGTACATGAGGAATTCATCTGGAACCAGGCTTTTCTTGCCCTCATTATTCTCATAATTTATATTAACCAAGTCCACACTGACTGAACAGAAGGAAAACGGACATTTTCCCTCTAAAATGAAAATATCTGTATTAGTATAGATTTATGAAATTACTCATTGACCATGCCTCTGTTTGCTTCTCTGATTGCATCTCCTATCAACTACCCACTGACTTCAGTATCCAGATTTCATTTAAATCTTAGTCCATTGGTTTTCAATTAAGGATGGTTGCTCATGAGGATCAGCCTAGAAAAATCTCTCACTAGGCTGTTGCCTTCCTTTATGGAGTTGCACAGTTATTTGACTGCTCTCGTTACAGTGCTAGGCTTAGAAATACCAGTACTGAAAAATGCAGAGCAGTTAGAAGAATAAGCTGTGCTTGACCTTATTAGCAAGACTGCTCATTCTGTTTTGGGCTTTGGGGGAATTGGTGGGAATTGGGCCAGTCTGCTGGGAGTAATGTGGTATGTTGCAATTGTCCTCGTGTTGTTTACTTGCTAACCCATTTAGTATTTGGTTTAGTTTATTGATTATTCTTTTTTCTTTGTGTTTAAGGGTGCTTCCTACAGTAACGCCCATATATATCTTAAGTTACTGAATGTGAAGGGCTCCTTGTAAGCCACGCAGTTTACTCAAATTATTCTTAGGTGATGCCCTCGGTAGTTGGGTACCCATGAAACCAGGAGACACTGCCACAAACCCATCAGCTGATAACACAGAATGGGTGAGCACAGGCTCATGAGCAGCACTCAAGAGCTCTCAAAGCTGCTGATTTCAGAGGCTGACCCTTGCCGCGTGCCAGGGCATTAACCTTTGGGACTGTGATCCAGGACAGGTTACAGGGGCCCGAGGTTAAAGTTCAACCTCTTAGCAACACCTTTGTGCTTCTCAGCCCAATTACCTTCCCACCTCTCTCCCCCGAGCCTCTCCTCCCTCTCCCCAGGACCCAGCCCCTCGGAGATGTCCCGCAGCATCGCCTGCTCGGGTGAGGCTTCTCGGCTGCATCCCTTCCAGCGGCGTGGGGATTCGGGCCAGCCTCAGCATACCTATGAAGCCACCTTTTAACGTATGATGTGTCTTTAGCATTTTCTTAATGAATGAGGGAATGAAGAGATGACAAGCACAGGCACAATACTTAGAAACTTGCTTCTGAATATTTACCATATGCATTAAGAGTGCGTTAAAATTGGGATGGTGCTGAAATGAGGTGTTTGAGCTCCATTAAGGATATAGGAATTTATATAATCACTTAGTGTCATACTCATGTTACAAATCAGATCATTGTATAACATGCAGTCTCCTATAAATTGAAAGCAAGCCGGTTGCTTTTACATCACAGCAAATTATTTTATGAAAAAGTTGATTTGTGTAGACGGACTGGATAAGCAGCAACATCTTTGTAGTTTCACTGATGATTTTTTTCTTCCGTTTGAGAGGTGATATTCTGACATACCCTTGCACCCATAAATCCAGTGTTTATCTGCTCAACTGACTGAGGTCTCAGGGCTACAGAAATAAGAAACACAGCTCCTAAAAAGAACTGGATTCTGGACATCATTGAGACAAGCTGTTGCTCTGAAAATTGGTATGGGAGATGACACAGTTACAATCTGGAAAACAAACTCTGTATATAGTCACTGCCACTCCATCAGCAGCAAAAGGCAGTCAGGGTTCAGAAATGTGGTATTCACAAATGGGGAAGTCAATGTATCCTGACCTGAAGGGCCTGAGGTCTTTGGGGTGAAACCCAAGGATTTACAATATTTAATATATTTTTATTTATGATTTTAATTTATTTTTCTATTTATTTCTATTTAATTCTATTTATTATTTATTATTTATTTATTAAATTTTTATTATTTATATTTATTTAATATATATTTAATATATTCTGTATTTTTCCCATAGACAGGTTGAAAGAGATTGTAAAATGTACTGATAAATATTATAAACAATTACTATAAAACATAGGTAGACATATGAATTTTAACAAATGAGACTCATACAGAGAGAGAAATGTGTAATGAATATAGCTTTCCATGTCCACTTTTGTAAATGTTCAAAGACAGAGGAGACATTTGATCTGCCATAAAAGTCACTGTGGATGAGAATGTAGAAGTCCCATGAGCAATACAAAAATTCAGGCTACAGCTTCTGTATCGTTGATACTCACCTGAGATACAGTTTGAAATGATCAGCTATTCTGCCCAGACTGGAGTCCAAGGTTTTGTCTCAAAGGCTACTAAGTCATAAGCCATATTCTGCCCACCTTTCCCTTTTAGAAAGGAACAACCCCAGTGAGTCACATAGGTGGATAATATGGATGGAGAAGATACTCCAGTCAACCTGGAACTTAAGTTGGAAGGATAGTGCTTTCGCCACAGCTCTGATAGCAGATTTACAATGGCAAGGAAACTTGTTTTAACCCAACCTTCCTTAAATCCAGGCCTTGTTATAACTTGGAATAAATAAAAAAAAAAAATCAAGATGATTGAGAGATTTGGTAAAGCGGCAGAGGCTAAACAAGGGTTATTTTGGGGCTGGGTGAACAAGACCGTATAGCTTGGTAAGGCTCATCATGTCCTTTTTCAGTACAGAGCCCAGGCTGATGGTATAAAGGCATTTTCTGCTGGGCAGAAATGCAATTTCTTGGAGATGCAATTTTTTACAGATGTAGTGCTCTATATGTGAATGAAACACTTTGCTGCTAATTTGTCCCACACTGGGGAAGCCTATCCTGGAGAAACAGCACCACTGATGGAGGTGCTCATTGTCCTGCCTTACCTTTTGTTCCCTCAGACGAGTCTACGCTTCATGGCACTGAATCGGGCTATGAAGGTCAGTCATGTGGTGTATTGCTGATGGTAAATGTTAATTTTTGACTGCTTTGTAGGATGTAGCTTGTCTGTATTCATCTCCTGATGTTCCTATAATCATTATTTACCATGGGATCATGATAGCTTCTGAGTCCCAGTGGAGTCCCACTGTGCTAAGTCCTATAGAAACACATGCCTGGCTTTGCTGTTTTGGCTTCAGTCCAGTAGACCAGCTATATTTATGTATCTCCTGCTTTGCTATTGTGATTTTTTCCTGTTCAGCGAAGGGGATATTTAAAACACTGGAGAGGGGAGCGTGGGAATGATCAAATAAGATCTTTTGCTTGTTAATCCGTAAGTGTTCTTGCTCCACTCTCCATTGCACTGCTAGAAAACCATGGCTAGTTCTTTGCTGGATGTGCAACTATCCCAGCATATTCTGTAAGTTGCCACATACCTACTGACTTCAGTATGATCTGCAAAGCAGAGAGGTGCTGTCATGCTTTCAGTTATACAGATGAAGTACTGGTATCCGTGCACGTTTGTCACTTGTTTGGAGCACATGCTGAATCTCTGTGATGTGAGCTTAATTAATTTAAACTACTCTTTACTATCGAAATCTGGTGTAAAATACTCACAACTGGCTCACTCTTGGCTGATGTGGTCAAGAGAATATTCCCCAGATGGAGGAGGTTTCTCTCATGTGCAAAATGTACTGGACAGTGTCCTCCTGCTAAGCTAGATTTTTTCCAGCTTTGTACATTGTGAGGGCAGGGTCACAAGTACAGCCTCTTTAAGCTTCTGCGAAGTGTCATAGCAAGACTAATCTCAGTCTCTGATGACGGACAGTGCAGCACCAGCATGGTGGGCTGATATTGTTCTGATACCCAAGGGATCAACCTTGCTTCTTTGGGACCATACTGGAGCCAAAGGTGAGCTAATCTGTATTTGGGGAGGAAAATCCATCATTTTTTAATGCAGCCTATGACAGGAATTTTGCTACTCCTGCAGGAGGAGGGATGGATGCTCCTGAGAATGGGATTCCCCTGCAAATTGCAGTCCAGAGCTATCTGAGCCGACTCGTGCCCCTGTATTAGTTGCCAGGGCCCATGCTGAGCACTGATTCACTAGTAGTTTCCTACCCCTTAGAGGACCTTGTAGCTTAGAGGCTATAGGGCAACAAGGTGAAGCCTACAGTGATGGTCTCTGCAGCAGCTTCTGAATGGGAAGGAAGAAGAACCTGTACCTTCTCAGCCACGTTTGCAGTGACCGAGTAAATCCCCTCTCTGAAAATACCTTGAGCACACTAAGCAGACAAAAGACCCATGTAGCTGTTGAGCTGAAAGGCACCCATAAACTCATGCCACCTCTGCCAAACTGGAACTTTCCTCTCCCCAGAACAGTGTCCAATTACGTTGCAAATAACCTTCGATAATGCAGTATTACCCAGCAGAGAAGGAACATTTTGCTATAGCTCATTTTTCACAGGCTTGGCAAATGGGCCAAGTTCCCCACCTTAGTTTAGCTCAGTCGTTAGTGTTAATTGAGTCTCTGTCTAGGCCCGGGGATGAGCAGCCCTGGCTATGCAGAGATGGCTAGCCCGGGGTTAACGCTTGGGTGACTTGTCTGCCTTCAACATTGCATAGCAGCGTGGAGGCACGGATGAAGAAGGAACACAGCAGTCAGGATGGAAATACTGGGGTTTTATCAGTACCTGTTGGGGGGGAACACGTAAAATTCCTGGAAAGGAAGCAGAGGTGTTAGGGTTACCAGGCAACCAACACCAGTAAAAAATACTGAGCGAGGAGAGCGGCGAAGAAGGGATCCAATCAAGGACCTGCCTGGCCAATTATGTGCCTGAGACCGTCATGAAGTGAGCACACTAAGATTTCATAATAAGCAAGGAAATCTGGTCTAGGTAGACAGAAGGTGCCGGAAAAAAATGTGTGTGACTAAATGGACAAAGCAAAGATGAAAATTCTTCACGGAAATAAAAAAAACCACCTTTATTTTACACGTTATAAGGCCTGGGGTTGTTCAAGCAGAGAGATTTTTACGGATTTCATTCATGTTCTGCCACCAATGCTGCTTGTTGGATTTTACAACTCGCTCCAGTCTTGAAACACTGAAATTAGGCATTTCTTCTCAGTTCCTGATCTGGTCAGCCTGTCCACGTTTTGCATCCTCCCACTGGGTAGCACAGGGCTCACTGGCAAACCAAAGCCCTGCTTTTTAACAGAAAATACAGTAAACCAGGAAAGCAAATCCTGATTTTGTTCATCAGAATAGAGAGAGTCTTTATTTTATTAAAACATTTCAGGTCAGCCAAGTCCCTGATGAAGGGCACAGAAATCAAGGACTTTGCAATTTGGCCATATTAGGGTTTCTAACACTGTGAGAGACTGAAAGAGTTTATGTCTCAAACATTGTGGTGGGGCAAGTTCTGCTTAAAGACAAACCCTGCACAGCAAGGATCCGAGGTGAAAAGCCCACCAGCTCCGGCATCAGCAACAGGAGGGGGAGGGTGCGCTGGAGGGTGTGCAGCTCCCGGTTCTGATAAGCTGTTCTGATACAAAGATCAAAGAATGGCCACATCTGCAGAGAAGAAGTTACTCCGCAAAGGACCCCCAAGCCCAAAGGCTCAGAAACTGCTCGTTAACCTGACGAGTTTGAGTGGCCGCCCAAAGGAGGGGCAAGGATGACAAAAGGACACAAACTGTAGCCCCAGGTGCGCAAGCCCACTGGGACCAGACTCCTTGGCCGACTGAACCAACGCTGGAGCCAGGACCAGTGAAATCTTTCTTCCTTTTTCTCTCTCTGTCTTCTTCTCTCTTTCCTTTTCCACAATCCCTACGCCTCATCTGTTTCAAGACATACACCGTTGACCAAGTCTGGGACCCAGAGTGGATCCAGCTGCCCCTGGGCCCTTCTCTGAGGAGGAGCCTAGAAAGCAAGGGGGTCTGCTCTGGACCTCCTGACTCAACGGGAGGGATCTCCTCATTCCCTGAGTTGCTGTATATGGTTACCCTGGGTTACACAGTTTACAGAAGTAGTCTTATGCCAACTCCTGTTGTGAGAAACCCTGCCACCTACTACCACGTCTTGCCAGTTCAGTTTGCTTCTGTCACGAATAAAATCTTTACCTGATCATTTGGTGTCGTTTCACCTAAATTTAGACTGAGGGAATTTAGAATTAAACATGGCTCCCTGGTCTGTCCAGTCTGGGTCGTGACAAACATACAGTAACATGATGGCATTCAAAGCTTACTGAGAAGTATTCTACAAACGCCAAGCCTGTGGTGCGGTCCAGAGCCTGGGATTATCAGATTATTAGGCATGTGCAATACAGAGGATGCACGGGGAGGCGATTGCTTTGCTTTTCTTCCCTTCCCTCTCCTGGGCAAGCCTTGGCTGTCTGCGGCCACTGCCCCCTCGTTGGGTCTGCTCCAGGGCCCTCATCTGCCCTTTGAAATGGGGTGGAAATAAAACACCCATTGACTCCCAATCCAGCAAACAAATGCAGACAGGTAGAGCCGTGTGGGATGGAGGCCGTGGTCCAGGGTTACCTGACAGCCCGAACTGCCTCCTCCTGGACATCGGTCTGCGTCTGACCCGTGCGGCTCTCGGGACACAGGGCAGCTTCTGCTTCTCCCACCAGTCCCCTCTGGGTGATCCAACGCCTGCAGATTTGGCTTGTTGCATCCTTCTCTGTCGTGGGCTTTTGTGTCGATAATGCCAATGCAGCAGCAGAGATGCTAAGATCTGAGATGCCTGCAGAAATGCAGAAGCCAGCATCCAGAGCTTCCGTGTGGTTTTAATTTGTGATTATGCGTGAGATGCCATAGCTGGTGCTTCCTTGCTTGGGAGCTCATTTCCCCTCCTGCCTGCAGTTGTTAGCAGCCATGTGGCATTCTGACATCTCATCTTTATTCACTTGAGGGATAGCCTTTTGGGGTTTATTGGGAGATGAATTGTTCTCCAGAAGCTTTTAGATTGTTAGCAAGGTTTTATCTTTTTTTTCCCCGTCCCTTTGAACAGGTGACTCTGTTAAAGCACAATGAGGTGTATTAAAAGGCTCTGAGGATGCCAGGAGCATCGCTCTTCTCACTGTCCCCCAGGTTCTCTGCTCTTCGCAGCCCAGAGCTGAGAGCAATGAGGGGGGATCCAGTTTTGAAAAGGGCACCAGCTGCAGCCATCATTGCAGCCGCTTCAGTTAGATGTTCCCCATGGCATTTTTCCAGGAGAAAAAAAGAACGCACAAGCCTGGCTATTTTTTTCTGTAGTCAATGCATGTGATTAGCAGTATTTATAAAAACTGTGCAGAAAACAGCATCTCAGGAAAAGGAAAAGTACAGGCAGATGCACTGAACGAAAGGAGAAATTAACAGACTTTGAAGTCAGCAAAAGTGCCTGATTAAGGATTTAAAAACCAGAATTTTGCAATTTGGCCATGCTATGAGTTTCTAAAGCATGATTCAATGATGGCTTTTGAGGCCTATGGGATGCTATTCTGTAAATGACTGCATGTGTAATACCATCTGAAGATACTGGTAATGTTGTAATTGTTTTCAGGGTAGAAAGAAGGAAACTTCACAAGCAAAAATGTTAAAACAAAATGAGGGGGATGAACTCATAGCAGCCCACTCAAACCTTCCCTTTCCCCCTTTAAAATTTTGTGATCTCAGCATTTTCCTTGCATTGCCCATAATTTTCTAACACTAGCTTGTTCATTTTTGGATGTCTTTCCCCCAAACCAGAAGATAAGCATTTAAAAGAATATTTTCCCATTCCTATTTACGATAAACCCAGTAGCAAATCACTCGTTTCATAAGTAATTCAAGCCCAGCAATTTTGCATTAGCATAGAAATTTAAATCTCCCTTGTGCTTCACTGCAGAACTAGATTTGCTCAGAGCACGGAATGGGACTTGGAGCTTTTTACTACTAATCTGCGAGTTCAAACGCAGGTTGGCAGAACGCAAAGCACTGTGTTGATCTCCTTGTTCAGCAGCCTCTAGTACACTTTGGAAACTGCCCAGCGTATGATGATAAGGATACATACACAACACTTTTCACCTGATGGCGTATAGCTAGTTTATTTGTTCTGTCTCCATGGACTGCTAGCAATGTGCACAAAGATGATTTTCCTTCCATTTGTAGGCAGAGTCCTCTCAATTTAGCTGTGTTTATTTGAGACTATAAAGGGAGTCCTTGGTGATGTCCCCACTGTACCCATAACATGATCAGAATGCTCAGCGCTACCAATCCTGTATCCGCTGGAGATAACGAACGTTGTCAATTAGGGGCAGTCTCTTTTGGTATATATATGTGTAGTGCCCCACAGAGGGGGCACAGTAGGATGAGATTCCTCATTAGCTCTGATCAGAGAAATATATAAAAATAATCCTACTGGGAGGAGGGTGCCACTAAATGGCATCCAAACACCAGGGCATGAAAAGGTGCCAGCTTTTATCTAAGTATTTTATGCATTTTTAAAACACACAAATGGAATGCATAAGTCTAAATATTCATTGCTTAAGGTGCCTTTCTTTGACATTAAAAGCAGTGTGCATAAATTCCTCATTTTACCTGATAGCTTCCATTAGCTCTCCATCTGTAATCCACACCTCCTGCTAACAAGGACAGAATGGCAATACTCATTAGGACTCTCCCTTTGGAGGAAGCTGACTGAAAAAGCCCTAGACTTTTATGCTGCAGTAGACGGTGAAAATGTTACCAGATAAACAATTCTTTCCAGAAGTGCTTTGGCTAGTCTCACCGTGTAATTGAAGAGTTATTGTAAACCATCAAACCCCATTATTTCCCATCCAGGAGTCTTTGCTTTTCAGCCCCTCACTCCTCCGAAGACATACTTGCTGAGGAGAGGTGCAGAGTCAGCAGGAAAGATGGACAACATGAATAATTAAAATGGAGGTTGAGTTCCCATTTGCTACTGAAGAGAAATGGTTTGCACAAAAATAGAATGAGACAGGGCGTCAGAGATGCTCCAGAAGGGTGGCTGTTATGTCTGTTGGCATTTCTGCTCTCCCGGAGGATTGTTCATGACAGGGATATTTAAATATTGGGTTTAGAATGGCAACCTATCATAATATTATTTGGAAGCACTCTGCTGTGGATAACACTAGAGAGATGTGTTTGGCAAAGGTAGAAACTGCTAACAAGTAGCAGTTAACTAATGAGTGGGGATCTGCAGTGTGCACACATGAGTTACCCGGTGGAAAAGTTTACTACATGGAGTATTATCTCAGTAGTAAAGGCAAGCACTCAGAAATAAGAAAATTGAAAAATTAAGGTTAGCTTTGATTTTTAACGTAGTTGTGCCATTAAAGACTATCAAGTGCCATGTTTCATAGCTTTCTTCTGCATTCAGTGTTGAGAATAGACACTGCTCATCTGTTCAGTACTTTGTTTTCTTCCACTGTTCAATCTTTTTTACTTATTTTTTGCACATTAAGCCAATCCTTTTCTGAAGAGGATTTTTGATTATTCATTTCCTCATGACTAACCACCCCGGCATCATTATATTTTTGCAGACATTATTACATTTGTTTTCATAAATCGCTCAGAGCTAAGGGACCTGTTATTACCTCCCCTTTTAGAGATGCAGCCTTGAGGTACAGAGATTACAAAAATCTTCTTTTGGGTGCTTAAACTGAGAGAAATTTCAGAGAATTTGACTTCTCAGAGTGCAGAGAATTATGAAACACACAAAGCACGACCACCATAACTTTATTTGCAGTGAGGGCTCAGCACATCTATAAATTGGATCCCTGGTGTCGGTCTCCAACAAACAAGGAAACAAAATCACTGGACAACTGTGAAATGTTAGGTTGAAAAAAACTTCATTAATACAATGTACAGCTATATCACTGCCAAGAATAGAGTCCAGTTCTCCAAAGCAGCATTCTTCTGCCTTAACTATTTGATCTTGTCAATTTCTGTAACCTTGACATCTTTCAAAGGCTGAAATGTGTAAAGCAAGTGTTTTGTAGGCAGCTGTCCTTCACAGAAAGCAAATCCTGTATATCTGCAAGTCATATAGTGACTCTAACATACTGAACAAGACAGGAATCCTGGGGGAATGAAAAAGAGTATGTGGTTATGCAATTAAAGTCCATCTCTTAATGCATTGGTTGAGGAAGACTGAATAAAGAGCAAATAACCCACATAAGCTCTGGTTTGTCCTAACTTCTTGATTGTTCTCGTACAAAAATAATATCCCTTTCCTGTACTTTATACACACTATACATATCTCTAACGGAAGGGGAAGACCTTCCGTCACCAGTTACCTCTTCGCTGTGCCATCAGCGAGGTGATAACCTCCAGGCTCGCTTCACAGACCCTGCTGCTCGCAGCGAGGGAACGGCTGATCTTGGCAGCCCTCCGCAAAGGCTCGGGTAGGAGAGATGGGCGTGGGGAGCTGCGCTGGCGGGATGTGGGGGTATTGGGTGCTCTCTGCAGCAGATTGGGAGATTGTGGTGGTCAGCCTAGATAAAAAGCTTGTTAATCTTCAGGTATTATATTCTTCCACCCACCAGAAGTTGTTCTTCACCCTGTAAATGACCAGTGATATCACTTAAGAGTCAAAATGCCAAGGACCAAACCTCAGGACAGGAACCATGCAGTGTTCTGAAGCTGTGATCTTAAACATCCCGTATTATTCCCACAGAGCTATCTAAATCAGGGCTACCGCAACCAGGAGCGGTGTGATGGTCAGCAGGAACCTGCAGCCCACACCGCTTTCACTTTGAAAGTGACTGGCCATCCCCAGAGGGCCAAGATGAGATAAAAACAATTGTAATGCCTGTAACTCTGTTTTTGAACAAACAGCTCAGAATTAGCATTAAAAATGCACTTAGTTTTCATCACTGATGCTGTTATTGTGGTTATGCATCACTCATGGGTGAAGAGCAGGTCACCTTGCAGGTCTGGTGGGAGGCTGGGGCAGCACAGCCCTTTGCTTCACGCTTGTGTTTCCCTGGCCAGCGACTGCGTGCTGGGACGAGAGACGTTCTCCCACCTCATCCCATCCCATCCCATCCCATCCCATCCCATCCCACCCCATCCCACC
>JANZLQ010000032.1:16133891-16146360 GCA_026212715.1 Elanus axillaris | reverse complement strand
CCGCCTGGCCCCTCCCCTCCGCCGGAGGCCCCGCCCCGCCCCTCCTCCCTCCCCGCCGGGCGTGGCGCCGCTCTCGTCTGCCGTCTCGGTTGCCGGCGCCGCTCTACCCCGCTTCCTGTTCTCGTCGCCTCTCCGCCCCGGCTCCGTCAGGGCGCCGGGCGGAAGTGCGCGGCGCGGCCATGGCGGCTGTGGATATCCGAGGTAGGGCCAGGGCGTGTGTGGGCGCTCGGGGCTCCCCGCTGGCGCCCCCGACGGGCCGGGTGCGCTTCCCGCGGGTCCGGGCCTTGCGGGGGGCGGCCTCCGTGTTGGGTTGTGGGGTCTGCCCGCCGCCCTGGGCTGAGCTCTGCCGGCGGGCGCCGAGGGCGGTGGGCCTGGCTACCCCGGGGCAGCTGCGGCTGGAGGAGGAGGTTGGTGTAATGGCCACCGTCCTGGCTGGCTGGCTGGAGGTCACTGTGCTAATAGTATTCGCTCCCAGGAGCGTCCAGGTTAGTGGTGGACGAGGTGTGGCCAGAGGTGGGAGGATGATAGAGCTGCCTCCTTTGTTAGTGCTCTGCAGCGGCAATGGAGCTCCTGCGTTTGCTTGTATCCCTTTGAAAAGTCTGCACAAGGGAGTTTAGTAGCGTTGCTAATGCATCTGTGTCAGGAGAAGAAACTGAGAGGAAAAACTGTCCAAAAAGTAGTTTTCTTGGACGTGAGGCAGGCTGGGAGGGTGCGTTCAGGGCCACCTGGGAAGAACAAGCCTCCCTTCTGTATGCTTCTGCCTTTTCAGGTGGAATAAGGAGGTCCTGGGGTGAGACTGTAGCATAAGGGAACAGCTAAAAAAAAGAAAGTTTTAGCTCTCAAGTTTGGAGGAAGGTGGGAAACACTGGCGTGTGTGGGACTTGCACCAGACCAAAGCAGTGAGTTAGGCTGGTAATATTAACAGTGCTTCGGGTGAATGTGATGAGCCAAGCTGGCTGTTAGAAAAGCCAGAAAGAAAGCTGAAGTAACTGAGAACAGGGAGGTTTTGGGTGAGAATTCAGGGATATGAGTGGAATGAGAAAATGTTTTGAAGAAGAAGGGGTGATACTTAAATGAAGTATTAAAGGTTTACATGGTAAGCAAAATACAGATTAAATTACTGTGAAGATTTTGAACTTTGAGAGAGGAAGAGGGATTTGAGAGGGCATGAGAAAGGAAATTATTTTTCTCCATAAGGGTGTCTGAATGGAATCACACCAAAAGCCTGTGTGGTGGAGTCTCAGAGAATGACCAAGAACAGATATTTAAGGAAAGCTTATGAGGGGTTAATTTTGATAATGCCACAGAGGTTTTCTCCTGCTGGCTCGTCTCCCAAATTGTCTTGACATATATGGCATATTGGCAGTTCACAAGCACTTTACTTTTGCATCTGTGATGCAAATTCCACAAAAAATGCTTTGAACAAGATGTCCTGTTTCTGAAAGGAACAGGGAAGCAGGAACACCATCCTTTCTCATACCCAAAATAAATGGAAGTACTCCCTTCTTAGTGGGATTAACAGACTTGTCATGTTCATGATTGGTTTTGTTCTTCCTCCCCTTTTTTTCCAAGAATGGTTTAAGAGAGCAGTCTTGCTAGTTACAAAGGCAATTACAAATATTGGCACTAAGCAGCTATGGATAATTGAGCCTCAGAGCCCAACTTTATATTTTGTTTTATGATATGTTTATCAGTCTATATACAGTGTTATAGCTATATGTATATGAAGCTTGCCTGACATTCCTCTTGAGAAATGAGAATTTATTATGGCAAGAACATGGCAAGCACTTAAGATTTTGGTGTTGTTGGGAAGGAGGGCTTGTCTTCTGGTTTTGAAAGGCATGTATGATAATCAGCATTACCACAACTTAAGTGCTTAATAATGGATCTTAGTGCTGTGTTTCTGAGATTTCCTTTTTTTATAGTGAGGAGAGAGAATAGTGTATGTGAAATTACATGAATGCCTTGACCTCCCTGCCCCCTATCCCCCTCCCCAAGTTCTCAGAACTGGCAGCCTCTTTCATAGATTGAGGCAAAATGATTTACACATGACTATTTATGCTGCATTTTCCCTGATATGCTGGGCAGCTAGTGTTACTTTATTAACTGTTGCTCAGTGAAACTGCTAGTAGTGTATGAGCTGGCATTTTTGGAATTGATCCAGTCATCCCTGAGCATGCAGAGTTGTTGCAGAAGTAAAATATTCACAGTGGAATGATAAATGGCAGTTCTGGGTATATATATAATGCATGAACCTAAGGGAATGGTTCCTGTGAGAAGGGAATTTCAGTTTTTCATTCAGTCTTCAATGACTTCTCATCACTTATGTTTTTTGATTCTAAATAATGCCTGCCTTTGTTTCCTGCTTTCATGTGTCTTGGACATTCTATTTGCTGCTGCTTTAGTTTAAAATGGATGAATGTCAGGGTGCTTTTCAAGGTGCCTTATGGATCTTCAATGTTAGCAGACTTGTTTCCTGTGGAACCAATTGTTAACATTGGTTTCTTTGGTCTGCTTGAGGAACAGCATTTTGCTGCAGTGTGATAATAAAATCCAGGGATTTTAATTCAAATGTCCCCAGATCTGTAGGAACTTACTGGCATATAATGATTTGCAGGTTATAGAGCATGTTTCATTTTAAAAGCTTGCTTTTTTGATGTAATTGTTAATACTCTGTAGTTGGATTTCTGTAATATCCACTGGATTAGGGAATAAGTAGTCTGCTGCAGGCAATTTGGCAGATTAGTTGTAGAGTCAGAAATTGAATCTCTTGTTCAAGACTACTGGGAAACATCTGCCCAAAGATAGCATCTTTGCATCTGCTCTTTTGGGGGTATTTTTTTGTTTATTATAGATTTCACCCACATAAAAAATAATCATCTTTGAAACATAACAATATCAGTTGCTGTGATATCATAGTGATATGTATTTTAATAACAGAACATCCTAGAAATGTTACCAATGCCACTGTTTTGTTTCACTCAGTAGTTTACTCGTTGGCATTAGCAAAAGAAAACTCTTGGTTTAATTAATAGATCTCTGTAGTGTTTTACCTATTTTTCAGCATTATACTTTACATCTTGGAAACTGTATTTGTAAGAAATAAAGTGGTTTAAACATTACCAGGCACAGATTTAGTGTGGGGTGTATCGCCTCCATCCCCCCCTGCCCCGTAACTGATTCTAACTTAGCTTAGTAAATTCAACTTAATGGAGACCTAGCTTTCAAAAGGAACCATGCTTTGGATTGTCTTTCTACTCACCTAATGCTGTGGTTCATAAACTAAACTATATAATACTACTGAGTAGATGTAGTATGATAATATTATATACAGTATCAGAGCTAATTAACTCCCAGCAACACAGCATATGCACACACACATGTGCACACAGACCCTGCTCACATTCTTGAGATATAAAGGTATACCAGCAGCTAGTGGTCAAGGAAAGTGCAGTAATAAAAAAAAAGGCTGTATTTCTGTTGTGTACCTACAACAGAACTGCAGAAGGTGAAAGGATATGAATTATTATTTGAACTCTATGAAACACATTTTCAATTAGAACTGGTTTGTGTGAGACTATGTTCCACCTCCTTCTCCTGCTATAATCATTAACTGGTGGCAATTTACTCTTGGAGATATTTGTAGTGTTTCTGGCTGCTTTCATACTCAGTGTAGGTTTCTCTTCCCAGATAATCTCTTGGGAATTTCCTGGGTTGACAGCTCCTGGATTCCAATATTAAACAATGGGAGCGTATTGGACTATTTCTCAGAGCGAAGTAACCCATTCTATGACCGAACATGTAACAACGAAGTCGTCAAAATGCAGCGGATGACCTTAGACCATTTGAAGTAAGTTGTAATTTGGAACTGCTTCTTGTGCAGTGTCCTTTGTCCCTCCATCCAGAGGCTTTGATGGTTGAATGGAAGCATGCTAGAAACCTTCTTCTGTTCTGTGGTTTTTAGTCCCACCACTTGCCAGGGAGCCCAGCTTTTTTTGTATTTGGATGTCTTCTACTTCCTCTTAAACCGTTTCAAGGTGTTAAGCATGACAGATTCTATGTATGTTCTGAGATTCTAGTAAATCACCTTTCAGATATTTCTCTGAATTAGAAAAGCTGTCTTCTCTCATCCTCTTAGCTCAACAGAACCTGAGTAATGGTAATGGAGTTGAATGTTTTTCTATGGTGAATAGGGTTTATATTAGGGGATACTTTGAGTTCGTCTTTCTGTATCCTGCTGGCTATGTGCCATAATTAGTACATAATTCCTCCAAAGAGCTGGCTTTTTAGTATGGATAATAAAAGTAGTAAATGTTGTAAATAAACTGATCACAGATGGTTGTGTAATGAGATTGCAGCATGCAGAAGTTAACTTTCCTTGCAGTTCCCCATCTGCTACACTGAGCACAAGTGAGATGTTTGAGGGCTATTTAAAGACTCCACAATATGACAGGGAGTGTGCAAGCTGAAAGTTCATTGGTGAAGTCGCTTGTGCTCAGATGTGGTTGCAGAGAGGCTTTCACATCAGACACACAGATGGTCACATCATACACTGGTCCTTTGTTTCTGAGTTTAAAAGACATCTCTATGATGATAGATTGTTATCCTTCTTGCTATTTATTTGTTTGCTAACGTGTTCTACATAGATGTTGTGTCAGATTGTTGTAACTCCCTTTGTATATGAAGCTAGGTTTTTATAGCTAGCTCAGGAAATCCTATGCCTTTATTTACTACCTGTTACATAGAAGAGTTTCCAAAGCATCAGAACTTCATCCCTTTACTGCCAGGCCTCTTGGTAGCTCTGTATATCCAGATTTTACTTTGAGGAAGATGCTTACTCTGGTTGCTCCTTTTTCAGCCAAATGGTTGGAGTGGAGTACATCCTTCTTCATGCACAAGAGCCCATTCTCTTCATTATCCGAAAGCAGCAAAGGCAATCTCCAGCACAAGGTAAGGTCGCTCAGTTCATGTCACTGTTGAGAAGGCCGATCGGTTAGTCGCTTTTATCGGTTCCTAATTTGTTTAAGCACTTACGGTTCCCCTTTTATGTCTTTATCTTAAATTTAAATAAAAGGGTATGAGGCTTTGTAGTGGGGTGGAGATATTTTGTCTAGCAGAGTGACCTCTAGTGTGCTAACAGCAGGGATTGCCATCTTGTGGTGCAATGAGAAAGTGCTGCCCTATTGTATATTTTACCATGGAAAATTGATAATAGCATCCATGCCATGTCATATTTATCTGTTAGGCTATGCAAGAATTTTCATTTTAATTATTTGAATATAAAGCTAATGATATCCTTGCTTGGGACTGATGAGCTTAGTTTAATTTGAGCTAATCATCTGAAGTGGCTAGTATGTGATTTATTTATTTATTTTGGAGAACCATGATTTCCATTAGTTAGGGAAGAGGGATCATTCATGCTTTTGTTTGTGTCATGTCTCTGTCTTACTCTGCACTATTCCCACCTTCAACTGTTCATTGGTTATACTGCTGAGTAGGATCTTGTGAGTAGATGACAATGACCCATGTCAAAAATGACCATGAGATACTGCAAATGCTGCTTGTTTTCATTATTCCTGTGAGAACTGAGTATTTTGGAATTGTGAGGGAATCTTGTAACAGCACTGCCACTTCTTACTGTCACTGATGACCTTTTCAAGTTTTAAATGAAATACCTTAGCTCTTTTTCCATTTGCATGCAACTGGCTTCTTTATTCCTTTTTAACCTTAAATTTGTTTGGGTGCGTGTGATTAATTAAAAAGTAGCCACATTTCAATAGTTATTGGACTGTCTTCTGTGTTTACTGCCTGTATATGTAAAATAATTTAGCTTATTTCAGAGTAAGCTTTATAGAAAAGAAAGGCAAGGTTAATGTCAGTTAAGAAATAACTTTTTTTTAGTGAATTAGGCTCTGCATATGCATTTTAGTGTTGTACAGGACTTTGTCTTGTCTAGCAATGCTGCTTATTTGCTTGTATCAAGTAATGGCCTCTTTATATTGCAGTTCCGTACTGAAACAGAACATATGATTCCTTCTTTAACAGATTTTTTGAGTTGTTTCTTTATTAAAGGTTTTGAATCTAGCTTTCAAAAGATGAATATGGAAATAACATGCAGTCCTTAATTTCCTGCTTTGACACTTTCTAGATTGAGAGTAGAGTCGGGACTTCCACAATATGTGTGTTCAGACTACTGCTGTAAGGCAAATACATATTTGGTGGAACTTAACTAGGACTTGTTTGGTAATATTTTTCCCATTGTGACTGTAAAGTTTATGTTGGGTACCTTGATTGAGTTGCATAGTTCTGTGGAATAATTACTGGAGGTGACTTAGAAATTAAACCTATATTAAAGGTATGGCATTGTTCACACATTAAGGAAAGGTATAACATTGAAGAAGCTTTCAGGGTAGAATGCAACTGATATGCAAGGAATCCATTCCATAGTGGTTCCCTAGACAACGTTGCCTGCAAAATGGTACAGAGGGTGGAGCGGAGTGAAGACTCCATGGCCAGGCTTTGTTAATCACTGCAGAGATAGGAACTTCATGGTACTATGAAGCTGATAAGCTGCGTATTTGCCACCCTGGGCCAATAGTCTGTCATATTTTGACAAAATGCTGTCCTTTGTGCGAACTTTGCTCATTATAATGTCATCATAATACCAAACACACCTCCATCCCAAAGACTACCCACCTTTGAAATTTATGAATTTTTGTTAATCTATACCTTTAAAAGCAAAGCGAGAGAATTTATACCAATCATAATAAAGGTATGTATGACTAGAGTCACTCAAGCTCCATCTTGAAGTTAAAGAATAGTATAAAAATGGCCTAAGAAAGGGAGAATGATAGGGAAGGCATCATCAAAAACAAGTCAGGGAAGATATCGCAGACTACCTCTGACTCCTGGGATCATTCGAGGGGCTGAGAACCTGTATTTCTGTTGCTTTAATAAACTGCGTTATTCGTGAAGCTAGCCGTAAAAGTTTCCCATTGGGCACTACCAAACTCTCTAAGTCTGGCCATGTGAGTCCATGGAGCAAGACTAAGCTGAAAGTACAGTGCACTATTAGTGCTTTTGTAATCGTGAGAGTTCAGTAAGTTGACCATGGCTGGACTAATAATGCCAAATTGGATATCACTCAGAATCTAAACCTAGCCGCCCTCAGCCCCTCTGATTTCTGAGGATAAGCTGGAATGCAAGGGAGTTTATTTTCTGCCAAATTACTTTATCCTTACACGTGACAAGTTCCCTAGCTCAAATGTTACCCGTGTGTTTCATTTTATCATGGTACAAACTTTAGTGTATTTGAGACATGAGAATGTGGATGGAAAACTAAAATTTAATGATTTCACAGCTAGTGTTGAGTACTCAGAACTGGTGCAGGCCTGCCTTATGATTTGTGTGGGTTTTGTTTTTTTTTTTTTTTAAAGTATATTTATATTTTAAATTCTTTAAGCCAAGCTTTTTGCCTGTTGGAAGTGATTTTGGAAAAAATCTTTAGATCAAATGATTAGGGAGGGTTACCTGCCTAGGAAAAGCAGGCTGCTCTAGTACAGAGCTGTGAGACAGTAAAGCTGTTCTTCTGTCTTACTCCACTTCTGAGGAAATGCTGAGAATCCTCTTTCTTTTGAGGAGAAGCGGGGACTGGCTGTAACATGCACCTGGCTGTCTTGGTCTGTTAATTTAGGCAGGTGTCCAAGCTTCATAAAACGCAAGTACTAGATGAATTGGGTCCTGTCAGTAAAAAGGTTCAGGCAGAATGTGCTAATGCAAACGGAGGAACTGGAACAAATGTGTGTGCAGGTAAGATCCTTAGGAATGTGAAGCTGACAGCATCGCTATAGTTCCTCAATTGAAGAATGCTTGACAGGGTATTATGGAGGCAATTGTGATGTTCCTCTGCATTGCAGCTCTAATGAACAACAATTTTTGATTGGTCAGTAGAGGTTCCAAATCTGATTTAACAAATCCCTTTGGAAGGTAGTCTTTTTTTTGACAGAATGTTATTAATTTAGAAAGGCATGCTCTTTGTGTGCTTAGCTGCCCTTGGGTCTAGGAAAACTAGCTAAGAGGACTGTACAAGTTGGAGAAAGCAGAGGCCAGAAGAGTGAGATCTTATGTTGTTGTGGGTTTCTACCAGCAGCAAAGGCAAGTGGAACTACTTCCAGTGTAGTTCACTTGACTCCTCTTGAGTAGCTCTGAAAACCCCAACTCTTGTAAGGTCAATTATTTGTTTGCAGTAGGACAGGACTTAAAGCTAATGCTTTTCTATCTGTAAAGCATACCTTTTGGTTTTCTTTCCCCTTACCAGTCTGTGGCTAAGGTTCAAATAAAGCACCTTGAAGGAAAAGGTTAAAAAGAGAAAATTTGGTGATGAGGTAAATATTACAATTTCTGCTGTTACTACTGATATTGAGCAACAAATACACAGTCTTCAGCCAGAGCTTTAAATTGATCATGCCTTTTTTTTTTCTCCCCACAGTTATCCCATTGGCTGACTACTATATTATTGCTGGAGTGATTTATCAGGCACCTGACTTAGGGTCTGTCATTAACTCCAGAGTTGTAAGTGTTCTGTGTATTTGGTGTATACTGGTTTGTATTGCTTTTACTTTTGGTTGCTCCCCAGGCTGTTTAAATCTCTCTTTCACTGTTTTGAGGAAAGATCTTGTGTAGTATACAGTAACTTAAAACAAACCCCACTAGCCTGCATCCCACATGGAAGTGAAAGATCCTGGGAGATTGCAGTATGGTCCAAAGAGTGGGATACATTGTTTAAGGATGAAGGATCAGAGTAGTTGAACCTAAACAATTGGGAGAGCAGCATGAGGTTCGAAAAATCGAAAGAAAAATTACATGACAAATATATACGAAATATTAAGTAAATACATACTCAGTGAAGCTTGCTTTGGAATGTTAATGTTAAGGTAATGTAATATTTCTCTTTAAATGAGGCTTATGTTTTTAAGTTGATATGGAATTTCTTTTTAATTGGATACTTGGGTTTGTTTTGATTTCTTCTGTTCTAGTACACTACTGCTTTTGCAAGTTTTTCTCTGTCAGTTTAGAAAAGCACTTCAGAAAAGGTCTTGTAAGAGCATGTTAAAGAGATTACATTCTTGGTCCAAAACTAGATGTCTCAAGTTCCCTTCCCAGAAAAACAAATTAATATAGAATACTAATTTTAAAATTCCTGCTTTCTAAAATTTGTATGGTATTTTCTCCTTAAATTCTGAATACTACCTTATGTTCTTCTGAAAGCTCACTGCAGTGCATGGAATTCAGTCTGCTTTTGAAGAAGCTATGTCCTACTGTCGCTATCACCCATCTAAGGGCTATTGGTGGCATTTCAAAGATCAAGAAGAACGAGGTATGATTCCTAGTTGCTCCTGTGTACTTTGGGAGGGGGAGGGTAATGTAGAGGAAAACTTGGGGCAATGCACAGTGATGGTGGAGAGATGAGGTTAAGTGTCCGTCTGTCTAAAGGGTAAGTTAGTGCTCCCTATCAGGTGGAAGGAATCTTGCTCTTCTGTGCTGGTGGGGATGAACATCTAGGTGTGGGTGGGAGATGAAATGGTGAGCTATGTGTCAACAAAGTGGGCAACTCTTTAACCTGCTGGAACCCAAGTACATTTCCAGAAGCCAAACCAGTTTGTTAGAAGGTAAGAATTGTCCTTAATCTGTCTTCCACAAAAAAAAACCCCACCTGATGTCAAAGGGAAAATGTAGGTGAAGTTTAGAGAAGAGACAAATACCATCTTGTCATACAACAAAGAGCTGCTAAGAGAATAGAACTTCTAATACATTTTTCTCTTGCGTTTCTGTGACTTGCAGAGAAAGCTAAACCAAAAGCCAAGAAGAAAGAAGAACCAAGTTCTATTTTCCAAAGGCAACGGGTAGATGCTTTGCTTTTAGACCTAAGACAAAAGTTTCCACCCAGATTTGTTCAGGTATGACACTTAGAAGATGTAGTATTCCTGTAATTTACTTAAAACTTAAGGCAGTCATAAGTACTTGCACAGCTGAAACTGAATGGGAATTTTGTGTTCGTTCTGCAATGGTAACATGGATTAGATAATAAATTTGAAATGCAAGGCTCTGAATGGAGTGTAGGATTCCCCTTTGTAATTGCAGGAGTCATTAAGACCTTGGCTAAACTATGAGGGTAAATTTTATTATACAAATGACTTATCTAATCGCAGAAGGTCAGTTCTTGTCAGCTATCAGATTTTTCTGCTGCTTCCAGTTTCCTGCTTTGTAAGGTCAATCAAGCCACCACAGCTGTTTTGTTTTAGTTACTCCATTGTTCTGGAGGCTCATTAATTAGCGTGGAAATTCTTGGCATTCTCTGAAGCTGTTGTGATTACCTGTGATCTTCTCTAGTAGCCATTTGTTCCACCAGGCATTCTGCTTGGGAGCAAAGGAAATTATGTTTACAGCATCTCACAAAACTGTTTACTCCTCAGATGTGAGAAAGACTGGCTAACTGCATATTTTTTGCTTTAGTGCTTTTCAGTTGCCAGAGGAAAAACTGGATGTTATAAAATCTTAATTGGATTTTAAAGAGTGTTTATTTACCTTCCACCCTCAACTCTTACGTATAAGAGCGCATTGGTTGGTTTATATTCCTAAATGAATAGTAGGAAGGGTTAAGAATTATGACTTTGGTTCCACTGATGTGTTGTTTTATTTTTTTTGCTTTCTCCTCCACAGCAAAAGCCTGGAGAAAAGCCTATCCCAGGTAAAACTCTAATATTCTCACAAGACTTAAAAAATAGGCTTTATATAGCAGTGTCTTCCAGTTGCTATATAAGCTCCTTGCTGCTGCTACTGGGGTGGTTAGGAATTCTGGCATTGCCTAATTGTGCAAAGTGCTAGGTAAGAGCAAAGTACTAGATAAGAGTTCCCTGTGACAGCCAGGGTGAAATTGAAAAAAATGTGTATTCTACTCCTGCCCTTTCTGTCTGTAAAACTGTATTGTCTAAAGGTCCAAATGCTGGAAATGGTCTTTGAAAGCAGGAGGAGGGTGAAAGGGTGAGTGAGGGAACGGTTTAGTCAGTCCAGCATCTTAGTGATTTTGCATGGTGCTACAAGCTTAAGAAAGCATGTGGAGGCTTTGAGTTGATTGTAAGCAACCTCAAACCAGGAAAAGCATGAACTGTATCTCTTCAATCTATTATTCCACTTTTGAACCCCTATGAGTATGAGTTTAGTTCTTGGTTATTCTTATACGTTCAAAATGAATTTTGCCTCTTTGACATCAACAATATTTTCTGAGTACTCTGAATAGTATTCTAGGAATAAAAATTGGAGGTTTAACTTTCTTTTGCTGTTACTTCTTAAGTGGATCAAATCAAGAAGGAACCAGAACCAGCCCCTGAAGCTGTGAAGCCAGAGGAAAAAGAGACTGTAAAGAATGCTCAGCAGAGTGCTGGCGCTAAAGGACCACCTGAAAAACGGATGAGACTGCAGTGAAGGGAGAAGTTGTTACACGTCTGGATTAGTCAGTACCCAAAGAACAGGAGATTCTTGCTCCTCTTTCTTTATATTTAAGCTCTTCCACTGAGACTGACGCTTCAGGGACTGAAATCGCTGTAAGAGCTTTTTCTGTAGAAACCTGTCACACAAATGTTAATATCAGTATGTGAGCTGCCTCAAATAAGGTGTTCTCAGTGTTCATCTTATTTTGAATGTTGGCTTCTGAGAATAGTTTTTACATGGACTTATTTTGCAACCTCCTGAAATCTTTACAAACTCTTGCATCCCTTGTGTCTTGGTTTCCTATGTAAAAAGAAAAACCTTTTATCTATAAAAAAAAAAAGTAATCTGAATTTTTGGCAGATGAAACTCCCGGCTGCTGGAATGCCTTTCTTAAATGCTTACTTTGTTAGTAGCAAATATGCTATATGTGCTGGCAGCTTTTTTTTTGCTTGGATATTGGAATATATTGTGTGCTATTTTGAGCAAGAAAAGTTCAACTAAAGGATTTAGGCTGCCTGCTATAAATTGCTGTGCCTTTAGTATGCTTGCAATACAGATAAAAGATTTGATAACTGCAGGCTCAAATCTATGTAATTAGATGTCAAACTGCTCTCAGTCTCTAAATATTCTTGAGCACTCATTTTACTTAATGGCTAAGCTGGTCTTTTATAGTAAAAAACTAGTGTTCTGTGAGAGATTTATGATGACATAAAGCAGGCTAAAATGTCTTGCTGTTGCACACTCAGTGAAGCTGTTTATATTTCTCCTTTTTTTCACTGTAGCTCAAATATGTCAATTACATCTCATCCTCTGTGCTTCTAGCACTTTCTTGCTGCGTTTGATCACCTTGATTACTCATCTGCCTTTTAGACCTCAGGAGGTAGGGCAGTGGAAGAGAAACATCACTGACACTATACAAAGCTATACACTTTGCTGTTTAAGCATGTTGCTTACACAAACCTTCCCACCCCACCCCCCAGCG
>JANZLQ010000032.1:16121540-16132455 GCA_026212715.1 Elanus axillaris | reverse complement strand
CCATGAAGCCACTGGGAGGACCAAGGCTTTAGTTCCTTAGGAAAGAAAAGACAAATATTAAGTCTATAAAACTGAGTACTGTGAAGCAAGTAGGAAAGTAGAGAACTCTTGTTCTGTCTTGTACTACAAGAATAGAGGGACAAGTTAATGAAGCTGAATTGAAGTTACTTTTAGACTGAATCTTTATATTCCATGCTCAGAATTTGAGCTGATTCGCAGATGAGGGTGGAACTTGAAGGGGCAGGCTGTCCTCATGTCTGCATCTCTTATCAGCCTTTTTGCTTTCTGCACAAACGTCTGCTATTGGCTGGTGTCAGAGGGCATTAAAAAGGATGGACTTCTTTGATCTGATCCCATCTAAGTTAATGTGCCAACATCTAAGCTATTGAGAGGATAGAAAATGGCTTCTATGCATGAAACAATACATTCAAATGTGATAAGCCTCTTCCAGGGGAATGATCTTTTCCTGAGATAATTATGTTATAAAGCAGTAAGGGATATTACCAATGAATGAAAACTTCTTAGCTGTCCTTCGATGCTGAAGGTTTGCTGTATGAGGGACCAAAATACCTTCTGATTTTGTTACTCACTGGCAAGACATTCTGAAATAATTTTATCAGTTAAGTGAGCTTTGATATTTACTTACTCAATGACATTGTCAGATATTACTGTTAAACTTCAAGTAATTTACTGTCAAAAAGCTATTAACCAGCTATCTTCTAGTCAGTAATGTTTTTCAGTGTATGAGAATCTAAGCCTTTTCTCTCTGGTATTTATATACTGTCTCTTGGTTTGGAGCCTAAGCGCCGAAGTCCAAAGTCCTTCAAAGGACCTTCAATATTTGTAAAGCTTATAGATGTAAGGGAAATAAGCATGCAGTTCCAAGGTTTGCCCTGTGTGTTACTTTCTTTTGCATAAAGGAGAGATTTGGTTGTACAGGAGAGCTATCTCTATTTTTTGCTTTTAAATAATAACCATTCACACTTTAAAATGGCTTTTCTTGGCTTAAGTCATGGGGTAGCAGGAGGTAAAAATGACATAGAACTCTAATAGAAACATTCTTCTGAGAGCCTGAAAATACATGTAAATCTGTGTATACACATGAACAGATATGCATACAGGTATATACATGCGCATATATATACATACACATATATGCAAAAAGATTGCAGGAAGAGGGGCAGTCTAGCTACCTCAATTCACAGTGTAAAGCTAATGGCGTCTCGGATGCAGCAGAAATACTGTCTTTTTCAACTTTTCACCAAGTAAGGTCTAACCAGGCTGTGTATTCTCACCCATTCCTCTTAGCTGCTCTGTCCCCATACTTTGTATTTTGGTAACCTTTTCCTAGCAAAGAGAGTTAGATGCCATTTGGACAGTCAGTACGTGTTGTTTGCCAAAGCAGGCTGTACTTGGTGCAAGTTTAGAAGGGTATAGGCAATGGGAGAGATAAGGCAAAGGGGAGAGATCGGCTTTATTTTGAGACATGGAGGTTCCCTGTGAGAAAAATGGTGAAGATATGTTATGCAAATAGATTGTGGCTTTACTGACCAACAGGTGCCTTCTGAACAAAAGCTAACATGATACGCTTTTTCAGGGTTTTTCAGTATTTTTTTCAATGGCAAAGCAAATGATGACAACTAGGCATTCAAGGTTCAAGACAGCTTTTCTTGGAGAGGAAGGTGAATTTTTGATAAAGTGTTGCTTTGGTCTTGTAATCATGCACAGAATGCACAAAGATCACCTACATGACAAGTATCCTTCTGTAGTCTAAAATGGATTATAGATGGATGGGTGGTAGGGAGACGTTTTCCCAGTGAGATGTGTTATGATGTTTTATTGATCTCTCAACAATCAGAAGGCTTCATTTCTTTCTGCCAGGACAGTGGATTTCAACCTGTGGTCCACAAGGCTGCTGGGGTTTTGTGACCGCTTTCTAGAGACTCAACAGAAGATAAGCGAGAAAAGTAAACCTCTTGCTGGTAGGATTCAATTCCATAGGAGCTGGCACATTCACTGCAAATTTTAGGGAGCTACAAGATTGAAAAAAATTTGAAAAACACTGATGAATCATGAGAAAGCCAGTTACCCCTGCCAAACATGTTTCTGCAGTTGAAGTAGCTACAGATTGCTGTGATACTTTTTTCCTGCTCTGCTTTAAGGTCAGTCATTTTTTTCTTCCAACCTGTTAATTGTCATATAATGGGAATCTTTCCCTCCCTCCCCTTTGATCTTTGCCTTATCAGAGTACAGAAGTGCCAGGCTCTGGTAACCTGAACACAACAGCGTCATCCCTTTTTATGTAACTTCGATGCTGAAGGGCTAGCTTAGGTGCTCAATGCAGTGTCACTGCATTACGTTGATACTTTCCCCCCCAAGAATAACCTGCCATGAGTTCAACGATGGAACCAGAGTACTTTCTAGTCCTAACTATATAGTTATGTTTAAATTAAAAGAGAAAAAGTAGCAGGCAACTTCTGGGAGGGGGTAAGACCTGTTTCTAGCAAGTTGGCAGAATGATTTACTAGGACCTTTTCTATAACTTGAGTGATCACATAGCAGAAGTATGCATTTAAAAATAGTGCTACAGAGACTGTACACAAAGATTATATAACAGGATTTTTCTATTATAGTTATTATGGTCTGAGTTATATTTATTTCAAAAGACAATCCACAGCCCTGGATACTTACAGTGGACAATTATTCAACAACTACCTGCACATAAAAAACTTAACAGAAAATAATTTCTATAATTTTAAAAGTAAAGGTAATAAGAAAATAAATCAAAGGCTAACATAGGTCATGAGTTTGTTCACTTCCAGGTAAAGCAGTAATAAATTTCAAACAATATACAATTATGGATATCTAGAAAAATCCTGATAGAAGCAGGTGTCCTCCCATTTTCATTCCTTTAATCTGGGATACTGTATTACAAGGTGTACACTACTAATGCTGGCCACACTTGCAAGGAATGAGCAAGGTGCCAGTTCACAGAATCTAAAGCCCCTTTGGGCAACTGTTGCTAACCTCCACAGCTGTTAGTTAGGCCTGCCATGTGCCCAGCTTAATGTACCAAACTGCTTAGGTCCCTGGGGCTTGAGGCAGCAGAGGGAGGCTCTGAGCACTCTGCCAGCTTCTCCTTTCACTTCTCAGCCTCCTGAGAGGCAGTGCCTGTCTGGGGCAGTTTAAAATGTTAAGTGCCACACTCGTGCCAGGGTGATGGTCAGCACCCAGAAGTTGGTGCCAAAAGGTAGGATCCTGGAGAGGGAGTGGTGGGAGGGTGCACCTCCTGCAGCTGAGAAAGATAAGGGCTGTAGCGGGTCGGACTTCATCCCAGGCATGCTTTCAGTGCTGAAAAGAAAGTTGTGAAGAGTTCCCAAAAGATAACAGCTGTGGCTCTGTTGAATCCGAGCACTATGTGCCAAAAATCCAGTGTGCGTAGCTGTGCTGCACAGGACATCCCCTTTTACTACAATCCAGATCAGCTTACAGTCTTAGAGCTCTGTCTTGATGGAGCTAAAACACAGATGGCAGCCAAGTGGTAGACGTACCTGTAAGTGCTCTCTTCCCAGTGCTCTGCAAGGACAACCCTTTAGAAAGGCCGTGATTTGGGAAAACGGCTGTTACATCAGTGATGTCTGTAATTAAGGAACGTTGCTGTAGGTGTGTAGCAGCTGTGCACATAGGCTTTATGCTTTCATATCTGATGCTATTAGTTTGCTTCTATATTACTGAACATAGTGGAAGTGAATTCCTCCCTGGTTCTACCTTTCTTTTTGGGGTGTGTGTGTATAGCTGGAGTAGCTATTGTAAGGCACATGCTAAGAAAGGGCACCAAGGAGTGCTGTGTCCTAGTAACCAGCTAGGAGACTAGTATTTCTGTACTTTTTAATTTCAGACCCTAACCTTTTCCATTATTCTTTTGAGCTGAAATAGTCTGCTCCTCGTCTCCACTATTCTTTTGAGCTGAAATAGTCTGCTCCTCGTCTCCACTCACAAAATACCCTTTAATAAAAAAAGTGAACAAAGCAAAAGCCAGCCTTTGAGCTATTAAAACGGATTTCCCCCCTTGTGGACTAACCAAATGATCCCTTTGCTCAACACAAACTTCCGTGATGAGGAGCGTGAAGCTGAGCTGGCGCCTCTCCTCACTATGTCCGCTCAGAAGGCGAAACGCCTGTTAACTTGAAAACCAAGATTATAAAAAGCTGGGAACGTGCCTGTGGTAGGCGAATGTATTTGTTCCTCCCCACAAGAGCCTCCATACGTGCTCAAAGAGCAGGGGAGGGGATGTCTGGAGGCACCCTTGCAGCCCGCCGAGATGTACCCTCGGGCAGCAGGACGCCGTTTCCACAGGGGGAAGGTGAAGGGGGCGGCGGTGCTGCCCCTCCTCCCCATCTGCGGCCTGCCCCGCCTGCCCAGGGGCAGTTGGAGGCCTCGGGGTGGTGGCGGCCTCAGGGCCCTTCCAGGCTCCATCCCCTCACAAAGTGGGGCTTGGGACGGCACCGGGCAGCAGCTATGGGGGCACTGCTGGGGCTGCTGGTGCTGCTGGGCCTGGCGGGGTGCCCTGCTGCCCCGGGGGGCCTGTCCGGAGGGCTGCGCGTCACCGCCAGGTGGGTGACGGTGCCACGGCAGTTGAGCCCCCGGGCCGACACCAACCCCCTGGCCGTCTTCTACTGGCTGAAGGTGGAGGGGCGGCCGCGAGTGCTGCGCCTGAGGCCCAGGCGGGGTCTGGTCGCCCACCCCTTCACCTTGGTCACCTACGGCAGGGATGGGGTGCGCTGGGAGGAGCACCCCTTCGTGCAGGACAACTGCTTCTACCAGGGCGAGGTGCAGGGAAGCCCCGGCTCTCTGGTGGCCCTCGGCACCTGCGGCAGGGGCCTCCACGGCGTGCTCTGGCTGGAGGATGGCACCTACGAGATCGAGCCCATCCCCGATGATCTGGCCTTCCGGCACATCCTCTACCGCATGGAGGAGGCCAGCAACCCCGTGGGCCCCACTTGCGGGCTGACCCCGGAGGAGCTGCAGCACCAACAGGGTTTGCTGCCGTGGTTCAAGGCCCCCCGGGCAGAGGAGGAGGAGATGCTGAAGGGCTGGTGGACACACGTCAGGTACGTGAAGATGGTAGTGGTTGTGGACAATGTGCGGTTTGTGAAGTCGGGCAGGAACGAATCTGAAGTCTTGAGGCAAGTCATAGAAATCATCAACATTGGGGACTCTCTGTATGAACAGCTTTCTGTTCGGCTGTTTCTTGTGGGATTGGAGATCTGGACCAAAAGCAACCTTATAAATATTACTAACTCTATCAACAAGGTGCTTGACAACTTTAACAAATGGCGAAAGTCAAACCTGTCTCCACGGATGCGCCATGATACTGCTCACTTATTTGCATTTCAGAGCTTTGGAAGGAGCCTGGGACTGGCGTTTCTAGGGTCCATATGTGATAACCAGTGGTCATCAGCAGTTGCTTCCTTCACTGATAGGAAGTTGTCCTCATTTATTACCACATTTGTCCATGAGCTGGGCCATACTCTTGGGATGCGCCATGACGAACGGGGCTGTAAATGCAGGCGGAAGAAATGCATTATGTATGAAAGCGATGTCGACACTGATGCATTCAGTGACTGCAGTTACAAAGACTACTTTGACCTGCTTGGGCGTGGTGCTGGCTGCCTTCGTCAACCACCAGCACCCGGCACTTTCTACACCATGAAGCGTGAATATTGTGGGAATAAGATAGCAGAAAATCGAGAGCAATGTGACTGTGGTTCAGAATCAAACTGCAGAAAGGATCCTTGTTGTCACCCAAACTGTACGTTTACTGCAGGTTCAGTCTGTGCTTCTGGAAAATGCTGCAAGAACTGCCAGGTACTTCCAGCGGGAACGCTCTGCAGGGCAAGTACTGGTGACTGTGACCTGCCAGAGTATTGCAATGGGACTTCCCCTTGGTGCCCGCTGGATGTGTACATACAAGATGGAACCCCTTGCAAAGATGGTGCTTATTGCTATCGAGGAAAATGTTCTTCCCACAGTAAACAGTGCCAGCATCTCTTTGGCAAAGAAGCCAGGGCCGCTCCTTTAGATTGCTTCAAAGCAGTGAATACTCGAGGTGACCGGTTTGGGAATTGTGGTATTCGTAACAATATCCATTTTACAAAGTGCAGTATTGAGAATGTCTTATGTGGTAGGATCCAGTGTGAAAACATACACAAATTGCCTTTCTTGCAGAACCACGTAACGCTAGTCCAAACCCCTGCTGGAAATAAAAAGTGTTGGGGTCTTGACTATCACATAGGGATGCCAATAGCTGACATAGGAGCTGTGGAAGATGGCACGCCATGTGGTAGTGATATGCTTTGTATCAACAGGACATGTACCGGTATATCACTGCTGAACTATGACTGCAACGTGACAAAGTGTCATGACAGAGGAGTGTGTAACAATCGTAAGAACTGTCACTGCAGGTATGGCTGGGCTCCTCCGTATTGTGAATGGGAAGGATTTGGAGGTAGCCTTGACAGTGGACCCCCTCCAGCCAGGGAGATTTCTCAGAGAGCAAAAATAGGAGTAATACTACTTAGTCTTATTTTTCTCTGTAACCTTGGAGCAACCCTTACCATATGTTATAAACAGGAAATAGTGAGATGGCTTAGGAGGCAAAAGGCCCAATTCCACAGAAGAAGATAGCAGTTGTTTCAAATACTGGAAACAAGCACTTCCTAAAGGAGAACACCTGCTGCTGAGTCAAAATCCACCACAAAGCATTTGCTGAAGACCAACAAGCAGTAGCTTTGGATGCTCTTGGGGAAATCTCCCTTGAGCAGAGCCAGCTGATAACTCATCAGAATAATTCAACATGTTCTGAACAGTTCTAATCTCATGTGATATCATTAAATGCAGAGTAAATGTTATCTTTGTTTATTTTAAGTTAATAAATGCAAGCAGTAAGGCATGGTGTTCCTTGCACCTCGAGCTCTTAAACTGAAGTAGTTAGGTAAACCGTAGGTATAGCTTTTATGCTTCATAGCAACAGTTTACAAATGTAAACTCTTTAAAATGGGTGTAAATAAATTACTCCTTCATCTAATGTTTTCTCCAGCTCAGGGAGAGAGATGTTTGTGAATATCTTGCTTCTGTCATTCATCAATAACCAAAGAGAAAAAACTGCTCTTGCAGTCTCTATTTATTTCACATCTGTGACGCAGGCAGGCAAGAAACAGGTATTGCAGTGAGATGCAGGTGTCTGTGGCATAAGGCCTTCCAGCTGTTTCCAGGGAGTAGCCCTTCAGGAGGGAGAGAGATCATAGGGAACCGGGTCTTCATTTTGTGAGACAGTAGAGAAGGGTTATCCAAGTGATGCCAGTAAGCATTACATATCTGAACCATCAGATATACCTCAAGAGTGTAGTGACACCAAACCTGACATTTCACAAGAACAAGTTGTCTTTCTTTTCTGGAAACTTTCCAGTGCCTCAACTGCTGGGTTATTCTGAGAACTGCTGTGTATTCTACTGTCTCTAAGAGGAGCTGTCTGTGAGGTTGCACAAGTTAACTGGATTTCTAAAATATTTGGAACTATTCTGCAAGTCTCCTCCACCCAGGATTCCTGCAATATTTGATAGATGCTTTATCTAACTATCTTAGGGGGTTTCTTTTGGTTTAGTTTGTGATTGCTTCTTAAGCTGTCACTGAATGTGTCCTCACAGCTCTACAGAGTGCTACACAGAAGCATTGTAATTTTTTTTAACATGAGATAAAATATGTCTAACTTACAGAAAAAAATATAAGGGGTGTGGAAATAACATTCACAAGGTTTTATTTTTATTATTTATATTATAGCAGTGATTAGATCTTTCAACCAGATCAGCATAAAGAGGAGTCTGTAGTCCAGATTTATGGTGAAAACTTTATTTTAAAGGGCTAGTGTTTCTGGGCTAAAGGCTATAATGCACTTGTCTGCTACCAAAAGAATTATTTGTATTTGGAAAGCAAAGACCACATTTTTAGCAAACATGCTATAAAGGCAGGATAAGTACCCCAACACTTGCAACATTTGGGAGGAAATATGTTGGTGATTCTACAAATGAGGACAGTAAACTCTTGTTGACTCCCTTGTATCACATTTATGGTTTTAGAATACACATTTTCCTGTAGTTTTTTTTGAACATGATTGTGTTCTGCATCCAAAAAGGACTGGTTACATTATGGTTGGATGTGAAATACAAAGGATGTGATTCACAGTTCTTCACGGCTTTTTGTCTAAAGCAAATGGGTCCTTAAATTGTTATCTATATTTGTTTGGGGAAATGAGGTAACACATTGTTCAGCAGGCTATGCTTACTGTCTCGATACAAAATGGATGCTTTTGATTAGATGAAGAAAACTTAATCCTGTGTTTATGTCAAAAGACAAGATAACTGCCCCTTCACTAACACCCCGAATTTATTCCTTATAACTAGAGACCTTGGGGGGGGGGGGGGGCAGGGGGAGGGCTTTTTTTCCCTCAAAGAAATAACAATTCAGGTGTGAGAAACAAGGGATATGTGCAGACAAAGGGGATGTGGATTAGGTAAAAGATGGAGATAAAAAGTAACACAAGCACTACACCTTCCAACTAGCTATGCACAACTGGCATAGTAAGGTACCCAGGCCTAGGGTAAGTACTGGCAGACAGACTTTTTGATACATAACCATCAGTGGCAGAAGTCTCAGGCTGCCACCTTTTGATGGCCTGCTGTTGTTGATTGATAGTACACCATAAAGTGCCAAGTATAGATCTAATGCTGAGACCAGAGAAAACGCTTAAGAGTCAAGAGTTTTTATTTACAGACTTGCATACTGAAGAAACAGAGGCGTAAACGAAAGCAGAATTTAGGCTAGAAAGCTTATTGTAAATGCAGTTTTGGAAGAGACAAAGCAATAGAATACTGTAGTTCCCATTCTTCTCTGTGCTTAAAGATTGAAAAAAACACGACTGTTAATTGGGAGGAAGCTTTCAGCAAGCTTTGGACAGGAGTATTTCTGCATGTTTTTCTTCTCTTTCTGCTCAGCCATATGAGCAAGACAAACATGCATTCCAACGTAGTCTATATTTTATAAAATGTGTGAGCTCCCTCACTAAGGTTTTCTCCTTGAAAATATTGTGGTTTCTGATTTCACTATAGCAACAAAGAACTTGATGCTTCTGATGGTTTGTTAGATTTGCTCATTTATACCACAACAGCAGTGGGACATTTCTAAGTTCAGTCCTAATCTTTCTGGTCTGCCCCCCCGCCCTTTTTCCCCTCCTAGTTTTAATTGCCTTTTTTAATGTTTCAAATGTATCTGAGAACTTGGCTAATGTAGAAGTCACTTGAACATGGAAGAGGCAGCCTGCAAATGCTGCTGCACTGTCTCCCAAGAGATGTGGATCAGTCTAGTATGTGAAATGGTGCTGGGGGGAAGTGTCTGGCTATGAAGACACATGAAATGGTCTGTGCCAGTGCAGCAAGGTATTAAGTCTTAGGCAGCTGTTAACATGTGGCAGGCCAGTAGCAGTGGGTGAAGCCTGGAACTGCCTAGGAGTAAGTTGCAGCAATGATTTACCCATGTTTCTTGTTTGAAATCTCTTCCTGGCTAAACAAGACTTTAAAAAAAACTCTTAATACTGCAGTTAGTTCAAGATAAAATTCTTTTTGTTCTAAGCCAAAACTGCCATCTCTAAATGCACCTCTGCATTAAAACTGCTGCTAAAGAACAGTATGTATCTTCAAGGAGTTTGCCAAGTGCTGTAGCAGAACCTGAGTTTGGAAGAAAAATAACTGGTGGCCATTGTGCAAGTTTTGCTCTCCAGTGTTCTTAGTCATTGGTAAAAAGTAAGTGTAGATATCCAGGACAACATAAGTGTGGGGACTGGACTGAAACAGGTGTGAAAGTGAATGTGGTGCTTAACAGTTTTAAGAACTCCTCCTGTGATAGGCAAGTCATGGTTTTGCTCGTCATTGCAGATGTAATTGGGCTTTGAATGCCTGTCTCCCCCCTCTGAGGCAGGTGTTTAGCGCTAAACATGAATGTTGTAGCATTAAGGCATGTGGCACGCTCTTCTCTAATCTAGAGATCCAGTACCCAGGCTGCCTCTCCCTATTAAATTCAGGAATCCCAAAGTGCAGATAATCTTGGAATAGATGCAGTCAAAAACCTTTGTCATCAGTACTGTAATAAGGAACAAACAAATTGGTAGTGTAACACTGAAGACCAGAGCACCTGGTCGTCATTTTCATCAGCGAAGCTCCTGCAGGGCATAGATGTGGTTGTCCCAATAGTGTCAAGCAGTTAGGTGATTAAATTGCACCGGGCCCTGTTCATTGTTCCCTGTTGCTGCCTGTATTGCCACGCTTGCACCGTGTGCTGAAATAAGTAAGGATAAAGTTTAATAAGGAAATAAACAGGGTTAACTTTTGCCTTACTCTCTTTTCCCCAATAATCCGTTGGTTCAAGGACTCCCTAAGGTGCAGAGTCCCAGGTTCAAGCGGCTCCTCCGTGTGACGGAAAGTTGAACTACTTTTTATTGTTAGGCAGTTATCTGCTCCGTAGGGATTTGAGGAAATTTCCCAAATCCCCAAACTGAAGAGCCCCTGCGGGACCTGGTTAGGTAGTTGCTGTTCCCAGCGGCGGTGGCCAGCACGGCTGCACCCCCGGCAGGCAGGGAGGCCCCCCCGGGCCCACTCCTCTCCCGCCTCCGCCCGGAGAGCCCCCCGCAGGGGGTGGGAAGCCCCACTCCGCAGGCGGCCGCGGCTCCCGGGCCGACGGCGCGACGGACGAACCGCTCTCGGCCGGACGCGGCCGGGTACCGCTTCCGACGGCAGGGCCGCTGCGGGATCCCGGCCGGGCGGGAGCGCCGGGCCCCGCGGGCAGAGGCCGGTGCTGGGCCCCGGCG
>JANZLQ010000032.1:16104771-16120911 GCA_026212715.1 Elanus axillaris | reverse complement strand
AGGCGAGGCCGGAGCGGGGGCCGGGGGGGGGGGTGTCCCGGGTGAAACAGCTCGCAGCTGGTTCTCCCGGGAGTTGCCGTCTCTGGTGCTTGCGAGCGAGGTGGCAGGTGCTCAGCCGCGTTGGATTCCCCAGGCGAGGGGCGTTTTGTAAAGCCTTAGTCCCAGCGACCGTACCCCGTACCGACAGCTTCGCGTTGGTTGTTCGGGGTGGCGAGCGAGAGGAGCGCAGGCTGAGGGGAGAGGGAACGGGGCGGTCTGTGGGGGTTTTTTGGGGGCTTTGCTTGTCCTGTCGCAGCAGCGTGTGCTCTCGTGGAAGCCTGCGGACGCCTGGCCGCCCTCGTGTTTTTACAGGATTTACGATGCCGTTCAAATCGCGCTTTCGGAAATGCGGCAGGTTAGTACCAAATGCACGGCTCTGGAGCAAAATCCTGCCTCCAAAGAACCGCAGGCTCTGGGGGATGGTTTGGAGCTAGAGCCGTGCTATGGTGCGCGAGGCCTTCTCTTTAATTAAGACGAGGATGGAAGAAAGCGCGGCCGCCTTTCTGTCTGCATAACTGCTGGGTGCAGCTGCTGGCCGGCCTCGGCCCCAGGGACCCGCAGCCCCCGCGTCCTTGGCGTACGTGCCATTTTCCTTTCTCAGGGGCGAAGGCAGCTCCCGCAGGGCTGGGGTCAGTGCTGGCCCCCGTGCCAGCAGCCCAACCCAAAGGGCAAGCCCACTGGGCAGCCCTCCGCCTTCCCTGCTTGCCAGAGTGGCCACCGGTCTGGAAGCGGAGTAGCCCAACCTGCACAGCCACAGGCTCAAGCTAATGAAGCCGCGCGTGTCAGGGAAGATTGTTGGGCAAATGATGGGAAAACTCTTTCCGTACATTGGGGAGCCCAAAATTCTGAGGGAGGTGGAAGGGGGATGTTGTAGGGCAGAGTGGAGGGGTCTTCAGCGTGGCCACGGCAATTTAAATCTTGATTGCCGTGAGCGGCGTTCGTCCCGTCATTAAGATGGGCTGTGTGTTTTTCGAGTTAGCTTTCTAACTGTGTCACTTGATTTGAAGGCACTACGGCCCCTTACAGCCTTGATGCATTTACCATGTGAAGAATTATTCATTTCTGTGGAAGGAACAAAACACCATTATCCGTAAAGCACAGTGTAATCCCATAATCTCTCTAATTGGAGTTCTGACTGCAACTTATTTTAAAAAGTCTGATGCTAAACATCTCTGGCAAAAGTTTGCTGAGGAGCTGAACATATTTACAGTGGCAAAACAGCGTGTGTATGTCTCTTCTTTTTCAAACTTCCCTCTGAAGTACTAGACTGAAATTAGGCAGAAAAATCTGGTTTTATGGAAAACTAAATAACTTCATTGGTCCAATTTGCAATATTATTCAATCTCTCTTTTCCTAATCCTGCTGATCATGATGTTTTTTTAATGTCTTTGTGAGGCACTTTTTAAGTTTCAGGGGGGTAAATGAGGCATAGGGAGGCCTGCGGCCTCGGGGAGGGACAGCAGTTTAGCCCAGAGCCTGCTTTTAAAGCTCTGCCATTCCACTTCTGGTCCCTTGTAGACAAGGGATTTAGCGCCCTGTGCTCTTTTCATCCCCTTGCTCCTTTTCTCCTGGTTGTGCTGTGTCTCTTCCTATGGCTGCATGAACTGGAAGGGGGAGAATAGCAGAGAGCTTAAGGAATGACAGGGAAGATATTTTTAGCCAGAGTGGAAGTTTAAGTGCTGGAAAGGAAAGACACAGTGAAAAAGCCCTGTCAATACTTAACTTGGTCTAGCATAAACTGCTGCCTCTTTTTGTCATAAAGATCTGCTCCTATCTCACGTTGCCTCTGCTGATGAAAGCTGTGACTTTTGATTATTTTTCCAGTTGTAGGTGAAAACTCGCAAAACGTATACTCTTTTCATAGATATATATTATATTTTTTTTAATATATGAGAGAATTGATATATTCTGAAACTCTGATTCCTTCTTTCTGGCTTTTTAATAGGTGTTGATTAAACCTTATACTTTCTGTAGTATTGATTCCCCCTGTTCTCAGGTTATTGGCTTCATGGCAAATAATTTTTAGGTTTGTGGATTGTTTTTGTTTTTTTTTAATTCCCATCAAAGGGTGTGTTGTGCACAACTGTCCCTTGGAATAGATATTAGTCTAGCTGAAATGTCAGTGTTTCTTCAATCTGCTGCTGCTTCCATTTTCATCCTCGTTTCTCTCAAGCTGCCAGGAAGGGGAGGGAAAAAAAAAAAAAGGTGTGGCTAGATTGCTGTTAATATTTCTTTGCTTCCCAGCTGTAGATGCACACTTAAAATAGCATGACTCATCTTGTACATCCTTTGATCTCCTATGACTGATTTAAAATGCTGCTTCCCAGCAGGCACATGGTGGTTTTACTTTCATTTGCAACTCTCCTCAAACTTTCTATTTGCAACTTTGAGAGAAAGTAAGAAAGAGAAAGTAAATCAGACTGGCTGAACATGGGGAGAATTTGCTTTCAGCTGTTCTTGACAATAGGTTTTGGATGACTGGTTTACGGCAGAAAAAAAGAAAAGTTGGTTTTTTTTTTCTCCATTTACTTTGATTGTATATTTGATTTTTTCTTTCTTTGACTTTTTCTATTTTCACTGCAAGCTGCTTCTTAGAGATCTTTCCCATCCCTTGTCACGTATTATTATTTACAGAGAAACTTAGCTGCACGTGTAACAGGGAATGTGCTCTCCTAACTGGTTTTCCAGATTTTGAATTCAATTTGTTTTTTTGGATTTTGATGAAACAAGAAGTCTTAATCTTTAACTGCACTTTAATCCAGCAGCTGGTTCCAGCTAGGGTTCTGTAATCAAGGCTTACTTTAAAGAATAGTATGAAATATAACAAAAATGTGGACATTGGTTCTGTTTAATATACATGTATTCCTTTTTGGTTTGCTTTAAATCCGAGCACTTTGTCTTTATTTCCTGTCGTGTTTTGAATTCCTGAAACAGAACAAAGTGATTACATACAATTTTAAGTAGCTGCATCTAAACTCATCTTTTTCTTGGAGGTGAAGGACACCAGCTCCAGCTCCTGAGATGTGGAAGGGGAGCCTTCTCAGCTCTAGGTGCCCTCGAGCTGGTAGCACAGCTCCTCTTGCCTTTTTCTTCAGCTGTAGACAGGGTCTAACGCTCCTTGCATTTCCTAACTGTTTCCCAGCTCATGAAATGCTTGTAAGGCATGATTTCTTGTTGCTCAAAGGTAATGATTTTACTATAGCCTCCTGTGAAATGCAGAATGCTTTCCTTTCCTTTCGTGCTGTGCTGAAGAGGCATATTCCTGCTGAGGGCTGAATCGGCATCTCAGAACAATGGCATGTGCTTCAGTATGCCCCAACACCCACCTGAAAACGGCTTGAGGATGCTTTATGGAATGAAGCATCTGGGCCTTCAGACATTCAGGGTCTCTCCTCTGCTTTCGAGATCAGTTTCATGAGAATAACCTTTCTAGACAGTGGTAGTTGGAAAAGATGATGCATATTTGTGTGCTGTGAATTTTAGTATGGTGGAGAAAACAGGACAACGTGGGAGGGTACAGTCCCCAACAATAGCAACAATGTCTGAAGCTTTGAGGTTTTTCTCATCAGCTTTCTCTTTGGCTTACCTTAGGGCTGGGCTTCAACATTGTTGGTGGGACAGATCAGCAGTACATTTGCAATGACAGCAGCATCTATGTCAGCCGGATCAAAAAGGATGGGGCAGCTTACCTTGACGGCCGATTACAAGAAGGAGATAAAATTTTAGCGGTAAGCCCTTTCTTCTGTTGCCCCATGAGTTCTTGAAATGCTGTGATCAGTGATGTGGTATGAGATGCAGGTTTCCCATCGCAGTGCACAGAGAGGAAGGATGTGGTGAATGCAATTAGATGATGCTGAGCAAAATCCATGGAGGAGCTATCTTGGGGGTCTGGGGAAGGCTTTGAGCACTAGGGAGATGAGTGCCTCTACGCACAGGCCTGTCTCTTCGGCCTTCTTGATTTGTCTCGGAAGTGCTCCTCGGTGCTGCGTTCGTATTTCCTGTGACTTGCCTCCCTAAGGTTTTAGAATCCATCAGACCTTCTCTTGCTCATGATGGATTGTCATTTACACACATGGAAATAAAGGTCTTCCACCTCTAAGTTTCCATTTTTTGACATTTTGACATTTGTCCATGATTACTGATCCTTTTGCTCAGGGAGATTTTTAGGCCATAAAACTTATACGCCATAAACCTCTCCATTTCAGCTTGTCAGGAATAGTACAGGCTGCTTCTCCTTTTAGAAAAATGTTTTAAAGTGACTGAGGTTCAGTCCCACTGGTTCTTCAGACAGTTGGCCATCATACAAGACAATATGATTTACAAAGTGATGAATGAAGAAGTAGCCTCTCCTAGTGTGATACATGATCTTTTAATATGCCTTAATTTTATTTTATACTTGCTTATTATGTTCCACATTTAATCTTTTTAGTCTCTGTAGAGTACCTTGCAGTAGTTGGAGCCTATTATTGATCCAGAAAATGATATCAAGTTAAATGGAGAATATTATCCTGTCTTTTCTTGACAGTTTAATATTTATGTACTTGTGTTTGGGGAGTCTAAATATCAAGAGAAGGGAGACACTGTATGTGATCTCAAGGGATACAGTTAGGGATAAGGGGAATGAAAAAGAAAAATTAGGATTAATATCATCAGTTAGTGCATGAAATCAAGTAGGTTATAAAACCTTCTGCCATGAGATATTATTTTAAATTATGAAAATTCCTAACACTTTCAAGTGGATGCCAGTAGGTCTGCAAGTCTTTCTTTTGTTATGTTTTTTTTACATCAGATGCTTTTAAGTGTATGTTTACAACACTGTTTCAAACAGAAAGGTTTCAAAGGTAGAGCAGTAGAGGGAACAATGTGGGAAAGAGACTCATAATAATAATTTTGCTGTTCCTGCTCTTTGATTTCCATTAGCTGTCAGAATTACACCTTTGATTTGTTTCCAGTAAAGCAACAGTGTAAGAATCTGCTATTGACGCAACTGTCATCTTATATTCTGATTTTGTTTCTAGGTAGTTTGTTTTTGTTTTTTTTAGTACCTCTGTGTTATGGCTTGGAGTTTCTCATGTTATCTCTCAATGTATAAAAAGACACCTATAATATGAATGGATGAATATGGATCTTGCTGATTACAGTATCATGCCCCAAATGCAGAATTTTGTGAAAGAGGAAGATTTTTATCTCCTATCCTTCCTGTGTTAGCCTGCTGAAGGGCAAATAGCAAATTTTTAATGATGCAACTGGTTCTCCTTTTCCTTTTTTTGCTAGGTCAATGGCAGAGACTTGAAGGATTTGCGGCACAAGGATGCTGTGGAACTGTTCAGGAATGCAGGCTATGACGTGTCTCTGAAAGTTCAGCGTAGGGTATGTTTTACCTGTTTCTTAGGGTTATTTCTGGGTCAGTTTAGACTGGTTTCTATGATTGATAGCTCTGTATTTCATGAGGCAGAAAAATACCATGTCCAGGTGCTCCATGTCAATTATGCATATAAAGGTTTTGATCGAACTATGGCTTTCTCTAGTTGACCACAGCTGTAATCATCCATGCATTCCTTGTTTGTAACAGTATCAGTGAAGAGGTGAGTTTGGAGAAGTCCCCAGGTCTTTGTTTTGCTGGAGTAAGGTTTTCTCACGGATCTCCTTTCTCAGAGGCAAAGGTTTGTCTGTGAAGAAAGAATCTCAAGTTCTCCAGTTCTGTTTCAGAGGACAAAACCTTACTGGAGACAAAACTGCCCTGTTGTTTCAGAGGTCATCATTCATGTTAGTGTTGAGATGTCTGTGCAGCCCACCACTACAAGAAAGATGTTGAGGTGCTGGAGTGTGTCCAAAGAAAGGCAATGAAGCTGGTGAAGGGTCTAGAGCACAAGTCTTATGAGGAGCAGCTGAGGGAACTGGGGTTGTTTAGCCTGGAGAAAAGGAGGCTGAGGGGAGACCTTATTGCTCTCTACAACTGCCTGAAAGGAGGCTGTAGCGAGGTGGGTGTTAATCTTTTCTCCCAAGTAACAAGGTGAGAGGAAATGGCCTTGAGTTGTGCCAGGGGAAGTTTAGATTGGCTATCAGGAAAAATTTCTTCACTGAAAGGGTTGTCAAGCATTGGAAGAGGCTGCCCAGGGAAGTGGTATAGTCACCACCCCTGGAGTTATTCAAAAGATGTGTAGATGTGGCACTTAAGGACATGGTTTAGTGGTGGACTTGGCAGTATTAGGTTTATGGTTGGACTCAGTGATCTTAAAGGTCTTTTCCAACATAAATGATTGTATGATTCTATTAAATGTGGGCTGTTATAGTTTCAATATACTGGCACCATTTTGGATATAGAAAGAGAGGAACCCTTAATCCACTGGTGTAATTTGACCACCCCTGGCTACTACTGAAGTTGTCAAAAGAAATACTGATCAGCCTGAAGCATGCTGGTGGGGAGAGGTGGGCTGAGGCCCCTTTTCTACTCCTTTAGTAAAGGAGCAAATCTTCTGGACCCCAGTATACAGGGCAAGTAAGAAAAGCGGAGAGAATTAGTGATGCCCTTTTCCTGGTAAAGACACCAGGAGATGGTGTGGTGGGAAGTGCATCAAGGAATGACTGGATATGTGTGTGTCATTGCTTCTGCTGTATGAGACATACCCTGCCTCCAGCTGTTCGAGTCCTAGTTTACAAAGTGGCAGAAAAACATGAGGGTGCCTGGGTACCCTGCAGTAAAGCTCAGTCCATCCAAAGCTGTTCTAACCCTCCTGTGTGTGGAGTGTACAGGTACCCGGGGAAACCATCTTGCACATCCCTACAGAACCACCTGGTCCTAATGTAGAACTGGGGGCTCTCCTGTGATGTGCTCTGACACAAATACTTTTTTTTCCTTGTAGTTGCAGCCACAAAATGGCCCTATGGGTCACCAAGGTGATGGAGAATCAGGTGGGCTTCCTCTAGCAGCCGTTCTTGTGCCAGGCCTGGCGCTTGCTGCAGCAGCAGTCTGGATTTTGCTGAGGTATCGACAACGGATGTGAAGAGTTCACATTTTGGATATCACTGCGTATTTTACACAGCTATGATGTAATTTAAAGATAGAGAATCAACGATCTTATCACAGACTGATGTCAAAAAGGATCATTGCCTATCATAAAGCTGCTGCTGGTGTTCTTTATATATTGATTTTGTTGCAGGGTGGATGGAAGCAAAGAGGAAAAGGGGAAGGGAGGTGACTGTGTTCATGTATAGAGTGGGATAGCTGGTTTTTTTACTAATCTGAAGAGGTTTTGCCATCAGCCCTATTTTGCACCATGAACTTTCAAACACACTTATCTAATCCACGTTTTAAGATGTGACTTTTGGTTAAAGGGGGTGGGGGTTGGGGCGGTTTTAAATCAGAAACATTTACTAGAGGCTTTGCCTTGTTTCCACTGAATTTTTCTTGAAACCAATGATCCCTGTCTGAAACATGAATAAAGAGAAGCAATGTGGAGGTTATATTATTTTTTCTGTTGAATTTTTGTTGGTTGTTGCTAAATAAATGCCTTAAGAAAAATGTATAAAATCTAATCTGTGGTTTCACAGGTAAAATCATCAGTGTAGCTGCTGATTTAACAGTAATATGCAGTGTTGGTGAGGTATTCTACCAGTTCTGGAAAGATAGAAGATAGCCTGCTACTAGAAAAAGACTTTGATTGTCAGAATGACTGCTCATTCATGGGTCAGAGTTGTACGAGAAAGCTTTCCACAAAATGCTAGCATGCTGGAGAGAAGCAGGCAGACAACTGAATCACAAGTATAAGCAGTGGCAAGAGATTTGGGCATGCTGAAGCTGCAGAGGAGTCTTTAAATTAGTAATGAAGCAGTAGTCCCTCCATCCGTCAAGTGGGTTGAAGTCTGCATCTCTCAGGTTAAAGGTCTGTTTTGGGGGATATTTTCTGCACGGGGAATACTTTAGATGAGGTTTTCTGTAGCAGCTAACTTGCTGCCTGCAGTCAGAAAATCTTACAGTGATTGAAAGGGAGAAGTCAAGAGCAGGCTGAGATCATCCTGGCTATTGCTTGTTTGTGAAGACTAATGAGATGTTCAGGAGATAGACTGTCAGGTGTAAGCCAGGGTAAGGCTTAGCGAGTAAAACCAAAGGGAGAGACCCTTGCTCTGGAAAGCGTGTTGCTGAATTTACCTGCAGGGTCTCATCTCACTGTGATTTGAATGGTTTTAAATGCCCCAGCTGACATGAGCTCTGCGGGGTAAGACCTGTTTCTCTTGTCTCCAAGAAATCAATGTGTTTTGTTGTTTTTGTGAAAGAAAAGCAAAATGCATGGTCTTGTCTGTATGATGCCAAAACAAAGAAAAATCACATATGCAATATATGTATTCGGACAAAGAAAAACTGGTGTCTTGGTGCTTTACTTACCTCTATTCTTTATTATTCTAGCAGGACGTTGCTGATGGGTTTGAAATTGTTGTGTGTTTGCTCAGGGCTGTGTTCCTGCCATCTGCTGGAGATAGAAATGGTATGCTGTTATACATGACATTCCTAAATCACCACAGAGTTTCAGAGCACTCAGACCACGTGAAATCTTGCTTTGGCCTGTAAACTGCTCTAGCATCAAGGGAAGAGGAAATGGGAGGAATTTTGCTCAATGTTTTTAGGGGACTTCTGGAACAGACTTGAGGTTTGGTGAACGTATATTGGTGGTGGATGGCCTGGGCCAATGTGTAGAGTGACTTGCCTTGGCCTGCAAACCATTTATGCCTGATAGCAGAGGGTCTGCTGTTTGGACAGATCTTTGCAGATGCAGCATGAACCAGCTTGCTTGTCTGTGACCTGCTCTGAATGTTTGGCTGTGGTGTCCATGTGGAGCACATGAGTGTATTAAGATGGATGATCAGAAGTTGATGCTGTTGTATCACAGCCATCAGAATAAAGATGCAGACAGTAAGACAAAGGTCTGTCTGGGACAAACCTCTTGACAGCCCTTGCCTGAGTCCAGTTTCTGTGAGGGGCAGTATGTGGGACAGGCTAGGAGGATGGGGATTTGCAGAAGGGAGTAGTTAGTTTTACTCATTTCCCATTGAAGTAAGCAGTGAAAGCAAGGCCTTTGGGTTTTTTTAGTTTTGTTTGTTTTTTACCTTTCAGCTTGGGGATTTTGATACTGTTCAGACATGCTTGCCCTTGGTGTTGCAGGCAGTTTATTATGGGGGGAGGGTTATATCCAATGCCCAGGTAATTGATGTGGCTTACTGAGCAAGAAAAGGCCCTTCTGGTGTGTAGTGTACCTTTGGATTTCTTTTTACAATTACCAAATAATTTTAATACCACAGCATTAACTCAGTGGCTTTTCCAGAAGTCTGAACAGTATTTTTTACTCAGAATTTAAACCATCCAGTCTAAGCCTCAGGAACACCTTTTTGTGTCTGCCACCATCAAACCAGTGCCTGAGGAGTACCAAACAATCCCTTTTCCAATCCCCAGCCACCTCTTGTCCCATTTATTGACAAAATCCTTGTGGAAAATACTTCTCAACCCCAAACTCTCCTATGAGTTGTGGCTCATATTACTTTCAGCAGCTGGGCTGTCTTACCTAAACTTTCTGTGTTTTCCAAAGTCTTTTCCACCATGTGGTTCTGTAGCATTGAATTGCATCTTTACACTGAATGCTGTATACTCATTTGCTGTCATTTCAGAAGAAATTAATTAAAAAAACCCCAACATCTAATGAGGACAGCTTGTAAATGCAAGCAATCAGAAAAGGTTTTAGTTTTTGTTACAGCTTAAATCTCTGGGTTTTGAAAAGAAGGTAAGTCAAAATCTTGAAGGCAAACATAAAAAGCATTCTAACTGTTTTATAAGTTTGTTTTTTGTAAGAACTCGTTTACCATTAATAGTGTGGGCAGCTGAAATTCTTAAATCCTCGTGTTTCTCTCCCATTCTCCTCTGTCCCATCAACCTTATTGTGAACTTACTGACCTGCTGAAGCCTGGATTTTCATACCCATAGTTTAAAGACAAATCTGTCTAGTTTGACTTCCAGTTTATTCTAGGCATTTGTGTCTCAGAGTCTCCTGAATCGTACATGCTAATAATACATATTTGATTTTGGCATAACAGTGAGAAAGAGCAGCCAAACTTGATCTGAAGATGGGAAGATGCACTACATCTGGCACTTTTTAATTAAAACAAACTAGAAAGGAGTGTGTGGGAGGGAAAGGTGCCTTACTTTCAGTTTGCCTTTAGGTTCCAACAACTGGTTTGTTAGGTTGTTCTGTGCTAGGTTACAGAGGCCTCTAATAATGGATAGTCCCTCCCTGTGAGGGGATTTGTATGTTGTAATTGCCTTACCTCTCACATTATTTTTGAGAAATGAAGCCAACTGAGCCCTTCAAGATTCTCAGTGTAAGATACTTTCTCTCTTGGAGTAGTTTCTGTGGCTTTCTGCACCCTTTCCAGCGTTTCTGTATTGCTTTGTAAAATCCAGACACCCCAGCCACGTGCGGAGTCTCACTATTGAGCATGGCAGTGCCATATACTAGGAGTTTTCCGTATTGTTTCTACCTGCAAATGCTTAGATTTTTTTTTTTGGTGAAGGTGCGGACACATGGAGAGCAAATTTAAGCCAACTCCTAAGAGCTAGCTTTTCTTAAATAACTTTTACAGATCTCTTAGAAGTGGTATACAGCTTTCCCCTTCATTTGCTTTCTCAAGTGCCCTAAGGAATCTGTAAACCACAGAATAAACACCTTTGCCACATGAGAGGTAAATTCTCTTAATTCCAGTTTGTAGATCAAAAGAGCAATCCCTTTTGGTCATAGTGTGACACTAGAAATGAGTGTTAAGTGCCTGTATATTCCGATTTCTAAATCCGTGTGACCTGCATGATGTGGGTGAAGGTGTCTGACTTTGCGTTTTGCTCAATGACTGCATCTCCTCTGTGTGTTGGCTGTGCGCACTGACAGGCCCAGATGACTCTCTGCCTTGTCTGCTGTATTATTTACCAGTCCACTACCTTTAGCAGTACTGGTTTTGTCTTCTGCCAGGTCATAGGTGGAAATACTGAATGGAGTTTGGTACAGAGGCAACTTCCCTTCGTGGTTAGGGTTTTTCAGTAACTGTTGGTATCTCCTGATTATTGGATTCTTTGTCTGTTTAATGGATGCGTTTTGATAGTGTATAGCATTGATTTTTTTTATTTATATGTATTTTTTTAAAGACATCGGCATGTTGCATAGTACTAAATAGGTTACATCTGAGTGGTCAGTAAGCTTAATCTGTTTTCTTGCTGGCAGAAGCTGATACAGGGGTAATAATCAGGTCAGGTGAGCTTTATGAGCCAGTCTTCCTCCCACCCTCTTTCCTAATTTATTGATGTGGGGTTTACCTGTGGAAGTCGTTTTCCTCTACTCGGGTTGAAGGAAAGAGCAGATAACTTGCTAATGTGAGAGTGTCCCACAGGCTGGGGGCCCAAGGGAAGGGTTATGGGAAGAAGTCTGAAGGAGGGCCTTAACTATACCTTTGTCCTCAGGGTTCTGCTCATGACTAGCTTTAGGCAGACTCATGCTGCATCCATGCTGCTCTGCTTGGTACGGTCCTCTCTGGAGCTCTGCTCTGTCTCCCCTCTGCAGCTGAGGGGGGACTCCAGGCCTTGAAGACGGATTCACGTACGATGAGAACGTACGCTGGTTTAAATGAAGAGCAATGTTGTGCAGACTCAAATGGCTTTCCTCGTCCAATTTGAAAGCTTTTGTCCTTCCTGCTGCAGCTGTAACTGGTGGCAGGCAAACTTCACTGTAGAGTGAGCTGTGTTATCTCCTTCCTGGCTGCCAAAACCAACTTCCTGGGCTGGCACTCTTAGTAAAAAAGAGTAACTGTGCTAACTATGCAGGGTAATTATTCAAAGTGGCATGTGAATGACGGGAGATCATTTACCAAGCTTTCATGCTTGTGTTTGTGTCCAAGTCTCCCAGACATGTATCTCTTGGGTAAAGTTCTCTTCCCTCTCATCCCTTTTCACCACCTCTCCGCAGCTTAGCATTTGTGCCTGGCTTGCAATTTTTGCTGTGACACAAATGCAGTTGTCATAGAAAAATTGCTGCTTTTGCTCTGTGTCAGCAGGTACTGATACTCATTAGTTCAACTGTGTCCCCTTAACTGTGCTCTGAACTAGCTGTTGGACTTGGTGTTAATTATTCCTTCCCTTTTCTCTCTGGAAAAGAAAGTTGGCACTTAGTTCAGTGACTGCCCTCGTTCTGGCTGGTTTGTCAGGTGTTGGAGGACAGTTCACAAGAACACCAAGCACAAGCGTGTTCTCCTCTGAGGTGGTAGAGGCTGCACAGTTGGAGCAGTAAGAGGCTCTGATCAGCTCCGAACTGAGCCCAAAGAAGCCCTAAGAGCTTCACTCTGTGATTGTGTGGACACTAGAAGCTCTTGCTGAGTATCAATGTTTATTACAAGCAGGATGGTGCTGTCTCTACAGCAGTGAGGGCTGGATTCCAGTTTTGGCAATGCCTCTGAAGACCTTTGTTGGTGTCGTGACAACTCCCAGCTCCAGGCCGGCCCTTTTGCCCTTACGATGTCTGTCTCGCCTTTCCAAGTTCCTGACCGTGGTGGTGCTGGGGAGAAAAGATGTTTCCAGTTGTTAGAGCATGGCAGTTCATGTTAGACCTGTACCCCATCTCCTGCAGTGGGTTGGATGGGCAGGACAGGCAGATCTCGGCGCTCACCAGCCAGGTGACTCTGTATCCACTGCTTGGGAAAGCACAGCAGAAGTGCAATTTGTGCTAAGCATGTTGTTCTTCTGCTGGGACACTATTTCCAGAGAAGGAAGACAGTTTAGCGAAGGCAAGCAGAGTTTTGGAAAGACAGTTGCACTTGTGCTTGCGAGCAGGGTTGTCGTCTATATATCCATGGCTAACAACATCTCTGGGAAAAATTCTGGGGGGAGAGGTAGAGTAGAGGAGAAAAGAAAGGCTGAAGAAAACCTTTGTTCTTGTTCATAGTGAGTGCGTGAGGGAAGTGTGCTCCTAAAGAAAAGGAAATGAGATTTAAAAGAAATGAAGGCTGAACCTGATTCAGTACATCTGCATGGGGTGGGGAATGGGGGGTGGGAAGTCGGAGAACACATCTGGGGCTGGCTGATTTAAACACAGTGTTTTCTGGGAATGGAAAAGTAGCAGTGGAAGGTGTAAGCCATGCTGTTTTTTCATCTTTGACACAGCCACCTGCTTCAGCTACTTTAGTCTAACTAGTAATAAGCACTTGATGAACCATTAGAGCTACTCTGAATGTTAATAACATTCATGCAAATAGACTAGAAGCTCTGTCTCCCTGAATCACTTCAAATTTTGAGTTCATAGATAGTTTTCAAGATAGATTGCTGGCATTAATTGAAGGACATCAAGCTGTTAAATAGGAAGTAGTCTATTAGATGGTTCTGTGGTTATTTGACATTCATTAGTGCAGAAACATGCTTGGGTTCCTAAAGGTGTTTGTTTTTTTTTTTTAAATCTAGAATGATTGAGATACTAGCAATCTGGTGATAAAAGTTGTTTAGCATGGGGATTCCCAGGTGGAACTGGAGACTGTATGAAAGAAATTACTTGCTTAACTGATGAAATACTTGCTGGCTCATTTAAGTACATAGACTGTAATGGAGTTCAAATGCAACACATGAAATAGTGGGGTCACAATTACTCCAAATGGTCTTTTGCATTCGTTGCTGAATCAATAAACTGCATCACTGAAACAATAAAAGATGGAAGGAAAGGGGATAAAAGAATTATAATATTTAGGGCTTCTTTCACTTCCTTCTTTCTAAATATAGCACGTATAGTACAAAGTTTGGGAATATAGTTCAGAAATTTAATTTTTAAAGGTGCGTAGTGATCCATGATTATGTGTATTATTTTTTTCTTTCATTATGTAAATAATGCTCTTCAGAAGGGTTTCTAGTGAATTTAGAGAAGACTTTATGCAGCTCTGCTTATGCTCCTCCACAGACGTTGTCAGCTGATGCACCAAAATGCATGCTGGTCACGCACTCTAATGGCAAAGATAATACCTTTGTCTGTAAAGTGCTTTTATACAAGGGAAGTATTCAGGTATTCTTGGCTTTGCCATGTTGGTGTTGAATGGGGAGGGAGCAGAAATCAGGTAGGAAGTAAGGGCAGAAAAGGCAGAGAGGTCTGCAGGAGCAGCGTAGGTATCGGTGGGACACGTGGTAGAGATGCAGTGTGCCTGGCACAGCAGTCCTCCTCTACGCTGGGAGCTTCCCTGCAGAAACCAAGGTCCTTGGCCCCTTCATCCAAGTCCCTGCAGCAGTGTGGGGCTTCTGAGCCCCAGCTGAGCTGTCGTGTGCCACATGGCTGAACTGCAGCAAGAGTGCCACAAAAAGCTGGTTTGTCTGCCAGCCCAGCACTTGAAGATCACAGTTCTACAAAGAAATTTCAGTCTTGAGTCTTTTTTCTTAAATTGCTTGAATCTTTTACTTAGCAGTGGTACCAGCTTTGCCAGTTAACTATAAACCACTGAGGAAGTGGTCTGTAGAGACGTTGTCAAGGAATCTGATCAAACTTAGCTTTCTTCTAATGGTAATTAAAAGGGAGTGTTTGTACCAAAATTGTACAGTGCAGCGGTTTATGGGCTCCACTGCATTTCACTCAGAGGTTGAAACAGGACTTCAGATGTTCTTCTGTGAACATTTAGACATGATGGGCTGAGGAGGAAAAAGCCCGCCCCATTCTGTATTCAAGTTCTCCCTGTTTGGCAAGCTTTAATTAATCTTTCCTTGAACTTCTGGTATGTCCCATTTTGGCTACTGAATTTGTTTGTAGTGTATAAATGCTTATAAAAATCCTAAATGGAGGATGTAAGAGCACTGATCAGCTGAATGAGAACATGCGGTTCTGTAGCTGTGGTATGAAGCTGGAAAATAAAACCAAACACAATCCAGCACATGGAGTTCTGTGGTTGTGGTTTAAAAAAAAAAAGCATAGTCAAAGTGCTGCTTCAGGGAAACCACTTTATTCTGCTACTGCCGTCTCTAAGTGATATTTTAAATGCTCACATCAGAAGATGTATGCTGTTGTTTAAGGTGAACACTGCAGTATGGAGATGTGGGCTGGATGTGAAAGGCAGTGATTATAAAAGATTGGCTGGAGAGGAATGAAGGTTTGGATAACTCTGAGGACTCAACAGTTGTTGCTGAAGGATGAGGTTTGGGCCACCCTCTGCCACGGTTTGCGTGTGCCTCAGTCAATGTCGTGTGAGTATCTGGGCTGATTCTTTGAGAAGCAGGCCCTGCTTTTCCAAAATGCAATAAAGCCAACATGCCCTTGATTTTAAAGTGGTTCACGTTAAAGGGATTTGCTCTCGACGGCTTCACCTGACTGAAATAGGTTCTCACGGTCGTAATATTTAATGTTTTAGAGGTGAGATTGTAGGCTGCCCTTTAATAGGGGCAACCGTTTCTGATTCAGAGCTTAACAACAGGGCATACAGAGGATGAATGTCTTGTGCTAAGAAAAGAAAAACAGCGTTAGGCCAGTGTTCCTGCCATGCTTCTCCTGGCGGGGGGGGGGCAGGTGGGAGGAGGAGGATGGCAGAGAGTTGTCCCTCTTGCTTGTCAAATGCTGATCTATTTTAAAAGCACCAGACTGGAAACTATTCTCTGTAACTTTGCTTTGCTGTGGCCTTCTAGTGATTATTTTTCAATGCCTGAAATATATTGCTTTTTTTGCTGGGCCATCAGCAAAACATATGTGACCTTTCTCCACCTAATTCTGAAAGCTTTCTGCCTGTCACCAGCTCCTGCATGCAGTGGAGGGGAACAAGAACTTTTTCAAGCCTGAAATGGAAACCACAAACTTGAGGCTAAATACAGGCCGATGCATTTTCTCTGAATTTGACTTTATTATGTTAATCAGATAGACAACTTGAGAGGGAAAAGTTTTTTCCCTGTGCAGAAGAGATCTGTATTTGCCCTTACTGAAGGGCGGAGAGGTAATTATCACCTGTGGGACAGGGATGGGTTAGCAGGAGGGAAACCCTAGTGTGCCCATGTCGTGGTTTAGGGCCGGCGAGCAACTAACACCACACAGCCGCTCACCCCTTCCCCCCCCCAGGTGGGATGGGGGA
>JANZLQ010000032.1:16088230-16104671 GCA_026212715.1 Elanus axillaris | reverse complement strand
ACTGAACTCAAAACACAGCACTGTACCAGCTACTAGGAAGACACTTAACTCTATCCCAGCTGAAACCAGGACAGCCCAAAAGCTGTCCTCTGAGGTTCTGCTTCAGAGACAAATTGGAATTGCTTGACTTGCCTTTTAAAGGCATTCTGTACATCTCCCGTATGGGTTAAATTTAAGGTGTTCAAACTAGGATGCTTGTTTTGTGAAACCACTCCTAATGGTGTATTTCTGTCATTTAACAATTGCCCTGGTAAAATTTTTCTGATGCACATTATTTGTATGGTTTAGACCCCATGCTTTTCATGAGGGCACTTGATATACTTTTTATATCTGAACATATTTTTAAGTGCGTAGTAGAGCAGGTATGAAAAAAAATGAAGTTAATACTGTGTACACACAGAAATGACCTATAAATAACAATCGCTGCCTGTTAAGATATAATCACAGAGCATTAGTGATTCATTAGCAATTCTCAATTCATTGGTTCGCAAGATGGCGATACCAAATCGGTGCCGTGTTCTTGGTTATGATCAGTGGCTCATCTAAATACACGTGTTGATGGTCGTTGTTTTATGGGGAAGGATCAGACAAATGTTCCTGCAAGCTGGGAAGCATGAATGCTAAGAAGAATGTGGAGCAAGGAAAATGAGGGATCAATGCAAACGATGTGTTGTCACAGATGGTGAAAGAGATGAGTCAGACTCAGATGTGCTAATAGCTGTTATTGATGAAGGAACTCTTTCTCAAACAGTTGTTAGTATGGTTTAAGCTTATCATTTGGGCCTGTGTGTTTATCCCCAGACTTTAACAACACAGACTGTTGAAGAGCTGTCGCTCATAGCTACTTGTTCACAGCTGCTTGCACACATGGCTGCATGGAGAGGGTCTCCAGCAAGATGATCTATGCCAGAATCAGTGACTGGCTGTATAGTTTTTCCCTTGCCTAGGAGGATATGTGTTGATTATTGAAATAACCTTAAAAGAGCAGGAAGAGGGAAGAAGAATGGAGAGCTTTAATATTTTACCTAGCACATCTTCAGCTTTGCAAACCAGAGTAAGTGGCCCATCGGAAGTGTCTCGTTATACGCACTAGTTATACAGACGGCCAGACTCTTTCAGATAGCATCTTAAATAATGAGTCCTAGTTTTTCTACTAGTTTCAGTACGTATTATGTTGATTATGATAGGTTCTTTCCTTTATTATCAAGCTTCAAGTCAGCTAAAGTTCCACACATGGAGATATGCTTCAGGGTGCTGATGTGGCAGGCAGTGTATCACTGAATGCAAAGGTTGTTCCAAAAAGAGCGCTCTGGTCCCTCCTCCTACAGGTGAGCTCTGGGTAGAGACTCTTACTTGCTTTGCTCCTCCACGAACGTCAGTTTTATCTCTTCTCTCGCCACTTGGATTTACCAGGAGGAAAAGTAAGACTCTTTCTGCTTACAGTTCTCCAGATTCCTCCCTGTGCCTTTTTGGAACGTCATACAGTGTTTTCTACGCTCCCGCCTTCCAGAACAGGAGCTGATCTTAAGAGATAGTATGATTTTTGGTTGAGATGCCAAAGGAAAGCTGCACTCTCTAGTGCCTTTGCTGGTGTTTTGCAGGTCAGAAGAGTGCCAACCCAAAACACTCCCTCTGGAAGGCACTGCTTCTTTTTAAAGACTATTCTGGGCAGTTCTCAGTGCTCAGCTCATCAGAAAGTCACTGACTGGATTTTTGTGACTCCCACAAGCTCTGAAATTGTATAGCAGTAGGAGCCAACCCTTTACAGATGGCAGCACCCAGAGAGATTCAGGAAGGAGTGAGTCAATAACATTGTAGTGAAGCAAGTGGAAGAGCTTCCAACAGGTCATGCTTTGTCTTCTGGGATGATTTAATAAAGCTATAGCGACCCTCTAGAGTTGGGGGACTAACACATGCATCCCTTAGAGGTAGTTACCTCATTTCTGTGGAGAACCAAGTAATTAGTGGTGTTCTAACAGCTCCTTTCCCTTTCCAGGTTGTTCCACTCTTGTATCTTGTTCAGAATCCGAGATCACCTAAGAATATTGGCAGATAAGGTTCTTTTATCCACAAAATGCCCTCTCCTTTCCCTGTCTTTATCCTTCCCTCTTTTAAACATCAGCAGTTGTGGCAACAGGATGGCTGGAGGCAAATAAGCAGCTGGCAGTCTTCCTAATGGGCAGAAGCACAGGCTGGAGTCTCTCCTGAATTCAGCAGCACAGTGGTGAAACTGCAGTAGCATTGCTAACAGTGGACAGGGTGCATTTTGAGCTTGCAGGGTAGCTGGATTTAAGGAGGTGAGATACTGCTCATGCTAAACCTTCTACCAGAGCTAAGCAACATGATGCACTTATTTATTTAGTTAGTTAGTTAGTTATTTTCCAGAACAAAATGGTAAAAGATGGTCTGGGTTGCAAAACTAGGAGTGAAAGGGCTGCTTAGTTGCTGCTTCTGGGTTACTTCAAGAAGAGAAAAAGAGGGACGTTGTGGTTGCCTCTCTTATCGGGCTTTAATGCAATGCCCTTCTCTTAGCCTAGTGAGTTTTCCACAAATGAGAGGTGGGAAAAAAATGTAGGCTTGAAAACTATGGCATTAGATACTTGTGTTCCGGGGTTTTTTTTCCAATATACTTGTATCTAATCCCTCCTGCTGTTGGTGTCTTTTATTGGACCCTCACTCTGCAGACTGTTTTTCTGACATACCTATATTGTGCTTCAATCCATTCTTTTTTCATCTGCTGAGAGTTTTCTTCACCCAGACTGTTCCCAGTTGTAGGATAAAAAAAGATATTTTACAATCAGTATGCCAATAAGGTTAAAATATTTGCTGATACCTTTATTTGGCCCTAAATTTAAATTGTGCAGATTTACCAGGTCTAATGGGACAGATTCATTCTTGATGTGATTGAAGGGCTGAATATGTCCTTAGTTATCTGTGAATGGAGGTGAATACTCCAAATTTCAGATCTCAGTCCTACTCTCTTGAACTTTAAAGAAGTTTTGATTGGAGTTTCAATCTAAGCTCAGTTGCTTGGCTTTATCTGCCTACTGGTTTGAAATGAATCCAGAGTTGAAGCACCGTCCATGCTTCAGGGTGGTTCAAATTTGAATTTCAAGGATGGGCAGGATTAGGAGGAAGGGAGGAGGGAATCCAGTAAGGTTCCCTAATTACTAGTAATGTTTTAATTAAGTGGAATAGAGCTACATGAGTTTGATAATCTAAGTTCCTCTTTAGAATATTGCTATCAGGAGATACCTGCACTGGAAGTGGTTCCTTCTCATAGCACCACAGTTGTGTGAGAGCCATTTTATCCTGTCATTTTAAATTAAAGTTAAACCAGGAGTGATATTATATGAAGGCTGTCACTTCTGGCTGACAGCTACTTCATCTCCATTTTCATGCACTCAGCTTTATAAGCATCCCCTGCAAAGGTACAGCTTAAATATATGGACTTCTGCATGCCTGTGCTATATATGGACTACCTACAAAATCCATTTGCCTGAGAACTATTCAAAAGTCAATGTTTAGAAGTGCAAGCCATGAGAGTGTGTGTCTGTGTCTGCCTTTGGTGACAGACTTTGGATGTAATCCTAAAATACCTCCTAGGTTGCAGCTATAAACATGACAGTTGTAAGCACTAGTGTGTAAGGCCAGCTTAGCATGTGTCAAGTTATATGGTGGCATGTGTCAATAAAACAGCTCTTCTACCGTCACTACTATTTTTAGTGCTGGGCCATCCCAGAATACTGCAGCTGCTGCTCCCTGCACTGAGATGCTAAGGGCTTTACTTTGGCCCCTGTTAGCTTCTGCTCCTGGGTTCTCTTATTCCTCCCCCGTCATGGAGTGGCCATCCCATGCCAGTCCTGCGGATGACACCCAGTGCCCCTGGGTTTTGGTACCCAGCTATCTAGAAGCAGAGCAGAAGGAATCGGTGCCTTTGGAGCACTCTGGGGTTGGAAGGGCAGAGGAAGGGGAGACTGGGGCTGTCTGGACCCATGTGCCAGTGAAATTTTACTGAAGGGACTTTCTGCAGTGCTCAGAGCAAGCTGTCACTGGGCTCCAGGTTTTCAAGACATGAAAAGGAACTGCAGTCTTTACGAGCTCATCTAAAAAGCGTAGTAGTGGTGCTTGCTTGCAGCCTGTGAGTCAAAGTCTCGCGGGAAGCGTTTGCAGTTTGGGGATCAGTAGAGGCACTGACAGGGATCACCTCTGTAGCGGCGTGTGCACGGTGATGCGGTCCGTGTTGCACGACAGAGGGGCTGTTGCCCAGGGGCTTATTCTGTCCTGCCCCCCAGAATCATGGCCACATCCAGCCTTTGCTACTGTCTCTAAGCAGCGTGGTGAGTTCAGCTAGGCGAAGTGGGCATCAGCCAGTGGGCAGAGGCTGAAAGCTGCAAGAAAGCCCAGTACCAGGGAGAATAGGGGCATTCTTTCTTCTTTTTTGGGGGGGTGGGGGGTAATCATTTGCAATTCCTTTTTAAGAGCATTATTTTACAGGGGCATTTAAGCTTCAGTGACCAGAGGCTTGGCACCACAAGATATTCTCATCACTGTCCGAGAGGCCCTCAGCACTCTGCAGAATTGGGCTGTACCTCACCGCCCACATTAGACTGGCACATGGGCTCTTCCTTTTGTCCCTCCACCTTGCATTGCTCTCCGAGCGTGGTAGGACACTTCCTCTTTCCCCTGTGCCACGATTCCCAGACCTGGGAAATTGCTGCTCTTTCTTAGCGCTAATATCTGTTCTGTTCCCTGTGTCTTTTGGGTCTGCTTTTGCTTCTGAATTCAGTGGGACTGCTGTCCAGAGTTTCAATATATGAGGAGAGGGACATTGTTTTTAAAAAGCAAAGCAAACATGAATTCTGAGCAGCAAAGCACTTTTAAGGTGTAATTCATCTTATGTCAAAGTGCTTTTGAGCTGTATATAAAATAAACAAAAAATCCTAAAAAAATCTTTCAACTACACAAGGCAAAACAAACTCGGCACATTAAATAATGTGTTAATAAGCATCTATAAAATAAGGTGATGGTTTCAATCTGATTTATTTTTCAGTCCAGTAGAGACAGCTGATGAATCATACATGCTTATGGCACTGGTGAATTGTAAGTCTCCTCACGACTGAAGGTAAATGTCAAAGACACCATGTGTTAGAACAAGATATTTTGCTTGGCAGGTATAGCTTATTAGGAAATAGGCTTCTGTTTTATACATACATACTCTACATTGCTCAGTTGAGTGTATCAGTTCCTTGAGCACCCATCCTGTAGCTGTCTTGATTGGTTGAATACCTCCCCCTCATTTAGGTAAATAGCATTTTCTTTGGTAGTGCAGAAGGGAGAGGGTATGATCAGTGGAGTCCTTTCTCTTTGGTGCTCTTCTAGTAAGCGATAAGCAGAACACATCCGTCAGCTGTGTGGTTCGGAGGCACAACATGAGCTGGATTAGAACTGAGTTGCCAGAAGGCAAAACGTTTGTGGCCGTGTCCTCTGCTCTTGCTGAATTTGACTTCCTACCTGAGCAGGAGCAGATTTCTCCTGTCAGTGCTCAGAGCTCTGGCCTGGCTTTTTTCCAGCAAACAGAAGAGGCTTCAGACATTCAGGCTGAGCAAAGGACATCTGATGCACAGGTTTTATCTCCTGACCTTCTGGGGCTTCTCCGAGAGAGGCAAAAGCTTTCCTAGAGGACCTGGCTCTGAAGTGGTTCCCTGGAGAGTTTTCACATCTCCTGGTCTCTTTTAGCTTCTCACTGCTATCAACACAGAGCTTATTCCGGGGATAAATCCAACAGCCCTGGTGCTGACTTCCGAGAGAGGAGCAGAGAAGTGCCCCCCACCCCACACCCTTTTGGGCAGCCACAGTTGCAGTCTGCAAACTTTGCTCAAAAGTGAGCGCTGCTCTTGTCAGGCAGTGTCTGTGTGAATGTGAGCCCGTCAAAGGGGAAATGGGAAGATGATGGGAAATATCATCATGCTTGCAGCACTGCTAGTGGAGCACCCTCCAAAGAGTATGCTGTGTCCACCAGAAACACAGCACAGAGTGTTTCTTGCTTGAACCTATGCATTTTCTCCCTTCACCTGAGAAACTAGTGTTACTCAATGAGATTGGGAGACTCCAGGTACACGGACCATCATAACTCTTAAGACCTGTGTGTTGCTGGCGTTTTAATGACTCTGAAAACAAAGTACACTTTGGGCCAGGCACGACGGAAGGATGGGATTAGTATGAATGAGAGTGAAGGTACTAGTTTCCTTATAGCCTGGCCTCAGCAAGTCAGGCATTGGATAGGGCATGACCCTTGAGTACATCTAAAGATGAGATTACAAAAGTATTTTGACTCTATAACTGTTCCAGTAGAACACACATGAAGGAAAAGTGGAGCTTCAAGATGTGGGGAGTATCTGTACAAAGGTGTGTCCCTAGTAGTCCCGAGTGGATGGAGGTGCCATTGTGCACACGTGAAAAATGGTTCCGAAGGCTGCACCTTGATTCCTGTGGCTCCACATTCTGTCTCTTTCTCCTAGATCCTCACCTCTTTGATGCACAGAATGAACTTTACAACTCCGAGAGTTATAAAGTACGTATGTTTATTACGGCGCCGGGTGTGTGGGGGGATCGCGCTCCTCCAAAGCACACACACCCCGACAGCACACTTAACCAGAAATTTATACAATACAGATATACATATTCATAGGATTACACAACACAAACACGCATGTGCATAAGTGAAGCGGGGTTAGCTTAAAAAAAAATCTGCGTCAGCCATTCTAAAATGTTTATGTTGCCTTGCACAGGCTCAGATCTGTCTCTGGTGGTTGTTTACTTCCTCAGGGGTCTTATCTTCCTCTTCCTCATCTGTTGCCTTGATGAACTTCAGTCATTCACCCATGCTCTCTTTTGCTTGGTGATTTCAGCAATTTCTTAACAAGTCCTAGACAGTCTTGTGGTGAGACTAGCGCCACTGTTCCTGTTATCACTCACTTCATTTAACATATTAATCCTTGATGAATATCAGTCCCTGATAAGCTTAATCCTTGACAGCCACCAGTTTTTTGTTGAAAGAACGTTCAAGGCAAACAATATTTAGAAATGGCAAAGCAGATAGTTAGTTCCCTATATCATCTTGCCTATCTGCTCTACTTACAGCTATTGATTGCCACTGCTCTGCTGCTGTGTACCACAAAGAATTTGCAGTCCCAGGCCAATCTCTGTAACCTCGGGCACTCTGCTGGATGGTGGTTTTGAGCTATCCTACTTTCATCTTTCTGGTTCCTGCCTCACTCACAGGTTCTTACAGCTGTGATGAGGCAACACAGGGCAGTTTATAGGGAACTCTTCAGATTGTATTCTGTTGTGGATTCTTTAGTTCCTATAGAAATGATTGATCCCCTCTTGCACTGTAGTCCCAGGGGAGGTAAACTCATCTTTGGCCAGTGATGAGTAGTGGAGTAGGTATGAGGGAGTTGGGCATGTAGCCCTGATGAAAACCTTATTGGAATTGAAGATAGGGTTATTCCTGTGCTGTTACACACCCTATGCGTATCTCAAAAGACCTCATGTGTGAAAGTCTCCTTACTGCTAGCAGTGAGTTTCGTAGATGGAAAATTCAGGTATTCTGAGTTGTTGCAGGTGTATCTTGGCAGACACGTAGCTGAACTGGTGCAAATGATAGTGTTGACTGTCCTTCAGCTGCTGGTGTCAGGATACGTTTCTGGGTTGGATGACTTTAACTGAGTGGCAGGGACAGAGGATGCTACTAAGCAGATTTTAAGAAATTTCCTTTAAACCAACATTTTTTGGAATCTAGCATCTGAATCTCTCTTCTCATACCGTGTACAGGAGATATTCTTAGCAGAGAGATTTCAAAAGCAATGCAGTTCAATATAACGGAAAACAGCTGACCTGTATCTGATTCCATTTGGGATCTCAGTAACAGCTGCAAAGGAGGCCAAGCTGAATTCCATCAGCATAGTGAGATCTCAAGAGCCCCTTTGGGGTATGCCTGGAATACAAAATACAGCTGAGCCCCTTGAGTTTATTAGCATGACAGCTCCCTGAGTGGGAGAGAGAGGATCTGTATATGTGTGACTTGGTGGCTAAAGGTGGAGTTGTGCTGCTTAAATTTCTAAGGATGAATTCGTTGAGGCCTTGGTGCTTGGTGAGGCTGGGATGCTTTTAAGCTGGAGAAGGAGAAAGGTTGAACGCCTGCTGGGATTCCATTTGGCAAGTGGTTCCTTTCTTTATAATGACAGGAGTTGTTCTGCTGCAGTGTGTTTTTAGTAAAAACTGGCTTTTTCATCCAAAAGGCTAGAGCGTTTTTTTTTTTTTCAGGAAACATTGATTCCCCCCAGTCTCAGTGGGATTTACCAAAAGAAGCAAATTTCCTTCTTCTCCATTGTCCATATAGAGACTCTGGGGAGTGGGTAAAGGGATTTTAGCAAAGTAAGAATAATAGTGCACTGAACTCTTGTCAAAAGTTGAGGTTTTTATGTATATGTGAATCTATGTGTACGTATGAATGTATACCCATGGGCATACATATTTAATGAAATCCTGAGCACTTTTGTGGAAAAATATCCATGCCAATATTTACAGTCTCACCAGACTTTCTTTTTCAATTCTAATAATCCGTGTTCCTTTGGGGATTGTCAAAGTCTGCACCTGTGAGTTTACCCTTCAGTTGGCTTCAGTCTCTATGTTGGATCAAACCCATTCATTGTCTAGGCCCCTTCTCCCTTGTTCTCTGGTGATGTGTTGGGCCTACTGTCTCTGCATCCTTGTGTGCTAAAATTGGTACAGTCTCTGGCATCCCAGAGGGGCCTCCAGAGCATTACAGACGGTCATTCTGGGGCAGGATGGGGAGGCCTGATGAACTCAAATAATGTGCTTCTCCTTCATTACCTTCCACCCACAAGTTCAACACAGCAGACCTTTCTATTGTATCTTCTTTCTCTTTTTCTGCCTGTTTAGGCTGTACCCTTGGCTTAGTCAATCCATAGTGCTTTCAGTGTCGGGAGCATGCCCTTGTGTTACAGCAGAGCCTTGCATGGCTTAGCTCTGCTGCTTTGGCACTGGGAGAACTGTCTCTGCTTTCTCACCCAGAAAGCAATATTTCCCCTTGGTATAAAGACATGAATTGCCGTCTTTGTTGGTTCCCACTTAAAGAGCTGTGTCCCAGGCTGGTGTGTCTACAAGCCAGGGCTCTCTGCTGGTAGTGCTAAGGTGGCAGAGTTCTCATCTGCTACCTCAGCACATCTTAGCCAGCAAAGGGCTTGCGCTGGTCTGTTGCTGGCCGCCAGCCGTTTTCATCTGTCTTATTTGGTGGTGAGCAGGAAATGATACAGAACACACCATTTGGGTCTATCTATCCCGTAAGGCTTTATTTTCATGAAGAATAGAGGTGGTGTTGCTGCTGTGCTATAACTGAGCTTTTTAGCTGTTGAAGAATACCAGAAGCAGTTGCCATTTCCACGGCTACTGTGACATGTTTTGGTTTCTAGATCTGCAAGGATTGCTCATTCAACTAAATTGATTTGCAACTCCATTTATTTTCCCACCATTTTTTTTAATCACCTCTAAAAATAATAAGAAGTTCTGCCAGCGGCCAGATCAGTTCCCTGCCCTTCATCAAATAATAAATAACAAGAACTAACTGGAGTTCTTAGTGGAAATCAGGAGAAAGGTTGGGAACAGACCAGAAGCGAAGTCTGGTGTCTCTCACCTCTGAAAATGTGAGACCCAAGTGTGCCAAGACTCAGGTAGGATGGGTTCAAAAAGGGTCAATTTTCAGCTGCTGCCTCCCCCTTTTTCTCTGCCCTTCCCCTTTTCCCATCAACTTCTCTGTAAATCGTCTCCCTCTTCTGGCTCTTCCAGGACTACAGAAGCAGAGGGGCTGCCCTCTGGCCTTGCAGAGGAGCTGGGAGACCTGTCCCGTGTCACGGTGAGCTCCCTGGCCAGGATTTCCTCTTGGACTCAGAGATGACTTCTATGGCAAAAGGAACCTGGGAGGAAAATGGATAAGACTAGAAAACAGAAGAACTGAAGGATAGTGTCTTGTCCCGTTGGTGAGAAAGGACAATGATGCCTGTTGTGGGGTAGGTGTGATATGTAGAGGCTATTTCTTCCTGCACCCTTCCTACCCCAGGGCTCTGTTACAGACCCTCTGGGAGATGCATCAGCCTGTCTCCTACTCAGCAGATTCCACCCAGGAAGATGGTTTTGCTCATTTCCTTTTCTCCTGCCACAGCACTGTCACTTTTTTCTGCCATTCCTCACATCTGGTGGCTGAGATTAGGAGTTAGAAAGGAAGAGAGGTGCTGGTCTGCGAATTCACAGCCTCCTGATAGGAGAAAGGGAGAGGGCTGGGGGAGGCAAGGGTTAAGACCCTTCTGCTCTGGTAAGTCCACAGCCTTATGAAGTACACGGGTACAGTCTGGGTATCTTTGGAGCCTTAGTGTAAGGACAACCGGTTTGTCTCTTCAGTGCAATAATATTAAGGTTTTGCTATATATTCTGGAGTGCTGGTGTCACTGCAAAAAAAAGTGCATGTGAAATCCAGGTAGCAGATGTGATGTGCTTTAAGGATCACAGCGTTATCCTATTGGAGCATGTGAAAGAGCAGATGGCATAATTTAGGGCCCCAGGTTCTTTAGATAAAAGATCTATTGGAGACTGAAAGGTACAATCCTCATATCATTGCAAGGCATGTCATAATCTTAGATTTAACACATGGCAATCAAAATGTAAGTCACAAAGCATGGAAGAAAAATTACACGATACATGTCACAATTGAGAAGCTGGAAGAACTTGCTATCTCAATCTATTGTTGTCCTCCCAAGTGCTGTGTCTTGTACTTACCCTGCCTCTGTTAGAATACTAAAGGTGTATTTTGCTTTTCAATAAGGAGTCATTTTCTAAGTAATAATCATGCAGGAGCTTTTATTCTAGAAACGCCTGTCCTTCAAACTAACATCTTCACTGTAATTCAGAGCTGGAGATCCTTCCTTGCAGTTATTTTATACATGAGAATTATTGTTGTTATAGAAGGTGATGGTGATTATTGCTGTGCAAAGACGCGAGGAAGGGCAAGGCAGGCACTATGTATTTTTTCAAGACACACAGAAAGATAAATTAAATCTCTTTGTGGAATAAAATAATCGGAGATAGTGGGAGTGATCAACAGGCAGTAGACTCCAAGATGGGGCCTGAGCAAGGCTAAAGCATGTGGTCTGGGAGCGTTGGAAAATGCAGAGAACCAAAGATGCATGCGCGTGGGGGGGCGGGGGTATGAGACTGAGAGAGAAGGTGTCAGGAAAGACGCTGATGGAGCAAGGCGCAGCATTCACTGGGAGGAGCAAGCCTACTATGGGGTTTTGCCTTGTTGGTGGAAATAGGACCTTGCGTTATGTTTTTGTGGGTCAGCAGGACTGTACTGGCATAACACCTTTACTGATGCAATTTTTTCCTAATACGAACATAGATAGGCCTTCGATACTGGCATACTGCTTAGGCAGAGTAGGCAACACAGGAAGAATGATGCTATTTTTTTAATTTTATTTTATTATTTTATTATTCACTTTATTTCAGGGCTTTAACCAGAAAGAAGCAGGTATCACTGTCTCTATTAGGGTAGGTTATGGCTGTAGGTGGGAATGTGTGTGCTTTAGTGTTTGTGACACCTACAGTGAGGAACTGGCAGAAGAGGCAAACTCTGATATATGTCTGAAGCAATACTGACATTTTTATATACTTACTTAATGACTTCAAGCAAAGTTATGAGGATGAGCAGTACTTCAGGAAAAGTGGGCTCCTATTGACTACTCATTTCAGGACTGACCTTGCAAAATTATACACTTAGGCCTGTTGCCTTCAATTTTTCAATGATTGAGGTTGAAGAAATCTATATTAGCCATGGAGCTTGTTGATAAGATCACCAAATTCACTTAATTAATTCCTATAATCATAAGCTAGTCCATTAGCCTGCAGTGCCATCTAGCCTCCTCATCCTTTGGAGAGCAGGAAGTATGGCGTGAATATTTAGAAAGATAAAAACTACTTGGAAAACATTCATGTGATGATCTTTTTCCCCCTTTGTTTAAAGATACAGTAATTCAATCTCATCAGCAGATTTTCATCAGCAATCTGAAAATCGTTGCCCTGGTATTAGCTAGTGGGGGAAAAAACAGGGGAAAAATAGAGATTACTTTTCTTCAAAATGTTAGCTCCTTGTTCAGTGCAAGTATTACTCATAATTTGTAAGGTCTGAGCTTGGTAAGGAAGCAGCCAAGCTGGTGCATGCCTATTAAATATTTTAACAGTCTGATTCATCTCAAAGTGATTCAGAGACTATTGATAGTAGTGCTGTCAGGAGTTGCCATCTCTGTCGTGAAGTTGGAGTGGTTAGTGACATACCACTAGTGCTTTGTGGCATTTTATAGCATTCATGAGTTAGAATTACGTGGGGAAATGAAGGCAGCAAATGGAGTTCTGCTGGGATGCTGATATTAACATCTCTGCTACCTGAAGGAGTCATGCAGAATTGGCTTCCACCCATGGGCAGGTCCCAGGGCAGACCGCTGAGGGGAAAAACGGCCCTGGGAAAGGGGAACCAAGGCTCTGCTGCCTACTCTGCCCATGCCTGCCCTGGGGAGCCAGGGCTGCTGCTCTCCTGTTCCTCCTCTTTGTTGGTGAGAGGAAGTTGGGGTACTTGGGTTTGGAGAGTAGCTACCGCGGGATAGCCGTTTGGCTGTGTTTCATGGGGAGCCATCGTCCTGGAATTGGAGGAAGAGACTGAGACATCAGCAAGGATGCGGGGGGGGAACAGCATCCCCAAATCAGGCTGGATGCAGGAAGTTAGCAAAGGATAAGAAACACATCCTTACATCTATGAACTCTGCCAACTTTGCAAGAGGCCTTTGTGCCTCTCCCAGGCTCTTCGCCCTCCCTCCCTGCCAGCTGAACCTTCTCCATCACTGTTGCAAGACAGAATTGTTTTTTCCTCACCCTTTGCGTGGCTGGGTTTACATTTTTTGCTTGCTGTTCAGATGACGATCTGCTTCTGTGTTACAGGATTGTTAATAAGTGATGGGGAAAATAAATTCAAATAATCCATTTCTGACCAATACATTTCCAAGACATCTGTGATAGCTTCTGCCTTCCTAAATAACAAATGTATTTAATCTGAAGCTTTGGGTTTCGGTAGCTCTGTAGAAACAAACACACAGCTTTTTGCTTTGGCAACGTTATCCAGAATCTCTGCATTTAGACCTGAAAGAGGTGAGCAAGACTGCAAATGGTGACTAAACCTGGGGCCACTCTCATGGCTTCAACAAAAATAGGCAGAAAATGGAAAACGTGCACTGCCACAGGCTGCCTTTATGCAGTGGGCTCTTTCGATTAGTTTGCCATTGTGAAGTAAGACCTCAAACTAAGCTGAACTGTGGGTGGGGTAGGATGCTGTTACTGGTTTTCTTTGGTATGGATTTCAGCTTATGTTATAGCAGTATTCAAAAACACTGGTAGCCAGATTGTGCCCTGTGTACCAGAGCAGGCTTATGAAAATTCAGGGGGGGTGGGAGGAGTGAGGGGTATTGAGTTCCATCTCCAAATCCTGCTAGATTTTCTTCATCAGCAGACGTTCCTTCACTGTTTGATGATATTTTTATATATGAACACTTTTGTTTGAGCAGGCACTGCAGCAGATTTTTGGCTTGACTAAATAAAGAGTCTGAGTAGCGTACACATGTCTAATGGTTAGCCACAGCCTGTTTGCTCATACAGATTACGTGTGAGGGCCTGTGAGAGCCCTCCGGGTATGTCTTACAGAATATATTAGGTTAAACAAACCCCATCACTAAGCCTTGTAAAGCTGTAAAATGCTATCCACATTCAGAGATCAAATGAATCAACTGAAGCCATACACTCTTGTTCTGAGGGAATGAGCTGCCCACTGTCTGTATCTAACCAAACAAAGGATGAGGAACTCCCGGGGAGTTGGGGAGCTACCATCTTTGCTTAGACATAGATTGATATAGCTCACTTGTTAAGAGAGGTTTTTGAGTGACAAGGGTTAAAACTAGTAAAAAAATGAACCGACTAAAGCTGGCATGGCGGTAGTTATAGGTGGTGCTGGTCAGTAGAGCACAGTAGTCTTGAACCTATTCAAAAGGCACTTGTGGATGCACCTGCCATCAGATGTGGTGTTTGGTATGTTACTCTAGAAGCTAAAGGGTTCCTTGTGTTGTCTGGATGCTGTAACAGCCCCAGAGAATCGCAGCGTGCTGTTGTATCTGCTGGCTAATCATCCAACGTGAATAGCAAGTAAAATAAGAAAAGGGAATTAAGTTTTAGTATTCTGAAAAAAACCCAACCAACTACAGTGATCTATAAAGAAATTAATACAATCAAAGACAGTGAAGCACTTGTAATTACTAACCACTGTTACCAAGCTGTAAGACTAACTTGCAAGTTGCATTTTACCTTACTTTGCACATACAATTAAAAAACTCAATGGAGAAGTTAAAAATTAGGACCAGTTTTGAGACAGCTTTCAATATTTTTGTGATTTCTTAATTTCCTTTATGTTCAGGTTCTATGAAAGGACTGCAAAGAGAGGCTTAGGTATAGGATAAGGAATACCTAAATTCTGTTAATAAGTTGTGATGCGTATATGCATCTCTTTAATCAATATCCTGTACCACTAGCTTTGATAACTTTTCTAGAATGACTGGAATGCAGCTACGATGCAGCTGCAGAGTATGATACTTAGCTTGACTGAAAAAGAGACCTACTACCTGGGCATCTAATGCCTGGACACTAATCAGTAGGCATCTTGAGGGTGTTGGAACAGTGTAGCTTGGTAGCTAGGGAACATGTCTAGCAGCACCCACCTCCTTTTCTGTGGATTGTCTTCACCCAACGTTAAATGCATAAATTGCTTTGGGAGTGAGCCCAAGTCTCTTGCATCCTTTGCTGTGTGGTGAGCAAGAAGGGTGTAAGGCACCTACACCAGCTCTGTAATCTGAAGGTTTGGGTGCTCTCCTTGATGGGGTGAGCTTTAAATCTGCAGAACTAAGAGAGCCCAGGTTTCCAGTTCCCTGTAATCTAACTAACAGGTGATTATACAAAAAGCAGTCAGTGGCCCCAGCAGTGCGTTTTTGAAGGAGCTTGGCTGTTTCTTCAGGATTCTGTATTCAACAGCCAACATGTGGTAGGAGGGATCACAGCACATCAGGCAGACCAAGTTATCTGGGGGTATTATGTGTGACAGTGTTGCTTTATGCTAACAGAGGTGATGAGAGTCCTACACTCCCCCAGGGCCTGCCCCTGGTCCAGGAACACCATTTCAGCCCAGCCTGGGGCCATAAGTCTCCCCCCCAGCAACGTCTGCCCCAGTGACGTAGGTAGAATGCTGGTCTCCAGCTCTGCCCTGCTGGGCCTGACCTGTGGACTGATGTTCTGGCTTGACTTTAGACCTGCCTTATCCTTATGAACTTGCCTGATGATCTGGACTCTTGGCTGAATGTGGTGGCCATCTCCAAGCCCACCCTGCGCACCTTGCTCGTGGGCTGCGGGACAGGGCCCTGCATAGTGAAGTCCTTGCCCTGCCAGCCATGTTACTGCACTCGGGTCCCCATCCCTTTAGGAGCTTCTAGTCTTTGTTGCTCCCTGACAGACAGTAAGTTGGAAAGCATAGCTGCAATGAGAAGGGAGATGAAATGCAAAATCAAGAATGACTCAATGAGGAATTCAATGTAAATATTAACTTTGTTTCCCCCAGCTACTAACATGCACCTAGCTTTCAGCTACAGATCCCTGCAGTCTTGGATAAAATCTTTTAAATAGTTGAAATCATCCAATTTGACTGTTGTTCTTTCTCTTTGTGGTGCAGTCTGAAGTTAAATATTTCATATATTGCCTTACATAGGGCAAAGCACAACCCCTTTGTCATTGCTGGCATCCTGTGCTGATTTTCTCTCTCTATTCTTTCCCATATCCCGCACTCAAGTCAGACCAGAATCAGTCAGCTCTTTGGTGTATGCAAGTGTCTTGGGTAGGTGTGAGATAAAACTCTTTCCATCAAAATACTTCATCTGACACTCATGGAATAAGGCTACAAAGCTCCAGCACCTACCCAGGAGGTGATTTATTGATGTAGATGGAAGAAGGACCATGCAACTCTCTATCTTCTCGAATACTGTTCTGGTTTCAGCTGGGATAGAGTTAATTGTCTTCCTAGTAGCTGGTACAGTGCTATGTTTTTGAGCTAAGTATGAGAAGAATGTTCATAACACTCTGATAAAACATCTGATAAAACAGCTGTTGCTAAGTAATGTTTAGTCTGAAGTCAAGGATTTTTCAGCTTCTTGTGCCCAGCCAGCAAGAAGGCTGGAGGGCCACAAGAAGTTGGGAGGGGACACAGCCAGGGCAGCTGACCCAAACTGGC
>JANZLQ010000032.1:16060093-16082511 GCA_026212715.1 Elanus axillaris | reverse complement strand
CGCCCCGAGTTTGTGCTTGGAGGCAGGCATCGTGTGAACAGGAGCCAAGCACAGGTCCCCACAGAGGCTGATTCCCACCCCTCACCCCCCCAAACTCCTCATCCAAGCATATCATGTTCTGGCTGTCAGAGATGATGCTGACCCCGGCTATTTTCTTTTAAACATTTAGCATATCGGGCCAGATTACAGGAAAAACTGTGCATGATTTTCTGTAGGATCTTTCAGGAGCAGCACTTGGTGAGGGGAGAACTTTTTAATTTCCAGTGTCCCAGTTAAGGAAGGAGCTGTGATCACCTCTCTCCTTGTTGGAGATAATTGTCCTTTAATTTTGAGTGAGCAAGCGCTGCCAGGCTGTTGGGAAGGGGTCAGGATTTCATCCAGGGAGGAGAAACAACCGTAGAATTGCAGTAGGGGCATAGTTTCTAGGCTAATAATCTGGATCAGTCCCTCATATGCATAAGATTGCAGTTAATAATTTTCTCTGAAGGTTAATTGCAACAACAGTTGATAAGCTACTGTCTGAACTGGTGAAGTTTCAGCACAGGGAGGAGCACAGGGACATGCTGCTCAGCAGTATTTCCTGAAAGTTCACAGTGTAGCAAGTGGCTTTCCTTGCCCCTGTCTTGCGAGGGGGAATGTGAGTGGGAATTATCTGTGCTAACAAATCAGAAGATCGAAATCCTAGCCTTGGCATGAGCCCCCAAAGAGAAGAAGACTTGGCACAACCTGTTTGCTTTCTGGTCCAACAGAAGCTTAGAAGAGGCATGTTCAGATGAGGAACATTTTGATGATGATGTACTTCCCCTCTGGTTTTTTGTTTATGAACTAATGATAAAAAAGAAGTAGCTTTCAGGTCTTCCAAAAATTTAGTGAAATTTGCTGGGGAAAATACAACCTTATGAGGCCCAGGTGCTGACTGAGCTCTAAATATTTAGGTCCAGACCTTTAAGATTATGGCATACATTTGCTTTTTGTCATCAGGCAGTGGCAACTTCAACAGGAGGCCTACAGAATAGTGTGGGTTTCCCTGTTGGGGGAATCCAGAGAGTAGCCACCGAAGAGATTAGTACTTGACTGCTGTAAATGTCAGACCTTTTATTGATACAAAGATTAAGTGATCTTTTGTTGACTAAAAAAGCTGGGTTGTTTTCTGAGGAAAGAGAGAGTGGTATTTAGGGCTATTTAGGTAGGACTGTATCTGTATTGAAGGACAGTCTGAAAAGCACAACTACAATGGCTTGAAGCCATCTCTTCCAGAGCTATTATTGGTAAAATCGAGCAAGTAGGTGTAAAATCCTTCTCTAGACTTTGGTCTTGAGTGTTTAATGTCAGTTTCTTGGCAGCCTGAACTGTGAAGTCCCCCAAGCTTTTCTTCAGCCAACAGGTCTGGTAACCCAAGCAGCTGGTAGCTAGTGCTTGATAACTAGGGAGTGGCATTGCAAATGTACACACAAGAGTTTCTCATTAATACTTTGAGGAAGATAAAGGCGTTGGGTTGCCCTTTTATTATATCCACTGTCTTCCTTGCAATTTTTTTTAGTTTGTTCTGCCGCAGGCTGTTGTCTGGACTTTCCTCTCTCAGCCACTGTTGAGCTGTCCCAAATCAGTGAATATTTTGCTACTGAGCTGAAGAGATCTGAATACTAGATGGACATGATCTTTGCCTTTTTTCATACGATTGATGCCAAAGATGAAGTCCAAAGGAATTATGAGAGAAGGGACTTGCTGTTCATGGTCACTGTGTTCTGAGATGGACACCCAGACACAGTGAACTGAACTGAGGTCATCAGTTTAATTCAGACTGAGTAATTTTTGCTGCTTAGCAAGCCCTGAAAACCTTCATGTGTGAGTACTAACTCCATGGGTTAACCACTCTGTACATAGAAAACATTCTGTTTTCATATAGCATCTGTCTGACTACCACCGAGTCTCCTCTAGTTCAATACATTATAATTATTGAGGCTACATGCTTTTCCATTGCTGCTATGATTTTAACACCATGGAGTTTGGAATGCAGCCATGCAAAATCTGCACTTTGTTAAACTGTGGTGGGGAATTGCGGGGGAACTGGGAAATGAGCACATTTGCTTGAATGACTGTTGGAAAACTAGCCTCAATGAAAAAAAAAAAAAAAAGACAGCTGGGGATAACAATTAACTGGATGTAAAGCTGTGCTTTCCTGACAAGGAACATGACCCCTGCATGGCATCTGGAAGCACTTACACTGCAGGAAAACTTACCCCTAGGGCAGAAGTTCAATTATGGGCTTTGTGCAGCTATGAAACACCTACTTTGTGTAGTCTTGTGTATTCAAAGATTATAGCCATTTATCCTTTTATCCACTGGATTTGTACCAGGCTTCTTTAGGAAAAAAATGCTTCTATTTAATGAGGTGTTTTGCACAAATAGCTGAAGCAGGTAGATCTATTTGTAGATTTATTTTCTTCAGCATAAAAGAATTGAGCAAAAATCACTTGGTATTCCAAGTGTTCAGAATATCATCATCAAAAGCAACTTCCCTCACCCCCCAGCACGCAGGGTGATTATATCCTGTGTTATCTGTTGATAAAGAGCTTGTACACACCCGTACACTTGCAAAATAGGCAGGGCAGGAGAACTTTGCTGCTCGACCAGGACATTTTAAAGAGGGAATATGCAGGATACTGAACTCTGATTTAGGGTGTTAAGTGTGAACACAGAATAACAACATGGATCAGGGGTTTGATCATGGATTAATCTCTTTCCCAGTCTGAATCCCACTCTTGCATGGACTTCCTCTAAGCCAACAGCTGTTCAGAGACCTGCATGAAATAACTGGGTCTATAAAATCTACGACAGAGTTTGCTCTGATCAGTCAGTTATCACTTTGCCTTCAGAGGGGTAAATCAAATTCCCCTTCATAACTTGCAGCAGTCTTCCCTCCACTCTGCCTTAATAAGCTGTTTATCATGGATCAGATCTTACTTAGATCACAGGGTTGACTTTCTTCAGCCAGGATATCATCCTGTTTCCTCATCACTTTAAGTCTTTGTGGCTTACTTTGGAATAGTTGACTTAATCACTGTACATTAATAAATGTTGCCTACTTAAATCAGACAGAAGGGTAACTGCAATTATTGCCTAGGTTTAAATCTTTAACAAGCAAGCTAAACACATTCCACTAAAAATAGTTTGCTTGGCGGAGATTCAGGTTGGGGGCTCTCATAATATTTTCAGCTTATTGGATAGCACATTCATGCTATCAAATTAAAAGCAAAGATATTCATATCACTGCTGTCCCTCTTTTATTACAGATATAGTTGTCCTGAATTTCTACTGTCTTTGCAGCTGATAACATACAAACCTGTCATTTTGATCTACTGGTATTTTTGTTTACTCTACTCTTTATGCTGGGGAAAATGAGCCCCCGAGATGTGCTGCAGAGAGGAATGAGCGCCCTGGTCAGCAGGGAGCCAGGGAGCAATGATGTAGGCTTTGTCTGGATGACAGGGGTGAGTCTCTTTCTCAGCCCTGTCCCACTGTTATTCAATTGATTCCACTGACGTTACTTGTCATCCTCTCCAGAGTGAATGAGAGGGAAATAAGATTCAGGTCACTGTAGATGCACTAGCTCCGAGATTTTTCACCGTGACTTCCAACTTCAGAGAGGTAGCCAATATGTAATTATTTATAATGGTCCTCCCATATTCTTTCAGTCCTTTATATAATTTATATCATTTGCCAGCTAAATGGCTGAAGACCAATGGCTGATGGCAAAGGATGGCCCTGCAGGTGTCTGGCTGGGGTCTCTCTTGCTTCACTGATCAGTGAGTGATGGTGTCATTGACTTGATTTCTTCATCACACCCCTGAGCGGATCATCCAAGTGCCCCTGACAGAAAAACAAGCACAATAGCATTCTTGTCTCCACGGCAGTGATGAAGGCCCCTGTTTTGTGTTTGTGATATTATGGCAAGCAGCCAGTGTTGAAGTAGGGGTGGCGTTTTGGGCTGAGGATGTAAAAGCTTATAGTCATGCATGTAGTTTCTAAAAGTTCCAGGAACATGAATCTCACTCCTGATTTTTATTGGTGTGGTGGAACAGAGCATCCTGGGAAGCTGCATCTGCACAGAGGGCAGCATTTCTGAGGAGGGAGAGAAGGAGGAAGGTGGTGTTACAAACCACAAGGCTTTGTAATGAGTTCATCTTCCTCCATGGGAGAGGAGAAGTAGTTTCAGGTGTACCACTAAGAAACATTGACCAGGCTCTGTGTAGCAAATCAGCTTGTGGTCTCCCAACAGAGGCTGATCAGAGGCTGATCACAGCCTGTGAGTGGCTTAGGTGGGGGAAGAGCTTTGATGAGGTTGTTTCCATCTAGCTCTACAAATGTCTGTCATCTTACAGTTGCTTCTGCACAGAGCTGGGCTTAGGGACAGAAGGCTGGCGGGATGGTGCTGGGTCAAGAAGAAGAAGTTGCAAGAAGCAGTTTGGCTTTTCTCTCAAACCCAGAAAGGAGGTAGGTAGGATTTTTTTGGATAAGCAATTGTGGTGTGGGAACCTGTATGTGGGACTCTGCAGCAGACCCTGGGATAGGGTGAAGGTTGGGTTTTGTTTATGTGCTCTGAGAAAAGGATTGTGAGAGAGTCCCTGGGTGAAGAGGACACACCAGCTATCTGTGAGGAAAGGTGTAAAGCTAGAGGGTCTGTATGGCCACAGAATAAATGCATTAAACTTCAGTACTTTAAGCCAGCTTCTCTGATACAAAATAATATTATGGAGGTAGGAGTAAATTTTGCACTTTTCAGCTCTGTAATTTTCAGCATTTTGATTTAACATCCATTGCTCACATGTGATTTGGAGGTGTTGACCTGCGTGTACCACTGAAAACCAGCACAGACTTACCATCCTAGTGTCCGTTTTTGGCTTCCTACGCAAGTTGAAAAGTGAGAGTGAGACTCTTGGTCACTGTAATTAAATGCTTTGGGACTGAAGGAATAGAGGTGCTTTGTACCTCTAGCTTCAGCACATAAGGAGCCTCTGAGTTTATTTTAGAAGCAGCAGTAGGATTGCAAGCAGAGCACTTCATTCTGTGAAGTGATTGTTTTAAGCACTGACGAGATCATGGAACACTTTATTATCTCTCTAGAGGAAAGAATAAGTCTAGCTACTCAGAAAAATGTCAACATGTTCGTGATTACTATTAGCGGAAGTCTTGGATGCTCTCAGCTCCCTTAGTCAGAAGAGTGAGAAATCCTATTGCAGGTGGTGGTCCCATCTCTGCACTGCTCATTAGTTGTTTGTGAGCTGCTATGTGTGGAGAAGTGCAGCGTCACCTGACTTTATTTGGTATTCCAGGAAGCCATGTGGAAAGCAAGGGGACATTTTTCATCAAGTAGGTTGATAGCTGTGGGGTTACTTGCTGTGATGAGATGAAGAGATGCTTTAAGTCAATAGAGCAACTTACGGCCTTGAAAGATTAAGTGACAGAGTCACTAGGATCTCTTCTTTCATTTTCCTCCTTCATATGTTGGCCACACTGAATGTATTTAACAAACAGAGAGCAAAATGTGAAATATTGCCTTTGGGAGATTTTAATTAAATTCTGGCAACTCCTAATATATAAGTAAAAAAAATTGTTCTGAAACAAAATCACCACTTTTGAAATGCATTAAATGAAATGTTTTGACTCTTCCTTAAAATATTTGCCAAAACTATTTGCCACATCTGAATCATTTCAGGTCTCCAAAACACACTGTTCACTCAAAAGTTTGCTACGTTCTTGGCAGGGCTTGGTAGGTATATCATATTCTTATCTATCCTGTGGCCACTCTCAAAGCTCATAAGAATTCCCCTTCTACAAATAAGCCCTGGCTAAGGAAGATCTGAAGTGTTTTATCTTGTTCACAGGCTTGCTGGGGGGTGGGGGTGGGGCGGTGTAGAGGTGTGTGTGTGTAAGGTCAAAGGTAAATCCTTAAATTCCTGAAGGAAAAGGGGAAAATATTAGCCTTGGAATTTTATTTTATCACTGACTCTTCATTTATCCAGAGCCTTATTCATTCTGCTGTCTTCAAACCATATCAGGTAGAGTGTACTGGATAACAAAACAGAATGGAGAGACAGCAGGTGCCTGGTGTTGAGTAATGGGTTCCCCACAGTGCTATAATGTGTCCTACATAAGTGCTAAACAGTAGTGGAACATAGTGCTAGTCACAGGTGGTACTGTGAGGGATCAGATAGATCTCAGATGCTTGTTTTCTGTGCCTTCCTAGAGCTTTTAGTTGGCTGCCTTTGCTGGGGTAGGACTGAGTTTAGACTGTTACGATGCTTATGCTGCGTAATAGGTCTGGGGTTCAAATCACTTGGGTAAAGTAATGGTCCCACTGCAAAATCTGTAGCAGTAATGTCATGCTATGATACTTGTTATTATGGGCCCAAAAACTTTCTGGGAAGACTCTTAGAGGCCAGATAGACCACTGCTGTGAATGAGACGGGAGGCAGAGAAAGCTGCTCTCACTGCATGTCAGCAGAGTCCTGAACCCAAGATATGAGAGGGCTATCCAGACAGCTTCACTTTTCTTGGGTGCAACATTTCCCGGTGCAAACACTCTTGGCTTCTGGGAAAAGAAAAAAAAATATTTTAAAAACCCCACAAAAGTCCAACAAAAGGCATTATGGCAAATCTGATGGCAGTACATGAGAGTTCCCAAATAAATTGGGCTGAGCAGCCTGGCAGTGTGTGCGGTAAGGAAAACTAGGCTTTGTTTCTGCTTCTCTTTTCCTCCTAGACTGCATCAATTTAATTTGAGTGACAACAGGCTGACCTCAGGCAGCCCAGTCATAGAGTGGGATTGCTGCCTTGCCCTGCTTGAACTCAGAAGCAGAGGGAAAAGGAAAGCAGTTTGGTGATGCAGAGCAATGTGGTGTAGTCAGTGCCTGGTTCAAGCCTGTAAGAAAATGATGAAATGCAACTAGACAGCCCTACTCTCTTGTATCTTTGGAGAGAAGAAATCAATTGGAGGAAGAAAAGATAAAAAGCTAATACACTGAGCTGCAGCTGAGTCCTTTCCTTCAAGGAGGAATCCAAACATGGCATCTGATCTAAACCAATTAAGAAGCTAAAGAGTAAGTGGTGTGGCCTGGGTTAATAAGTCCAGCAATGAAGTGTGCCCATTTATGCATAATAAATAGATTTTTGTTGTCTTAGCAACAGCCTGAAGCTGTGCTATCCATCAGGGGAACAGTCTGTTTTGATGTTGTCAGGGTGACAAGCTGGCTACCTGTCCATGTTACTGCTGATCTTCTCCAGCACTGCAGTTCTTTAGCTGACTAATCTAAGCTTATGCATGAAATGTTTTAAGAGCTGTCTCTTGACTGTACGCAGAGCATTGCTATCTTCAGCTACAGCATTCATTCCATCAGCAAGCTCATTGAACCAGTGCTCTGTTGCCCAGTGGACTGAGTTGAACTGACTCATCTAGGGCAACGCGGGAGTTCTCACTTCTGCTAGCCCTGCGTGCGCTAGGAAAACTGCTCCACAACACACTCTCCTCTACATCAGCTAATGTAAGAAACCCTTATGAGAGAGGAGAACCTAGGAAAGCTTAACACAGCGCAAAAAATGTGCAAACTCTGCTTCTGGAGCAAAGCTTCACAGGTCCTGGCATTAGCCCAGTTCCAACATCAGTGCTCTTGAGTCGGTTCCTACAGATGACAACCTGAATTTAGTGTCTCTAAAGTACTCATTTCAAGGCAGTCTGAACCCTTACAGAGTCAGGAGTCTTATGGGCAGGATTTCAGGTGTAAGGTCAGCTCTAACCTAGAGATACAGAAAACTTTTGCTGCTACTGGAATTTGTCCTTTAACCCCATCTACAAGTAAAGTCACAATCCCTTGGCCTGTCTCTGAGCAACCATGAGAGAAATGATTGCTTCCTCTTGAAACCATATGGAAGCTGGCTTCCGGTGAATTTTCTCTAGTGCTTTTTGGGGTTTCCCAAAACAGCAAGGCAGGCTCCTTTTAGAACATGACACTTCCGTCAGCAAGATTTAGCCTCTGGCTCATTAGGATGTCAAGGTTCCTAATGTCACTTGGCTATTCTATAAAACAAACAAGCAAAAACCCCCAAACAAAGAAAACCCTCTTAGTATTGATGAAAGCTGATGCATTGACAGTACTAGAGACTGTCACTCTCCTACCAAATAAATTTACGGTGGCAGTAGCAAAGCAGACCCTTTTGTACCTCATCCCTGGTTTATAGGTTGAGCTGCTGGGGTTCTATGGCTCAGCTGGTCATCCACCTTCCTACTGAGACAGCCCACAGGGATGAGTTATGCATGTGGTGGGAGCTTCTGCTAGAGAGAGCTGAGTGTTAGTGATGGTAACAGAGCTAAAAAGTTGGAAGAGCTGTCAGATCCATTTCCAAGTGTGGTGATGGGCAGGTATATAGTTGTGCATTAGTGCAACGAATTAATTTAAATTAGCGTCCTAGGACCGAAAGCTACGTTAGTGACCTGGGTTGCCCTTATTCTAATTCTCTATTTGTTTCAGTCTCTCTTGTTCCTGTCATTATGCCAAGATGATGTAGCTGAAGCTGGGGAGGGAGGCAGAGATCAATCAATACATGAAATCTATATTTCTGCTGGGGAAGAAAAGAAGAAAAATTCACATGTCTGATGATTCTTTCTCTAGCAAATGGACTCAAACTCTTAGGAAAGAAAAAAATGTTTGATACCGCTCTAGGTAAGCACTGGCTAGATGTTTTCAAGTATGAAGAATCTAGAGGAGTGAAAGTAGTTACCTCCTTACTTCAGAACTTTATCTAATCAGCAAGTGAATCTGTGAGACTTCTCATCTCAGAGCAAAATATGAGGCTGTGTCCCGAGAGTGAAAAAGTCTTTTAATTGATAACTTAGTTTTTCAGCAATGAATCTTAAGGTGTCTGGAAAAGCAATGATAAGGGAAGAAGAAATGCTGTGGGTGACAAATGATCTCTGATAGGTAGAAATGCTTATCTTCAGAAGCAAGTGTCGGATGCTAGAAATGCTGAAAGCATTTCAGCCTGTTTAGTAAGTGCCTTCATCATGTGGGTCAACATGTGGGACAAATGCCATGTGACTACTGAGAGATTCACATCTCTGGGAGATGGAGGACCTGGCACAGCACAAGCTCTGTTGATAACAAGGTTTTCTGAACCCTCAACCATGGATTTGTTACTGTGCTTTCCATGCAGTCTTACTTAAACTCACAAGAACTATCATCCCCTTTGCTGTTCTCTTCCATATCTTCTGCTAGTGATTGATTTACACTTGATACTGATGCAAGAAAAAAGCTTCCTAGATGCTGATTGCTGCCTCAGGGTTTAGAGTGTGTGAGGAGCCCAGTGTTTCCTTCTAGAGTGAATTATAGGCTTTGCCATAGGTTAGTTTTCCCTAGATGTCTGGGGAAATCCCTAGATGTTCTTCTAGACATCTGTTCTTTGCTCATGTGTGTGTCGCTCTGTTTGGGACTACTTGGAGGAGATGATTTTATAATTGCCCTGGTATTTGTTGTTTTCCCCAGCTCTGGATTAGCCTGGTGAATGTGAGAAATGACAGAAAAAGAGGGCCGAGAGTTTAAGCATGGGGCTAATCTGATAAATCATTACCTCTGTCATTAACCTGCACTCTTGGGTAGTACTTGGGCCAAGTGCCTCAGCAGGCTGCTTCTAGTTGCATAAGAAGCAGCCTAGGTTGTAGATATTTCCAGGCAGGTGAGGTGCTTTCTTAGCAAATCATTTTTCTAGAAGATGAAAGGCTTCACTGAGCTGCCTAAGCACAGACACCAAGGGCCATTTTAGGATATCCATCTGACCTCTGGCTTCCTCTCAGGAAAGGTCCAGGTCTCTTTCCACATGGATCCTGTTTCATAGCTATCAACTTTGTAGAGATGTCTTGAATATTTTAGGGCATTTGAGTTGGCATGACATGCCCAGAGGTTCTGATATGAGCGCTACTTATGTGCTGGAGGAGGATCAGTAGTAGTTCTGCATTTGACTTCTACCATCCAGTGTGCTGATGCATCTGGAGTGACAGAGGCCTGGTTAAAATCCCTGAGGGACTTGAACACAACTGCCTCTTCATGCAGGTCTGCCATAGAAACAGACAGCAGGAAACTCTGGATTTGGTTGTTCTGGGTCTCTTGTGTCAAAACATTTAGGTTTTGTTTGAAATACTCACTTAGCAGAAGAGTGGATGTTTCCAGTGGATCCTAGCTGTTCCAGAGGGTGTCCACGCTGAAGCCAGGCTATAGTGTTGCTCACACGTGTTCTCTGGCCCACTGAACCTGTATTTTATATGCAAGGAATCTTTACTTTATATGAAAGAAAACTGCTTGACCATGAAGGACTGAGAAGGCCTGACTCCAGATACACTATGAGGGTGTGACAACGCTGCTTTCCTCTGAGGCAGGTGGAAAGCCAAATCCCCTCTGGCAGGCTGAGGGGGTTAGAAAGTTGGTCTGTATCGTCCTGGACAAGTGTCTGGACTCCTGGTTATAAGGTACAAACAGAAAGCACGTGCTTCTCCTGGTAAGTAAAGGCCAACCTTGCTCTTCCCTCCTCCTATTGCTTTGTTTCCATTCAGGGCATTTTTAGAGAGATGTTAGGCTTTATTGCCCTGAGAGGATCTCTTCTGCCCTTACCTCTGTAACTGGCTGCCTAACCTGAAGAGTCAATTACTCGTGCAGCCTTTTCTCTGAGTCTGCCCCAGCACTATGAGTACAGGCTAGTACATCTTTAGAGTACCCCATCTGAGGGAGGCATTGTGGAAAGGTGGGAAGGCAGTGCTGGAGGTTTCCAAATCTGCAGAGGCCAGAGCTAAAAATGCATGTCTGGAGCCACCCACCATCTGTCTCCAGTTCTGACATTCATTGTTCTTGATTGCAGTGCCATTTGCTGTGCCCTTGTTCACTCTAATTTTTATGGCTGCTCGTTATCCAAGACAGCTGGCTATCTTCTCTTTGGCAGTTCTTTGGGATGTGGAATAGACCTCTTCTGTTTTCTGCTGCTGGAGCACTATGCCTGTGTGCTTGCTACTGTGAGAATATTGGGGCTAATGCATTGAGGAATGGGTTGTACCAAATTGAAACAGAACAGATTCATTCCAGTGTAAGCCAAGAAGAAACAGGGGCAAACTAAGCTCAGGTGTTCTTGAGACCAGGAGGAAGGAAGTACTACAAATCCATTTTTTCCCTATGGGTCTCGTAACATAAGGAAAAGAGCTGTGACCTGCTGAGCAAAAGCCTCTGAAAGGACAAACAAATGCACACCACATGGACCTGTGAAAATTTCCGTTGTTTTTGTTGTGCAGGTCAAATTCTGTCTCCTCCCTTGGGCAGAGTGCTCTTGGCAGGAGATGCTCTGCATCATGGTAGCCAGAGGCCTTGGCAAAGCCAAACAAGCAGGCAGGACATGCCTTGGGGAAGACAGAAGGGTGTTCATCCCAGCACCCTGTTAACTGGATTGCTCGTACTTCACCCTGACTGCTGAGCATACTCTTCTGTCCCTTGTGTTCAGGCAGAGCTAATGGGAGGGAACGCTTCATCTGAGAGCTGAATCAGGAGGCAAGAGAAAAGAGGGATGGGGGTGGAGAGACTCCTCATACTTCTCTCTTTCACAGTTTTCAACACCACAGGATCAACCAGAACTTGAACTTTTTCAACACTCTTTAAAACACCCTCTACTTCTGTGAGAAAGGCAAGGAAGCAGGAAGCAAGCTGAAGTAAAAGTGACATCCTATCTACCAAATCTAGCTCTGTAGTAAAGTAATGCTAGGCACCTCACACATCCACCTGTGGCTTTTTATGTGCTGTTTGTAATACAGCATCTTATTGAAATGCTTCAAGGATTCCCTTTGTAATGTGTAAACAGTCTGAGATACACAGTTCAGTGCCTATTGCAGCTGCTGGTTTGGATAATCTTGATACAGTTAAAGCTGTTGCTGGATCAAACAAATCTATGAAGGTGGAGATTTTAAAGTTAATGTAAAGAACAATCTAATAGTTTCTAATGCATCAGGTGCTTAAAAATCCTGTACTTGGTAGCTCTGAACTTGAATTCTACTTCTCATACCCACAGGACTTTAAAGCATGTTTCCAGCTGTCTGTTGCCTCTCCTGAGGTCTCAGAGGTGTCTCATTAAAGCTGATGTTAAAGCCTATTAGACACATGAATGTAGCTTCTAATGATGCATCTCATTTAGGTGAGTTGTCACCAGGAATTGGCAGGGATGATGGCTGCTCTGGTCCCCTGGTGGCTAGGATAGTGAAAGCCACCTGGAGAAGTGCAGGATAATACCTTCTTCTGTGTTGGGAGACAAAAGGCAAAGTGTCTTGAAGAGGCTGCTGACTTCCAGGGGCACACCAACTTTGTCACCTTGTCACCCTACCAGCTCACCTCCCTCCCTCCTGCAAAGGGCAGCCTCAGCTCTTGGAGCTTGCAGATGGGACACATCTGTCCTTGAGCTCTCAGTGTCTCCAGCCAGTTAATTATTAATCATCACAATATCCCTTATGTCAAGCATCTGAACTGCCCATGAAACATGGAGAGCTGTTTTATCAGTTGAGTCAGAAAGGTTTTAGTGCCCTGCCACTCATTATTTCTAAAGTTGTTCTGTCGAAGAACTTAAGTGCCCAGAAGTGATAGTTAACTCACCTGAGCCCCACACCAGATGACCTGGTGCTAGCAGGGGCAATAAATCTGTGAATTGGGAAACAAGAAGAGAAAGTTAAGCTTGTATCATGGATCCTGCAACAGAACTGGTGCTGTACCATTGGATATGTTTAGAACTGTAATGCTACTGCAGTATAGGTATATTGCCCATTATGAGCACCTATGAGGAAAAACACCTAGAGTATTTAGCTCCCTTGAAAGATATCTGGGGGTCTCTTAAATCCTGGGGGCTACAACTAATTTCCTGTGACTGTTGGCTGCCTGGCTGTTGTGCCTGTCTTTGGGATGCTGCTGCTTACCATTGCTGTAGAAACAGTGAGACGTGAGCTTCTGTGGGGCTCTAGGACTTGCCTGCTCTCTGTACTCAGCTTGTATGCTACTCTAAAAGAGAGAGACTGAGCAGAGACAGACCAGAGAGTAGGCATGAAAGAAGAGAATCACTCAGCTTGTATCAAGTCACTTCTTACTATTGGGAGTATTCAAACATGAGAACCTGACCCACCCTCTCCTTCTAGCTGGGGCTATTCTAGTGGAAATCAAATGGCACCAGCATGTTTCTGGTTTAGTTTTGATAACATATATTGAAGCAGATCTGAAAATAAACCAAAATCCTGGCTACCTTCCACTCATCTGTAGGGTAGTTTTTACAAGGAATAAATTTGTTTCCTTCTGCCTATCTGCAGAAGCAGCACTTTAAATAATGTCATACTCTCAGGATCACCCAAATAAAAAGATAGGTCCTGAAGTCTGTCTTAGCAATGTGGCACAAGATACCTTCTCTAAAGTATCTCATGAAGCCTGCAGCTGGCACTTGTCACAGTGGTAGCTCTCATTAAACACTGCCAGCCTCTGTGCCCTTCGCAAAAGTTTGCTGGAGTACTCCGGAGGCTCTCTCCAGTAAGAACATGTTTTTAATAAGTTGCTGAAGCTGACACCTGCAGGCAATATTACACTTTCCTGCCACCATTTAAAATCCTACTGTGGGAAGTCTTGGGTGATGCAGGTAAGTGAACCTATTAAAACAGGATCATGCACATGACTTAAACTACCCTCTTTAGTGTCCCTGTGATGTGAATAGGTCCTCAGGTACTTCTGTCTTCTCCTCCACCCTTCCTTCTATCCCAGGCTGCCTTCATGCAGAGAGAAAGAAATTATGGTGGATCTGACAGGATGCTTTTTTGTCTCAGTAAACTGATGATAGATCATCACTAATTAGCCCAGCTAGGGTCAAGCTCACTCTTATTTCATTTTCTACTAAGATAGCATGATTGTAGGAGACTAACTCTTATCTACATGTAATAATAGATGAAGATTTTTTTTCCTCCTTTCAGTTCAAACATAACATCATGTTCAATGACACTACACTGTTTTGTGAAAAGTACAAGTGCTTTGAACATGTGGGAACCAAAAAGCTCTAAACAGATTGTGTAATGCTGCCAACAAAACATGTCCTTGGACCCTAGCCGAGAACAACCAAACCTTCATTTTGAGTAAAGCACTGGATGTTGAGAAAGAGAAATACCAAAGCGTTAGTCCTAGTTCCCACCTCAATCACACTGCTAGCAAGTCGCTTCAATCTCTTTGCCTTGGGTTGTCTCACCTGTAAGATGAGAAAGAGTGCTCTTGTTGGGGAGGGAGGAGATGCTTGTGGGATGTTTAAGAGGTTAAACCCCTTTTTGGTGTCCAAGATTTAAGTGCCTGGGTTGATGTGGATCCCATAGGAATGGGAGGCAATGGCAGGTTGAGGGTCAGCAGCCCTGCGTCCTGCTGGCAGCACCTGCCTGACCTGTGTCCAGGTGAGCCCGTGCCCAGTTGCAGCCTCACTCTGCTGCCTCGGTGGCTCTCCCTGGGCTTCTTGTCAATCAGGAGGTGGTGGTCTCCTTCCCTTCCCCACCAGCGCTTGCTGGGGGAGGGTGGGGAGGATATGCAAACAGTCAGCCCCCACACCTGCTCCTGGCCTTGGCTTTTAGTGCTCTTTGACCACTTACAGCAGATGAAGTATTTAGAGGCAGCTGCTATTTCTGTCATTAGCACCCAGACTTCCTAGGAGAAAACTGCTGGCTTTGTGACAGCTGAAATCTGATTCAGAGGAAGCTTTTTACTTCAGCATATAAAAAAGCAAGGGGAGAGTGAAGTAAGGGGGAGGGAAAGAGAGCACTCAATTTGCTCTTCATTTAATTCTGTCAGGAAAGCCCAAGCAACTTGAGATGACGGTGTGAAAATTGCAGACACTCATGTTGCAGTGCGGTGGATACTGTTCAAGGGGTTGGGGATGCAGAAACAGTGGGTAAGAAAACAACACAGCATGAGGGGGCTGTGTGCCATGTTTCTCGCAAGGATGCATCAGCTCCCTCTGAACAGTTCTGTGCTCAGGAGCCTGCTGATGGTACTTGCCAGTTTAAAGCAAATGTGAGTATCTCCATGTTGTGCTGCCATTGCAGGCGCTGCAACAGGAGGTTACCCAAGAGATCCGCTTAACTTTCTCCACTCCAGAGCATGATCCTTTCTCCCTCTTCTCTAGTGCACTTCCCAGTATTTTTCTGGAAAAGGAGAAGGCTATTGTTCTCACTCCGCAGCTGAGGCACTGGTGTGCAGAGAAGCTGACTTGTCTGACTCTAGGACACGAGGAAATAGAATGAAGCTGCATCAGGGAAGTTCAGACTGGACATTAGGAAGAAGTTCTTCACTGAGAGGGTGGTAGGTCACTGGAATTGCCTCCCCAGGAAAGTGGTCACAGCACCAAGCCTGTCAGAGTTCAAGGAGAGTCTGAACGACACTCTTAGTTGTTATGGTTTAGTTTTTGGTAGTCCTGTGAAGAGCAGGGAGTTGGACTTGATAATCCTTACCAGTCCCTTCCAACTTGAGGGATTCTATGATTTGGTGCCTTGTTGCTGTGCTGTCTCTTGGGTTTTGATGTGAAGTTATGTTTGTGAGACTGTTCTTCCTCTTGTCCAGCTGTGGCTGCTGAAAGTGCTCTGATTTCTTTTCAAGGACTGTGATAGAAGTTTCAAAGCAAAGCATTTTATTGAGGCTTCCTGGTTTACCTGTGCTCCCCTTTGATGGAGTTCAGATAGCTTCCAGCACTGGGGGGAACTGTGGGTCAGAAGCACTCTTCCAGCGCTCGGTCTTTTTAAAATGGAAGTGCAGGCTTTCTGTTGCTATCAAGATTTCCAATCTGAAAGAAGACTCCTAGGATTTCATTTTGTACTGTGATGCCAACAGGATCAGAGATGGTTCTTCCCAAACCAATTAATTTACAGAGCAGCTCTGGTACCATAATTCAAGAGGCTTTCTGAAAACATGTTACTTGGTAAACACAGGTAGATGAGCCAGAGCACAAAAGATTAATGCCCCCCTTGTTTCCCATGACTCTGTACAAGCCTTGGACTGAGATAGGAAGAGGTAAGGAGAAACAATCTGTCCTAGTTCTGCCCAATGACTCGACAACAGGATTGCATGCATGTTAATCTACCAAAATTTATCCTCTGCTTTGGAAATAAAAATGATACCTCTGGGCCAGCCTGAAGTCTTTATGCTAGCCAGTTTACACAGGTTATCATTTATTATGATGGCTAATAGATTTGAAAATCTTCATATGTTTTGCTTGGGACTTGTCAAAATGCTACCTAGGATTTTAGGGGAATAGGAACACTGTTACTTACATTACATGCTAGGGTTACAGGAGGTGATGTGGTTAAACACTGCATGCACATATGTGCTCTGGGGACAGCTTGACAGACTGCAGGCTTTTGGAAAGAACTAGTCTAGCAAAGGAGGGGAGAAAGAAGCATCTGTCATTAAATAGATGGATAAAGATGCTCTGTGCTGCTTTTAAGAAGCACCAATCATCTTTATAACTTTGACAGGTGGCAATGGGGCAGGAGGGGAGGATGAGATTCAGAGAATTGTGTGGGTGGTGAAATTAATCCTAATGAATTGGAAGAGCAAATCCACAGAGGGCAGAAAGCTTTGGATTTCTGCCCTGCTGGATATGGATAAATGCAAGAGAATCCCTTCTGCACGCAAGAGCTAATTGGGCAATTACAATGTAATCTCAAAACCTTTGCTTAAACTGTATCCTGACTATCAAAGTGTGAGGCCAATTCTCTTCCAGTGCTTCATAAGGCTTGCCCGGAGTTTTTAGGATGGGTGTTTGAAATACTTCCCCTCTTTATCTTTGCCTCTCTTCTGGGAAATAAGACGTCTCTGTGACTTTTTTTTTTTTTCTTTATATCACTGCAGTATGATGGGAGAACTCATTTCCAAGGCTTCCTTTCAATGCTTTCAGTCTTCTTCACACAGAAGAACACATGAACATAAGAATGGCTAAAGTGGTTCAGACCAAGGGTCCATCTAGTCCAGTATTACTCTTCTTCCCTCAGTGCCTGCTTGTGGCCACTATTGAAGATGGAGCAGCATGAACATATATGACTTTTCCTTCTAACACTTTCACAGCTTCCAAATATTTTCAGCTCTGGGGCTTCTCTCAGCTTGATATCTGTCTCTCTACTAATCCTTGATGGCTCTTTCTTTCATTCAGTTCTCCTGAACAAATGTAACCTTTTGTGTCATCATCCCTTGCCAGGGAGTTTGCAGGTCTACTACCTAGTGTTGAAAAGCCAAGTCCTTTTTTTTAATCTTTTGGGTTTTGGTGTTTTTTAATGGCTTCCTTCTGATAGGTTTCATATCTGGCAGAATAGTCAATTCTGGTCTGGTTTTTTTCATGCCACCTGCAGAACCCCGCCGTATCTCTTTGTCTCATGACTAGTTACATCCTTAAAGACATTTTCTGAAAAATGTAATAAAAAAATTTTTTTAATGAGTTAACTATGTCAATGAGATCACTGATTTCTCCGAAGAATACAAAGAGGTGGGTGTCATAGGACCTCCCCTTATAGAAGTCATGTTGTTCCTTAACAAAAAGAACATATTTATTGTCTGTTAATGCTATCTTTTGTTATTGCTTCTATTAATTAATCCAGTCTCAATGCTAGGCTTGCAGACTTGTAATTCCCTGGCTGACATGCGGACCTCTGTTTGAAGATTAGCATTACAGTTGCTGCCTTCTGGTGCTCAGGTCCCAGAGACATTTTACATGAAAGGGTGCCCACAATCATTAGTAATTCAGCTATATTCTGTCCCTGTGGTTCCTCTGTTACTCTTGGGTAAGTGTTGTTCTGCCCCTGGGATCCTCCAGGGCCAATTCTGTCTGTCTGTATCATATACTCATCCATGTCAACTTTAAACAGAGCCTCTTCTGATTTCCTCACTCTCCCTAACTCCTTGTACAAAAATAAAAGTGGGAAGTTCAGGCATGGGAATCTCACTAGTTTTCTTTTGGTGGAAACAAGAAAGCTCTGATGCAAAGATTTAATTTATTTTCTCTGCAACAGCCGTGTCAGGTTTGAGTTCTCCTTTTACAGCTTTGCTATCACTTGGCCGTACAGACTTTTCTGATGTGTTGGAGGAAGGATTGAAGAAATAGCTAAATGTTACTGGAGGGGCTATCTTTATCTTTTTTAGGTCCATCTAGAAGCTAAAAGGGACAATGTTTTCTCCTGCTTTTGAAAGCACAGAGTCCTGAGGCAATTTGGATGAGTGATGATCAGTAAGAGAACTCTCCATCTGCAGTGCTCTCTGCTGGATACCTTGGGGTTTTCCCACCCCTAATTTGTGGATTCATGTTGTCTCAATCTTTTATGGGACTGTGCTTGAACTAAGGTTTGAGTGCTACGATGCCAAGCAGTTCCACACTCCAAAGAAATGGAGCATCTGGGTGCTTCCAAAAATTAAGGTCTTCTTAAGCCTTTAAAACTCAAGACTGATTCCTGTTTACTTCAGCCATCATCCAAAGGCTCACTTGTGATGTGAAGCATGTTACTCTCCATCCCATCTCTCTGCTCAACCTCGTTGGTATTCTTTCTCTTGGAGGGAGTGTTTTTCTTTAGAACTGGCACCAACACAGTGATTCAGCATCAGGCTGGTCTTGCTCCCATCCATTGTGTATTACGATCTGATCAAATGGATGAAAATGAGCTTATGCCTTGCTAGGACTGAGTTGGAAGGGAAAGCAAAGAAGTTATTTGCAAGCACAGGTGCACAAACCCCAATGGTGTTAGCGATCAAGTGAGGTAGAAACCATAGCTATACTATTACACAAGCTAGAAATGAAGCTCATGTCAGAGTGTGCAGTCTTTTTTTTAGAAAGAGAGAGGAAGAAGATACATCAGTGGCTAGGATTTATCTATCCAGCACTGTTTTAATGCTTGGTTATCCATTGCTGCTGCTGAAGGGTAGCAAACCAAACTATTTACTCTCATTGTTCACAATGTACAAATGCACCTTGGAGGATAAAGTAAGCTGGGAGAGAGTTAAAAAATTTGCCTCTTCTGTAAGTTATTTCCTGAAGGAGGCTGTCCTCTGAGCAGGCTAACTATTGCTACAGAAAGCATAGGCATTTCTAGGGATTCAGCAGCACTCCTGTGCAAGCGACCATGTTCTGGAAGAAGATGGTTAGAAGATTGTTCCCATAAGGAGGCCTGCCAAGGACAAATCTATAGCGCTGCAACTTTAGTGCAATACTGGGCCTGTTACTAGGCTTGATTACTAAAATGCTGTGTATGAAAGAAGGTTGATTGTCAGTCTGTCTGTGGCTGGCTTCGTACATACTCTTGGGCATGTTTGCTTATTGCTAGCAGGATGCCTCATGTAAACCAGAGAGTTAAAACACTGCTGTTCTCTCAGACTTCATTGTATATGTACAGACTGTAGCTACATGTTTGCACATGTGATGCAAGAGCAAATATATCCTGTTTGCTTGTGCAAGTTTTATCTGTGTTCTCCTGTGGAATGAGGTAATGCTCTCCTACTTACAGCATGCTAGCGTTTGCCTTGTCCTGCTGTTAATGGATTATTTGTGATACCAACTATGAGCTGCAGCCATGAACTGGCGTTCCACCATATTTCATTAAGACACTATAAATGGGAACAAGAGAGAGACTTCTGGCTCCAAAGAGATTACAAGCTACTTTTCATCTAGATCTGATAGGCTGCATACAAACAGTGATTGGTTTAACTCCATCTGGCAACCCTAACCCCTTCCAAGATGAGATCTCCCACTGATGCAAACATTCCTTTGGTCATAATGCCCAGTGAAATACAACTTTGTTTCCTCTATGAAGTTTTATACTGACTAATTTATTTTTTTTATTCCTTTTTGGTCTCTTCCAGTAAGAGAGGCTGAGCAAGATTTTTGAGGTGTTAAAGGGAAGCACAGTAAAATGAATTACATAAATGCTACCGAACTCATACTTTATAGAGCAAACAGAAGTTTCACATAAGGTGAAATATATTGAGCTGGGCTGCTGATCTTATTAGTTTGATGAATCTGTTTACTTCTTGCATGCATCCATCTAACTTGGGAGAAGGCAGATATATGGAGTGGGAACTGAATGGTCTCGGACCTATCCATTCATCACTTGCATGATGCATCACTTGCATGACTTTCATTGCTGGAGTGTCCAGATACTTCCCTGTTATATAGGAATAGAAATCTTTCTTTTCTCTTGGTCTGCAGGATAATTAGCTTAATTTATAGGTTTATGACCATTTGTATTCCCTAGCTCACATGAGTGAACTTAAAGAAAGCAACACAGAAGAACTGAGATCCACATCTGTTGCACAATACCGTTCATCTCTTGTGGGAGTCGTGTCCATATCTAAGCTGAGCCTGATTGTATGATACGAGTTCTGCTCTTGCTCTCCTGCCCTATGGATCACTCTGGAAAAGAGTGGTGATTTTTTTAGGTCTCTGCTTCTCTGGGAAGCGTTTTTTGGTGAGTATGGAATATGACTTACCTGTGTAGTGCCCTATTAAGGGCATGGGCTCTTATTTTTGGTACTAATCAAAATGAGGGTGTGCTTGGAGCGTGCTTCTTCACTCCTAGAAATGAGTTACAATCTGCTTTTGAGAAAGGTGGTGGGCCATTGTCAGCTAGGGCTGAATAAGGCCTTGTTTTCCTACAATAGATATCTGGGCATCCAGAAGGTTGTTAAAAGGGCCATACTAGGGGGATAGTATAATCTGAGAGCAGACGTCTCTCATATTAGGGGATGTTGTGAGCTAGATGAGACATTTACAGCGCTTACCTCTTTCTCCTGTGGTAACTTGGCCACAGTTCAGATTAGATGTCTACTCTGCATGCAGAAGAATTTTTTGGCAGGTCTCTGAGGGATCTGGCAGACAATACCATTTGCATACCGTGGTACAAATATACAACCATTTCTCTTTTCACTAAAATAAACAGGAGCCAAGATGTAGTTGCAGTATCTAATGGATTTTTATAGAAATAAATACAAATGGTGGGGAGGAAGGGGAAGGAATATTCCCAGTGAAACCTGCTACATAAGGCAAATTCTTCTCCTTGATCTTACTGAAGTATTTCCTTATCTTCCCCTTCAATCCCTGATCTCACTGGGTATATTTCAGATCTGGAGAGACTCTCGGATGCATGTCCATGAAGAAACCAGTTGGCTGAATCACTAGGGTCATTTCAGGTCTGTTTCTAGATGTATGCAACACGCAGTGGACTAGCACTGATTTGCTTTAGTACAAGTGTAAAATTATTACTGTGCCCAGCAGAAGGTAGATATTTAGGGCAGCCCGAATGCTAGTCTGACACTGGTCTCATGGATGCTGTGCTGTTTATGAGGTGGGGGCAAGGAGAAGAAAGAAAGGATAACTTAGTGTTTTCCAAAGCTGCACTGGCATGTTTGTGCCTCTCCCTATGCAAGGGTGTGTGTGACACTTGGGAGAAGCAAGCACAGAGGCCATCCCTTTGAGGGGACAAACACCCACATTTTAATTTGAAATGGTTTTCACCCTAAGCAGTATCTTCGTAGTAGCCAGGCACTGCTGCTAACAATCATCTCTGTCTTTCAGCAAGGGATGCCTATTAAATGGTATTGCAGAGCTGCATGTCCAGTGCTGCTCATTAAATAAAGACAGTGGGAATCCTTAGGAAAAATAAAAAATAAAAAAATCCCCTGTAGCCCCCAGACAAACCAGAGCAGAGCACATTACATCAGAGTCGTTAAGATACTCCCACAGCTTTTTAATTTTTTCCCAGCCATCATGGCATGCTGCACATATTAATCATTCTGTTGCATATTCATATGGGCGACAAAAGTATCCTTAAAGCAGTTTGTCAGCATCCGATAGCTAAATGCCAACAATCAGAAATGATTACTCATTTCCAAAACAATTAGTGGCTAGTATCTTTGGTCATTTTAAACAGTGCTAAAATCACTCAGCATAGAAGCCCTTGGGTCATGGGTTATAAATGAGTTTCCATCTGAACTTGCCCAGTCATTTTTATATCAGTTTTGTGCTTTGTAGAAGATAATTATTCCAATAACCCAGTTTAGCATTGGGCTAGGTTATACAGCTACCCCTTCTTAAGACAGTTCCCTTCTCAAGGAATGGTTCCTTGCTCCACTCTTTTTTGCTTGTTTGTTTTGGGTTTTTAAATTGTCTTCTTCAGACCAGCAGAAACTGGGTTTTTGGGGGAAAGCGTGTTTGAATCTGCATGGCACGACAGCATTTTTTCTTTGTTATGTTATAAATTGAGTCTTTCAACCATAATGATCAATTGAAGTTTTATTAATTATAGTAAGCAAGATATGAGCAAAACCAGCGCTGGGCGACAGGGGAGTCTCCGCTCCGCCAACTGCCGC
>JANZLQ010000032.1:16009440-16059993 GCA_026212715.1 Elanus axillaris | reverse complement strand
AAAGGTGTACTTGAGCAGTGATGTACTTAAGGAGTGATTTACTTAAGAAGACCACAAAGGTCTTGTGAAATAAGATACCTTTTGTATACACAAGGCATGCCTTGCTAATGACTGGGCCTCTGAAGGAGAGCTAAAAGACTGATAAGAAGGGAACATCCTACCCCAGGAGGCCTGGAGAAGTTGAAAAACTGCTAATAGGCATGAAGTCAGGGAAAATTTTGGATAACCGGAGGAAAGGTAAAGGCGGCAGGGGGAGACCACGACCACCGGCTCAATTCAAGACCAAAAGACTTACCCCCCCCACACTCTCTTGAGCATGCACTGTAGAATAAAAGAACACCGTACCTTTAATTCAAAGCAGGGAAACTTTAACCCAATAGAAACTGTGGTAGATAAGCAACTACCAGTAATAATTTTGGGGAAGAGCTTTGGAAATTGGATATGTATAACTGAATTGTATAAATTACTTGCCCGTTCAGGCATGAGGTGTGCTAGCTTTGTGGATAACCACCTAGCACCCATTTTCGCACAAAAATGAATTGGAATAAAGTACCTCTGCTCTGTGTGTAATTGGTGTTTCCGCACACCGGGTAAATAACACCACTTGTGGGACAACAATATCCCTTCTCTTGTAGGAAGAGATAATGCAGAGAGATGACGCACTGTGTGAAATTGGCACTGTAGTTGAAGAGTTCTATCCAAGACAGGATAAAGCACTGTAGGGAAAAAGCACAAGTCACTAGCTGTGGGAATCTGTATTTCCCAATATTTTTCTAAGCTAAGCTGGTTAGGCACACTGCCAGCCAGGCATGGCCCCTGGAACCTCTCCAGGAAAAAAAATCTCAGCTCACATTGTGAAAGGGTTTCCCCCATCCATGCTGGAGAAGAGATTCCCTTCTCAGAAGCTTAGAGATAAATATTGATTTTTTATTTGTGTGTGTGTAATAGCAAACTAATGCTAATGGCATGCAGTCAATTTCTGTTATGGGCACTACAAAGTGTTTTGAACAGGAGTCACCAGGCCACGCCAAAGGCAGCATGGACTATAGATTCCTTAGGTGCAACCCTGCTCTTTGCTGCTGCTGCTGTTGGCTCACAGGACAGGCACAACTGGTTTTGGCAAGTGAAGGAGAAGGGGACACGGAGTGAGAATTTACATGCCTATATGACATGTAAGTGCTGGACTGGATTTTGGCCTTACATAGCACTGGCATGGAGAGGAGATCTGGGGAGTGTTACTTTCTTTTTTATTTTCTGTAGGGATCCAGATTCGCCTGTGGGTAGGTTTAATCCCTGGGTATGAGGTGCTATTGCTGCCATTGGGAACCCCAGGGTGAGGCCTATGTCTATGGACTTCCAGCAGCAAACAATCAGTGTTGAAAAGGAGAGCTGGGATCCCCACCTCTATTGGGGATTCTCATTACCTGAGTATGGAGCCCACCTGTTCTAGCTGTAGTGGAGTGGGAAGGTTTTCCATTCAGATTGCTGATACCGATGGTGTTAAACACATCAGGGCAAATGGGAGTTTGAAGAATGTGGAGGATGACAGTTTTGAATTTGAATGTAGTATCATGCTGATGAAATTTTAGTTTTGACCTGGTCTGAAGTAAATCTGTAGTATGTCCATAGCAGAGCAGGGAATATGAACCTCTCAAGTCCTTGTTTGACATCCTAGCTATGGGACTATCAGTCATTGATTTTTCTAGGGATGTTTGAACATGCTTCCACCTCCTGTCTGAACCCAAGATTTTTTTCTCTGCTTTTTTTTGTGCAACAATTTTCTTTCCTTTACCGTCTGTGTGCCTCTCATTTTTTAATTTTGTTTTTTCTACTGAAGATGTCAGCTTTTGTCTAACAAATGTAAGCCTGCCAGCCTGCAGACTCCTTTGAAGTAGTTTGCCATCTCCCTTGGGTCTCTGCACAACAGGTTGAAAACAATATGTTGTTGTGCTCTGCATTAATGGGATGGAACAAAAGGAACTATTTATTCCATTGCCTGTGGTGTTCTTGGCCCTTCTGTGACATCATAAAGGGACTTCTTATCCCTTTGTGACGGCTGTAATTACAATGACTTTGTTGTTACCTCAGTCATCTCCAAGTGGTTATCCATGTAAAAACTTGGCAGAAGTCAGAAGTTGTTTTAACTAGTTTCTTATACTTTCTTCGTATAAAGACAGTAGATGTCCCTGCCTTGTGTATCTAGGAGGATGTTGTCCTTGGTGAAAGCATTAATTAATTGGGTTGCAATGCAAATATGAGTACAGTGTTGGCAATAAGAGGTTTGACTTTTAAGGCTAGAACTCCTCAGGAGACAGACAGTTCAAGCTGAAAAAATCACAGCCAAAACTTTTAAAAAGCCTCCTCCATGTTCTTCTGTAATTCTGTTTGTCAAATAGGATGCTAGTTTTTCAGTAGGTTATAATGTCTTTGCCGAAGGAAACCACTGTGATATCCCTCTTCAGAAGAGGAGCTGTGGTGGATCAGCCTCACTCCTTTGCACTTCAACAAACCTTGTGACAGTCCTGTAGATCACTTCTTTTTGGTGGGCAGTATGGCAGTGTTGCTGGATTGTTAACCTTTGAGCCAGGATGCTGAGCTTGTCTCTGCTCCCCATTTGCTGTGTCTTTGTAGTCATAGCACAAGCTATATGCTGGTATTTTTTTCCCCTACCTTTAAAATGAAGAATATTTTCCTGCTTCACACAAATGCTGTGAGGCTTAACAATTTAATGCCTGTAAAGTATTTTGAAATCCTAGGAAGAATTGCAAAGTAGAGAAGCAGAGTCTTGTTCAATCAATCACCTGACCTGAGACCATAAAAAAAAAACCCAAAACCTTTGAGTATATCTTTAAATTTATAGAAAGTGTATACCTCAATAGTTGCCTTTTCTGCCATACAGAGGAACAATCCTCAGCCTCATGGTTTCCAGAGTAGCAATTCCTGAGTAACTTTCCCCCCCCTAGTATTATATCAGAGATGTTTACTTCTCCAGGGATAGGCAAAAAGCCAGATGTTAATGAACATGCTCCCCCCTGCCCCAGCTTTGTTTCTTTTTGGTTTTTAATCCTTTAATCTTTACAGAAATTTCTAGCTCTGAGTCAAGCTTGATTCCTAATTCCTTCCACTTGGTAGTCATCTCAGAGTTTTTCTCTCTGCTCCTGTTCTACCTCGGCACAGTATGCCTTCAGATGGCAGCACTTAAGGGAGTGTTCCTGCCAAAATAAAGTTAAAAGTGACCTTGGGATGCACATGACCTGCAGCCTGATTCTCTGAACAAAGGCAGATGCTTTGGCCTAGGCAAAACCGATATGTCAACTGGAGTGCATTTTCAAAGGATGCACTAAACGTCTGTTTTCCCTCTGTAATGCTGGACATCAGGACAGGGCTAGTCTCTTCTTTGAAGATAAAGACTGGTAGAGGTCCACAGAAGACAGCAAGGATCCTTACCAACAAGGAGAAGGATGTGTTAATGTTTCTTGGCCTGAGCAGGGCCTAGCCACAGCTTCACTCCACAAATGAGAAATCATTTAACAGCCCTATTTATCTTACGGTTTTTTTCAAGTCACCTACTTCCTAACACACTCTGAAGACTTGGCTGAGGGCTCACAAAGCACATAGGTGTGCAGGGTCTGAAATATGCTCAACTGAGGATGTTAACAGCCTCCTAGATGTTAGCAGAGGAAAACATGTCAGACCATTCAATAGGCAGTCCTGCACAGGCACATTAAGGGTTTCTTGGTATCTGGCTTTCAGTCATACACATGTTTTCTTGTGCTTTCTTACTGCTAGGAAACTTCTAAACACTTAGCCAAAGTCTCTTCTTTTTAAGCTGAGTATGTTACTCCTACTTGAATCCTTTCATATCATTCTTAAGAAGTCTTTTCCCATAACTCATGTCAGCCCTTCAAATGTTTGCAAATTTGTCATCTGTAGTCATTGCTTTGCCAAGCTGTTAACTCTTCTGAATTAATTCTCTTATAAGTCAGTCTCGCCATTTCTCTGATCGTTTTGCTGCTGTTCTTTTTGAATACCTCTTAATTTGTCATTGTGAATGCATCTAAGGCAAAGGCATTATCACTTTACTGAGTTAGTTTATAACACATCCAAGTTTCTCAGGCACGTTCCCTGAGTAAATACACTTCAGTGTAATCCTGCAATTGGATACTTTTTTTTTTCTGGCTTCATGTACTTGAGATTAAGACTGTACGTGAAAGTTGTCAAAACTAAGGAGATACAACATATGAAGTGGTGTGCAATAGCATGAATTGTTCTTCTGCAGGGCTGCTTATAAGCCCACTGTCTGGGACAGGCTCTCGGCATTGGCACGTGCTGTGCCCATGTCGCACAAATCCCCCTCAGCAATTTCTGTCTGATGCCCCCGGTCCCACCCCAGCCCCTCCAGCTGACTCCTTCAGGCAGTCAGGACTGAGGTTAAGGGAAGCAGGCGGGGGTTTGAATAATGGCATATTGCTTCTCATGTGGCACAAACAATCTACTACAAATACCATGTTGTGTACGCAGACACCCAAGCTAGGCCATTAGTGTCGCGACTGGTGTGACAAACCCGTGGGCTGGTAGATTAACTTCTGCTGGCTTCTGTGTGAGCTTGCAAACAGGGATGTTCATTCTGCAGGGATGGAAAATGCTTGCTTAACTTACCCAGCTAGTTGCCCTATCTCTCCATTGGTAAGGCAGGTTCTCACTCAAGCTCTGAAGCATAGATTGGCTGAGTGTTTACTGTCCCCAACACAAGTCAACCGTATTTAATGCAAAGCATGCTAGATCAGCTACCTTCTAAATAGCAGGCTACAAATAGGTGCAGCTTGAGCCAAAAGATACGCAGTGGTAAACTTCCTCCCAGATGTGGCTGCAGGAAGGAGGCTTTGCTCAGGACAACACCTGTTGTCAGTGCAACATGGTAGAACGTGGAACAGTAATGGAGAAAGCAGAAAATTATAAGACACTTCAAGTAATACCAGTATATTGAGCCAGGACTGTGCCTGTCCTTTTGTAGGATGAGATTGTAAGTGGAATCATTGAGGGCATCCCTAAATCTTGTTTGTTATTTTAAATTAAATATGTTTAATTAAAAATATTCTGAATACACCCAAAAGTTAACTGCTAAAATGCATACCATTTCCTTTCCGCAGCGTGATTAATATTTTCTTTTGTCCTGCTATTCGTTTAGTAAAATCACATTGCGTCACAACATTGAAGCATAAGTAGATTTTCAACTCTCTCTCAGCAGCAGTTTTTAATCCACATACAGCGTTTTAGAAGCCACTGAAGTAAGCTCTTTATGCTTCATGATTGCAAAGATTTCAGTGTTGGCTCATGCATCAGACAATTCAGAAGCATATTATAATGTCTGAAAAGCCATGGCAACCTCCAAAGAAATTCCTGTGAAAAGACAGCTAAGGAATGTATTTAGCCCAACCTGAAAGGAAAAGATCCTTTGCAGAGCAGAACCTGGCTGAAATGGAAGAGCTGCTGAGACAGAGTTAGCTGTCGCAGTCCTACAGAGGCTTGGCCTGTTGTTCCTCTCAAGGGTGCAGTTGAGCATCTTGCCTTGTGTGTGTGTCTTCCTTTAGCATTTGTGGGTTTGCATGAGGGAATTTGTTTAGCAGTTTAAGTTGTAAATTTCAGGCTGTCATTTTCCAGGAAATTCCTGGTCTATTAGAATGTATTAACCTGAAGGGTGGAGAATTGTCTGAAGTTCCTTTCATTCAAAATGCAGCAGAGCGGAGTCAGTTGCACACCAAGAGATGCCTTGTCTTTTTCTTCTTTCTGTAATGTGACTCTGCTCTTCAGATGTCCATTTGCCAGCCAGTTCTCCTGTCCCAGTCCAAGTCTGAAGTGGGGCCTTGTATAACCCTGTATCCCTGCTTCATCAGAGCTACACCAAGCTCTCTGGCTGCATTGAAGCTGCAGATTTTTCAGCACTTGGATGCTCTCCTGGAAGAAAACCTGTAGTTCCTCAAGCTTTGATCAGTTCTGCCAGTTGAGTTGTTTGTAAACAGGCCAATGCCCACATTCTGGGAACTGGTTTTCTTGAGACTTACAAGTTATTGTCTATTGCAACTGGAGGCTGAGCCTGTCTGTAAACAGAAACCTGCTTACTGCAGTATTTTGTTTCTTTATCTGGCATTTTAATCAAAAGTTAGCATACCTGACTAAAGCAGGCACTTTTGGCTACTTGAACTTGGAGTGACCTGATGGTCATGACTTGCAGATTGCCAACAGCAAAGAGGACCTGATATGGGAGGTGATCCTCCAGCCAGGAAAAGTCACAGTCTACGTGTGCTGGAGTGAGGACCCACCCAGATTTTTCCCGGGTATGAAGTACCAAAACCAGGTCTGTGTTATCACCCCTCTTCTCAATACTCTGCTAAGCTTCTTTTTTAGTTGCTGTTCTGCTCACATGCATTTAAATCCTTTCCTGCTTAATCAGTATTCACAGTATATTAGGAAAAGAACATTTTAGGCTTGGTGACTATACAAGCCTTGGACCTCTGGAGAACTGAGTGTAAGAGACACAGGTCACACTGAAATGAGCTTGGGTCTCATCCAGTTGCTAAAGAAGACTTACTAATAGCAGCCATGCTGTATAATTTGATGTCATGCCACATGATAGTGAGTTTGTCTTATTAGAGCTCCAGGCCAGAAGGGGTGAAGAGCAGAAGGACTGAGACATGCTGGCAGAACTGTTTGCATGCCTAGGGCTGTGGAACTTAAGTGAGCACTTCTGCAATATGACTGAAGTGCCTTGGCTAAGATCTGGGGGAAGACCCCAGTCCTGTATGTCTGTAGTTGAGGTAATGCTTCCTTCACCCTTGCAAGCATTAGTCAGTGAATAAAGTCTGGTCTGTTTGGGGCTCTCTCCTTCCACCTCTGTGGGTCCAAGATTCTGCATCCTGGTTTAGAGAAATGTATTGGGGGAAATTGAAACTCTTCTGAAGTTGCTGAGCATATAGGGCTGGGATTTTGCTTGCTTGTTTCTTGAAGTGATAATCTTCAGCTTTCCCCTCTAGTTTTGTCTTTTGTGCTCTCATATTTCACATCTGGATCAACGCATCTCAGAAAGTAAATCTCAGAAAATAATGTTGATATTTACTTTGGTGTTCCCTGGCTAGTCTCCTGCATGAATCTGATGTTGCCTTTAATACTGGGTTTTGTGTTGAGCTTTAACATTACAGAGAATTTTCCTGGTGTTTGAGATATGACCGATCAGTGCATTTATTAGTACACACACTCCTCTGCACATTTTCATAAGGCTGCCTAGGTAAGTTGACCTCAGGGGCCAAGCACTGCTAAGCCCAGGACAAAGCCTCTGGGAAAAGGCTTTACACAGTGTGTAAAGGCAGAGGTGTGAAGAAATGCTCCTTGCCAGTTTGACTGCTTTCACGGAGCACACTAGTTAGCTGCTGGAGCCCTGGGTGTCCTCCACTTGGATTTGTTGAGCCACAGGTCTCTTCTGCATTGACCCAGGCCCCCATCCTACAGAGAGGAGACACTTCTGCAAAGGAGAGCTTGGTGTTACGGTGTGTGACTTGGCCCTCAAAGACAAAAGGATTAAAATCAAGCCTAAGGTGGAAGGGCAGACTTGTGGTGGAAGGGTGGAAGTTGTTGGACTTGTATTGGCAGGAATGCTCCATGAAGACTAGCAGAGGATGAGGTGATTTGGCCATTTCCTTCAGTCCTGTAACATGCTCCTTGCTTACTAGAAATATCAGAATATCTTCCGTATCTCTTGTCCTCCTTTACTGTTTTTTTACTTCTTCCTAGAAGCAAAGCTTTCCCAGTGGATTCACAGGGAAAAGAAAGTAATTCTACTGAATTATATACAGATGGTGCTTTGAGAGGAGATATGGTTAAGTTAGTTACTGCTTTACCATCTGCACCCATCCTTGGTAAAGGTGTCTTGTTCAAAGTAGCGTGTGGCCATACATGGACAGCAGAGCAACCAGACTAGGTCAGAGCAAAGCTCTATCTAGCCTGGTATCCTGGCTCACCTGGCGATTGTGTGTGATACCTAGTGAAGAGTAGAAGAGCATGGCAAGGATCTATGACGCTGAGTACTCAGAGTTTGCAAGCATTTGCTGAAGCCAGATTTATTTAGCAACTCCCGGTGGATTTCTTTTCTATATGTTTATATGAATTATATGATTATATTCATTATATGAAGATTATATGAAAGGATGGGTTAGTGTCTGTTCAGCAGAGGATGGATCTGGTGGATTGGAATATCCGGTCTGTACTGGAGTGATCAATGGAATATTGCATAGTGTGTTGGCTGCTCAGAGAAAGTAATAGCCGAGATGTTCGCAGAGGTGGTCTTGTCTCCGGCCTCTAGGGAGCTGGTTAGGTAAGCTGCTCAGCAGAGTGATGCAGGAAAGATTTTGGTGACACACCATGGAAAACAATGGTCTGAAGTAGGGAGGTAAAGAGAAAGTTAGCGATGGAAACTTCAGTGTTATAGTATGATATTAATTGATGGTAGAAGTTAGTGGTTACATGGATGGGCCTCTTCTATCTGGAAACCCATGTTTCTGGTAGGAGTTCCCCAGAACTCCCACTCTGAGAAGTCCCAGGATGACATAATCTGCTAGTATCACACAATCTGCTTCTTCATCCTAGAGCTACCAGAAGCATATCAATACAATGAAGCTTTTAAGTTTTCTTTCCTTTCTGCAAAGTTAGGGCATGGTTCACTGTCCAAGTGGGACTTTTACTTCTACCTTTGTGTGAAAGATGGATAAATGAAGTGAATAATACAACAACTGACTCAGAGTATCTGCCAGAATCTAAACTATCTCACCAGATACTCTGATCTGTGAACCAAGCCAACCAGGAAATCAGGGAAGACTTGAATAAAAATTGGAAAATTTCAAATTTTACTTCATCAAGGACCAGCATTAAAAGCTCTGAACTGTAGATACATTATAGTTTGTAGATACACTACAAACTAGAAATGCAAAGAGGTTCCCCTCCGGGTTTGAATTTTGAGTCCTGAGCTATCTGCTGCTTTTGTGAAGTGACTACACTCTGGTTAGCTTTCCTCCCTCCCTCTCTTAGCTTCTGAGCTGTTCCCTGTCTCTGTTGAAGATGGAAATGAAACAGAATGCTCCAAGTCTCTCTGTGTAGGGTTTATAGCATGATTTTGCAGGCAGTATGCAATGCAGGCATGAATCACAACTCCCTTTTAAGATACTCCTATATATGATTCCCTGGCTCTTTCATCTGACTCAGAACAGGCTGCAGATTTTTGTTTTTAGTCTAAGCAATAGCCAATGTAGTCCAGAGATGAATATTTGCTGACTGTTGCTGCCGTTCTTCAGAATTGCGAACCCCTTGGAAAACAAGGCCAGCTCGTGCATGTGTGTACAGACCTGGTTTGAAATCTGGCCTGGATTTTTTCTTCCAGCTCAGCAAGTGACTGACATGTTCACTTTAGCATAGCTTCCTCCCGAGACAAGCTGTGGGCTGTGCCAAAGTGCCGTGAGGTGTTTGCTGCGTGTTCAGTCGCACACCAGAGGCAGATTCTGCAGCACCCTGGAGACAGGGGTGAGATGAGGACAGTAGCAGCCATGATTCAGAGCTGCTTTGCATTTTGGTCTTGCTAATAGGTCATACTGAAAATTATTTGTTTGCAGTGAACCAAGATGCAAATCAGATCCCACTCCAATAACACAAGGGTGTTATTGAAGTTATTTGAAAGAAAGTACTAAACCAGTGTAGCTTCTGTTCAGTTCAAATTCAGGTATGGCTGAGGTTGTTGCAGTTCAGTCCATAGTAGTTCATTAAAGGAATTCGTACTGAAAAACACACCCTTGAAATACAGAAATGCCCATGTGACTGTTATAATCCTGCAGCAGGCAGAGAAGCACTTTTGCTCCTCTCTCTGTTATATCTGGTGGAGCCTCCTCATCATTTGTGTTTCCAGAGCTGTCCTGCAGCCTGGCTCTCGGCTCCTGGAGTTGGGCAGGGTGGGTCTGGGGGGCTGTGGCTCTGTTCTGGGAACAAGAGTGGTTGGGGGACAGGGCAAGCTTGTGATCTGACAGTGCTCTGCACATAAGAGGTGATCGGGTCTCAGTGCATTACTCTAACATGTTAATCAAGGAGAGGGGTTTGTTTTTTTCCTGCTTGTTTGCTTATTTGTTGTTTGGATCCAACATAGTCTAACATGGAAGAAGAAAAAGCTATAGCTGAAAGTGGCTTTCAGTTTAACTTTCTTGTTTAAAATACAAAGCCTGATGCAGACCAGCCTCTGCAGATAGCCCTGACTTTGATAACTGGCAGGAGCATTTCTAATTTAAAAAGTCTCCCTTCTCTTCCTATTAGTTACTCCTCTAAGCAAAGCAGCTGGCATGACCTGGGCATGTCGTGCTTGTATTGTTGCTCTGAGACAATAGCTCAGCCTGAGGGAAGAAGACAACCTACTTACCATATCCTCTGGGAGTTGTTACAGTGGGACTCTAGAAACCAGTTTTTCTCTGAAGCTTACTGAGACTATCTGAGGAGTTAACCCATGAGATTTGGGAGATCAAAGAACTGAACTGAGGGCTATTGTGTCCATGGGAGTCAGGCTTTGGTCTCCTCAGCAGATGTGGCTTGTGTCATATGGGCTCCTGTATGCAGCCTCCACCTCTGTGTCTTCTTCCCCAGTCGGAGTAGGGAAATTCCTGCTGCATAGGCCAGGGCAACAGAGAACTGTGGAGAAGGGCAGCAAAAGGCGAGGGCACATCATGTCCCGAAATACCAGATATGGTGTTCAAGAGAGAGTTCACTGCTAATGTGCTGTCTCAGCTGGCGGAGGTTGGGAGCTACCTGACCTAGCTCCGTTCCAATGCTCTGATGCATCCTCAAAACAGGAGTTTGCATAATTCAAGTGAAGAGGTAAATGGAGGTTATACAAGGTCTGGAAAGCACTGGGCAGGGGTCCAGCTGGGGTCAGGTGGTTTGCTGCCCTCCTGCGGTAATACCTCATTTGTGATACCAAAACTCATAAAGAACAAGAAGCATTACAGCATTTTCTGGAGCGAGAGGGAATTGCTATACTGCCAGAGGCAAGCATTTTTGGGGGGGAAATGGTTTAAGGTATCAAGACTGGCCATACATTAAGTCAGGCTTGGGACTGCACTTTTTGTATCAAAGCTATTGTGTTTTTCCGCAGGAGCAGTGATCTCGCAGAAAGCATTTCCAGGTGATTTACACAGCTACTGCAGTCATCAAAAATACATAAGCAAGCAGTGTGAGGAAAGTAGATGGAGTATGCCAGACCTCTGGTTACGTGACAGCAGAGGGGTTCTTACTCATACCATGGCAGCTCAGTGATGCCAGACACCAGGGAAGGTGCAGTTTATTCTAGCTCCACCAGAAGCAGCTACCAGACCCAAAAGAGAATTTTAGCTTAATGAACCTGTCGTGTCCTTGCACAGGGACAAGCGAACAACACTCACTTTCCTTGCAGTGCTTGATTAAAATGAGAATTTAGTTCCTCTGAGTTAACTAGAGATGCATCTTCACTGCACAGTAGCCACAGGTGAACTGCAAATATACCAGGCATGGGCAGTTTCCACTCAGTGCCTGAAAACATAATTTCTGTAGTGGCCCAGCTCTGCAGCTAACCTAATAAATACTGGTGCTGAGCAGGGCTAATAATCTCCAAATGCAGCACTGCCCTGGCATGGCTGTATAGCTTCCCGCTGCAGAATTAGCTTAGCTTGGACTTGTTTGGGTGTCTGCATTGTCCTTCATGGTATGGTGGAAACAGGCCCTGAGCAGTGCTTGGTGGAGGAGCATCGCATGCATGCACCAGACTGCAGTACTACTCTGCTCTCAATCTAATGGGCAAGTGCTGGACTCCAGAGCAATGAACTCACTTAACAGCTCTGCTTTAAAATTTGTCTTTGACTTGGGTGAAGTCATGGTCACCTTGGACCTAATTTTGCAGCAGCAAGCCTTTGTCTCTTCTGAAAACGGGGCTTGATAGTATATGGTACCTCTGAGCAAAACATTGACTTGCATACTCTGAGTTTCTTTTTTTTTTTCTATAAAGCAGTTGCCAGTGTCATATAGACAAATAGTAAATGGTGCTCCTCTGACCTATGGGGGGGAACGGACCTCTGTCTCTGTGATCTCATTGCCTAAAACCAATTCAATAAAAAGTAGATGTTGTGAGGTGATGTAAAAAGGTGTGTGGAAAATATTTGGGGATTCTCTAACTCAAGATTTTGAAGACAAGTGCATTGGTAAAACTCTCTTAGTGTCAGCTGTTTACATGAGAAGATAGATAAATAATCACACATCCTGTAGCAGCTGAGTTTATGCAGGTTCAGGTCCAGTTATATTTTAATACAGCTTAATACCTTACATAGAAAGGATTAAATGAGCATTTTTTTGAGACCTGATCCCAGCCAGCTCTACAAACACAGTGCCCGCTTCTGTTGGTCTGTAAGGAGTGTCAATTTGTTTATCTGAAGATAATTTCAAAATCACTTTTGTCCTTAAGGGAAGTTGCCCTGAGGATGGGAGATGTGGGATATACCCTAGACCAAGATTGTGTGTTTCTTTTCCACTAATGCTTCCAAATGTGGCTTTTCTCTTACTGTAGTACTGGATAAATGAATACACCTCCACCTTGGGGATTGGTGTCTTCCACTCTGGCATCGAGATCTACGGCAGAGGTATGAAGTATTTCCTTTTTGCTACCCGCACGACGTGGGGACAGCTGTATGGCTAGTCTGATATGGAAAAGCACCCCAAACTTACAGCTTTTGGCAAGGAATGTTTTGAGGAATGAAAAACTCAGCCAGCTCTCTTTTTACAGCCTATTGTGGAGTCCTGCAGGAACTTGTGCAGTTCTGTCATGAACCATGTAGCCCTTCTTATTTTCAGCATGTAACTGCAGCCTCTAGAGCTTGTGCAGGTGTGTAGCAGGATGGCAGATAGGAGGGACCAAGCAATGTTGGAAAGCCATTCTCCAGGAAAGGAGGGGAGAGAGGTAGAGCAGTGGCTGTCTTGAGACCTGCATATGCATGTCTGTGCTAATTCCCTGTCAGGGTAAATCCATTCTGCAGTAGTTCCTTATGAATGTCCAAGGACTAGACATCTTGGAATCTAGATTTCCAGGTCTTGGAAACCATCCTTTTGAAACAGCAGAGTTACAAGGAAAAGAAAATGTCTTGTAAGACTTTTGAAATGGTCTGTATGGGGTTGAAGCTGATTAGAGCACCCACTGCAAAAGGTGCAGTCAAGGGATCTGGGAAAATAGCTGTAGCGTGGTGAAGGACAAACTAGCAACAGAGACTTTGTTTCCTTCTTCAGCATTAAACAGGAATGACTTGGGCTACTCACTCATGGTATTTTTAGCCAGTGCCATGCAGTAGACAAAAGCCCTGGGTGCCGTGTTTCATCTCAAGCACAGAAGCTTTCACAGGCCCCGCAAGATGGCCTGTATGCCACTGTGAGGTCCCGGGCTGTGTTTCACAGGCCCTGCCAGATGGCCTGTATGACATGGAGGGACCTGCTCACTTGACCCGTGTGCTAAGGCAGCGAAGTGCAATCAGCTTGCCTTTCTGCAAAGAATTCCCACTCGCTGCCTGTAAATCCCTCTGGAAGAGGATTTGATTGCTCCCTGTTCTAGGAAGGACTTCTTCCAGCCCAGTGCCACCACTGACAGCCTCTCATAGTTTATCTAGATGCCTCCACCGCAGAACTTTCCACTGAGAGGACGCTGCCTGGGTGGGCACAGAGACAGACTCGGAGAGTTTTCCTGGCACTGTGGGAAAGCGGTAGTGTTAGCATGGGGGGAGGCTGTGAGGGCATCCTCAGGCTGATAGGTAACCGGACAGAGAAAATGGCTTTCAGAATCTGGCTGAAATGGATTTGGCAATAGCCCATCCCCTAGTGCTGATGCTGACCCGTGCAGACAGCTGCCATAGACTTTCTCCTGACATTGCATTCATTCAATTACTCACAGTCTGTTTCTTTCCTTGTCAGAGTTTGCCTATGGAGGGCATCCCTACCCTTTCAGTGGGATTTTCGAGATCACACCTGGCAGTGCAGTAGAACTTGGCGAGACCTTTAAATTCAAGTAAGAGCCCTTTTCTACATCTTCCCCTCTGCCCCTGGTAGCCATGAGTGTAGAGGGAGCAGGGAAGTCCTGTCCTCTGGATGCCCCTTTCCTTCTCCTCACAAGTGCCCTCACTGCATCCTTGACGTGATGCTGGTTCAAAGGCAGCCCTGCAAAGATGTTGGAGGTGGATGAAGGAGTGTGTACGCCAAACAGGGAAGAGTGCTGAACTGTGTTTGGCAGGGTTCGAGAGCATACTTACAAAGGAATGCAGTTCTTTTTTCCCATTTTCTTTGTTTTCTGTGCTCCCAGTTTCACCTGTCAGCAAGAATGGGGGTAACTGTGTTACACCGAGCCAATGCGTTGGGGTAAACCAAACCCTAGTCTTTTTATGAGTATCGCCTATTTGTGGATACTGCACAGAGTACCAGAAGTCCCCTCCTGTCTTTATTGCTACTCTGTCACAATGGACAGACCAGCTGCTAGAGGAATGTGAGAGGATGCTGCATTAATGTGTTGTTCAAGGTGCTCAGACTGTGGGGCTGTGGGTCAAGGACCTGCCCCTGGCAGGTGAGGCTTGACTTTCCCAGACTGCCAGTTTATGTTGAGGGTCGTTGGAGACTTTTAGAAGAAGGAGCACTATTGAGTGAACATTGGGAGAAGCAATAGGTTTCTGCATGAAGTTTTCAGTCTGCTCCTTCCTGGCCCACCCCGCGGAAACCCTCTCAATCATGAAAAAGCATCTCTTCTGTCCTACTGGAAATTTCTGTTGTGGGATGATGGGCAGAGTGGGAGCAGGCACCCAGAGCTGAGACTTGCCTGGTGATGAGGCTCTTGGGGTTGTTGCCTGTGCTGTAACCTGCTCTGTGGATAAGCTGGGCATATTACTATGCTCTTTTTGTTACTGAGAGTCTCCAATAGCCCCAGATATGCATGTCCATGTTTTTACTTCTTGCCAATATCTGATCATTTCCTTCTCTCTGGGTATGTAGCACTCTCTTCACTGTATCTTTTCATGTTTCCTGTTGTGTGTTTTGTTTTAAACTAGAGAATCCATTGTCTTGGGCACCACAGACTTCACAGAAGAGGATGTGGATAAGATTATGGAAGAGCTGGGCAAGGAGTACAAAGGAAACGCGTACCACCTGATGCACAAGAACTGTAATCACTTCTCTGCTGCTTTGGCTGAGGTGGGCACAGCAGTTTTTTATTTTTTTCGTTTTTTTTTTTCTCCTCCTTCAGATCTGTAGTAGTGCTCACAGAAAGGGAACTGGGGTCAGCACAGCCTGCCAGAGCCTATAGCCAAATCTCCTGTCTCTGCCCTTAATATTTTTGGAAGCCATTTGCTGTTGAAAGGGATGGGATCAGGAGGTGGAGATGCAGCAGGTTTATCACACGTTTGGTCTAAATTGTGTGGGAAGTTAGAAGTGCCTACATTTTGGTTCACTGAACAAGTGCTGAGCAGGAATTGGAAGGACAGACCTGGCTAGCATGCAAATGTGCATCATTTTAATAACAAACACAACTAACCCTACATGATCTGTAAAGGAATAAAAATGGCTTATCAGTGCTCTGCAAACAAAAATTTGCAGCATTCAGGAAGTGGGTGTCCCTTTTCCTTATTTAATGTGCACCATCCAAAGCTCATTAAAAAAAAGTATTGATTTATCATCTTTGGTGGTTATTCATTTTCACATTCAAAAAATCACTGTGAATTATAACAGAGCTATTACTTCTCTTCAGAGAGAAATGAAGCACTGAAAAGCACAGATTTATCCCAACTATCTGCTAATTTGGGATGTCTGATTTTTTGATTCCCAAAGATCTGATTATTTTCAGGGGAAGCTGCCTTCCTCCTCACCCCCAGATGAGACGTTTAACGTGTGTTTGAATTAAGGTGTGAGTATTCAGCACTTGTGTAAATTTGAATTCAGGATCTCGACCCAGTGCCAGAAAAAGACAAGAAAAGCACAAAATGGAAGGGACCTTCCATAAAAACTGTTTCTGTGCTTTCCAGAAGTGTTTTACAGCAAATACAAGGAGAGAATATCATTCTTCACAAGAGATTTCAACTGCTTTAACAGTGAAACTTTAATTTATCTTTCTGGAGTCCCCATCCTCATTTATTACTTCATCACATGGGGCAAGAGTCCTATGCCAATAGCCTCTTTTGCCACAAGTGTCCATTCATCCCCAAACAGGCCCACCATGGTTCCTGAGCAAGATGAGATGCTGTAGCAAAAATACTGTATGATTTTGTAAGAAAATCCCTAGTGAATCCAAGAACCAGCAATTCATTTGCAAGGGGCCAGCTTAGGCCCTTAGGAAAACCAGTTCTCTATTGATTTCAACCTTGCTAATTATAGAAAGAGAAAATGACTGAGTCCTTTCTATAAATGTTAGTAAATAAAAATAAGCAGGAAGGACTTGTATTGGTACAAACAGAGAATGAAGTTTCAAGCAGTACAGTGATCAAATCAATGTTAGCCACAGTACTGTTTTGGAGTCAAATAATCAAATTACTACAACAGAAAATGGGAACTTCAAAAATTATGAAGGAAACCCAGGAGAAAGCTGTGTGATTTATTAGCAAAAGCTAAAAAAAGCCCTTTACCTTCAGCTGTGAAATAAGGTCATTGCTTATTACGTACTTTGATATGTAAAATTTCTGTCTCATGTCCAAGCCATAAGCTCAAAGCCATTCTTCCTTGATTCTGCTGCTACATATCAGTGAACCCCTCACTGCCCCTTCCTTGTCCAACCTTCAAGCACAAGTAAGAGATCTTAAATACCTTAGTTTTTTATTTAAATTTTGCTTTCAATACACCTTCAGTGAATGTCTTTACTGGCATGGAATTTAGGGTTAAGTTTCCCTGCAAAAGCTTCCTTGGTGGATTCTGTCTGCTCATTCACTGCCCCATAACCTGTCCAGATAATAAAACAAAAGCCTAAGTGGCTAGTTCTGACACTTCTGCTCCCAGGAGCAGAATTTACTCAGGAATTAGGTCAGTTTAAATAAACCCTTCACAGGCAAGCAGGGTTTTTTGTTGCTGTTGCTCTTCACATACGCCTGTGTTTATCACCCCTCTCTAAAGTATTACAAAGGCAAAACCAGAGGAGATGCAATTCAGGCCCAGGAGCAGAAGGCCCTGGATGGTCTCTAGTATCAAAATACAAAACATGGGAGCTGAAATTCTTAAAGAAATAGCTGGTGTTAAGACACTAAGCAAAAGTCCTAGCCATTCAGTGTGCCTCAGTCAGCAACATGAGAAATATATGTGGCTGCCTTATGACTAATGTCTCCATCCTTTCTGGTAAACACAGTAATTTGGCAATTGCTGTGTTTCAGAGCTGGGTGAAAAGTAGCATGGCTTATCTTGGGATACTTCTGACCTCTTGGAGGAAAGACTGCTTGAAATCTGTTGAGACAGAACCTGCTTGAACTGAAAGCAATGGAAGTTTCTATTTTCATTTCCCAACATCCAAATGCTTGCTTAACTTCACAGCCTTAGTGCTTCCCCCCCCCCCCCCTTCTTGCTGTAGTTCCCATTAAAAATAAACAAAACAAAAATCACCACATTAGGAAGCTCCAGACCCTACCATGTAGAGCTCTAAGGTGCAGCCTTATAGTGCACAGAACATGCTAGCTACATGACGAGCTGCTCTCAAGACTGTGTAGATATGTGTCACCATAGAGGGCAGAAAACAAAACTGATATTTGTGCCCTAAACCTAATTCTGAGATGAGCCTATTCAGTGTTTGTATTGCCCTTTCCTTCAGACTCTTCACCTGTGAAGCAGCAATAATAATAGTTAGCATCTCTATGCATAGCTGTGTTATGTGGCAGTTAGACAGGAAACTGGGAAAAGTATTCAAAGAATTAAAAAAAAAGATGTAGAAACTTTGTTCAACAGAATAAAATTGCTCACTGGGACTGGGATTTAACTCCAGCCACACAAAAGGCAGCCAAGGATTTTAAGTGGGTGTGAATTCTCGGTCTCTCTGTTGTTGTAACCCAGCTGAAAGGTTACAGTACCTGAAAGCTGAAAAGGTATCAGTACCGCAGTGCCTTTTCACCACAGAGAGGGGTGAGGGTGGAGGCTAATTTTTAGCATGAAAGAGGGAATGACTAGCTCTGCTCCCTACAGCCCTTTAGGCCTTTCTGCACATGGGCGTAAGGAGTTGTGGCAAGTTCAGGAGATGGTTGTTCTGAGCCTCCTGAGTATTGCCAGGCAAGTCACATCCCTGCTCTGTGCCTAAGTAGTATCCCTCCTTGTATGCTGGGTTATTTCCTTCCTTTGAAAAGGGCTCTGAAATCTTTGGATGACAGCTCTCTTATCTGCCAAGGTTAACTAGCTGGGTTATGGCTTGTGTTGTTCTGTACCAGCACGCAAAACCAGGCCATGTGGCGATGCATGAGTTTTACACAAATCTGTCTGGCAGGCCTTGAGATTTGGCTGTATGGCCACGTGCTAGGTAGCTGTGTTTGGCCACCTTAACTTCCTCATCTGGCTGTGGGCTTGCTAATTAGTATCCATGAAGATGTTGCCTGGCTGGCTGGGCCATGGGTTTGGAGGATACCATCCGGTCATATGGACTGAGGGGAGATGCAGCCACGTGTCCTGCTGGCCGAGGTCACGACTCTGCAGAGAGAAGGGGAAGGAGGTATAAGGCGGGCTCTCCCTCCCAGATCAGCTTTCTCAGGATCATACTGTGAGACAATGGCTGCTTGTCTAATTGCCAGGACCTGTAAGCCAGGTTCCCCAGCCTCAGAAGGACTGCCGAAGCCACAGGAGTCAGGTTTTATTTTCAAATTTTTGTTTTCTTGTCCTTTACCAATGTTTTCTCAGCAAATAGAACAGCCATTCAGAAATCTTCCATCTACATCTGTTAATGAATGATTTTTCTGTCAAATTCCTGTTTAATCCAATGATGCCTCCGGTCCCACCATGATGACTGGTAACCGTTATCATTAATATTTATATGCAGGCTGACTGCTAATGGTTAGGGGCATGTCCAGACCTATGTTCATGACTCTGCCGTTTGGCTCTGCACCTTGAAAAATCTCTGGACTGTAGCAAGTCCAGCACAGGCACATAAGCTCTACTTAACCACTGTGCATGCCTTTGACCTGCTATCTCCCTTTGAAAAATCTCACTTTGCAGTGCAATTGCAGCCTAATTGTGTGCTGCTGGGCATTGAGCCTCTCCCTACAAGACCACGCATCTCTTCTAATCTTCCTGCCCACATTCACTTGTAAGCTGCAAGGGGCTTTGTTACTCCCTCATTGGCACTTAGCTCTGAATTTTCCTTACTCCCTACTGCAGACTGCCAAGCATATTCATACTTGCTCAAGACTTAGATCTCTCCCCACTTTGCCAGTTCCCTATGGACTTCTAACGAGCAGCTACTGGATCAGAGAGGCATGGCTGGGTCTACTCACAAAGCAGCTCCTGTGGAAAGAAAAGAGAGAATGCCCCGGTTTCAGCAGCAGCAGTTCGGACTTCATCTTCTCCAATGCCATTTCATGGCAGCCTTCTCAGTAAGTGATTCAGTGAACATGCTGCATGATCAGGAGTCTCTTCCTCTGGATTTCCTGAGAGAAATTCTTCATCAGGGAACTCTAAGTTACTTAAGAAGTGAAGAACTACCAGAGAGCATAAGTGTCCACCTAGTAAGTGCCACACACCATCTTAATTAGGTTTGAAGGGAGTTCTGATGTAAAGCAGGGCAGAATTTCTTAGTGGATAGTCATGAGAAAGAAATCGGATGCAGTCCCTGTGCAGTTGCCCAGCTTCAATTTAAAGTAGCTGGTACACACACCACTTAATACCCCTTTGTGGTCTCCCTTTACCCTCACCATCTATGTCAGCGTGGGAAGCTGAGGGGAGCTTGATCTAAGCAGTGAAAATCTAGTTAGGGTTGCCTCAGCCACTCTGACTCCTGCAACATGGTCCCATGGTACCTATATTTATAAACCACTTAAGCAAATTGTTTGTGGGTTAAAATGAAGAGGTTCATCAAACTGGGATTAGCAATTTGCCTACGAGAAGCTTATTCCTTTCATGTTGCTTATGTTGACAGTCCCCAAAATCAAGTAGTATCAGTACCACTCTCTTTGAAGAAACTGTCCAGGAGGACAGGCAATCCTTTTGGGGGACTTATCCTTGCAATTTCTGCAAAGAAAAATCAGCTAGGCCATCAGCAGCAGAGCCCAAACTTCCCGTCCTGTTCTGAGCTTCTGTGCCTTTCTGTGTGTTGGTACTCCAGGTGCTGGCAAACAGCAGGGATTCTAGCATTCTGATGAGGTTATGCATGTGTGGGGAATTCAGTTAGGACCATGTCAATATTGGGTAAAGCCCTTCTGTTTAATCATCTGTTGTTAAGTCACTATGTTCCTAACAATCCCTCATGTATACTTACAGCAATACGTTCAAATGGCCCTTCAAGGAATTGCAAAATATTTATGTTCTTTATGAGTTGTCCTGGCTGATGAAAGAGGCTATTTAAATTCTGCCAGATGGAAAAAATATTGGCTTTAGAACATCAGAAAAACCTTTTAAAACAGAAAGGCTAGAATAATTAGTTCTTTCCATGATGCGATTTGTTGAACTCCCTGACTTTTCAGAACAAGGAGATGTGAGATTGCAAAAGGACAGAAGTTACAAATTGCTGTAAAGCAGACATAAAGGGAGAGGAACACATCTGTGCTTTCAGGAAAAAGCCAAACTCAAAATTTAATTCTTGGGCTGTAAGTTCCCCTGCAAGGACCTGCAGGTTTAAAGTCCCATCCAATGCCAATGCTTTGCAGGAGCACTTGTCACTGCAGCAGTGGGCAGCAACAAAGTATGTCACGAGGTGCCAAGACAGACGTGGAGTTACACACTTTGTCATGAAGTGTTCTTTGGGCATAGATAAGGGTAGGTGCACGCAGATACAGGGAACTGTGAAACTGCTGTCAGAGGGCTCTTTTCAATGTGAGAACATGGCTCGTGATTGCCCTGCAAGTCTATAATGTAGTTTGGGTTTGTGGAAGGCAACTACTAGACAAGGCAAAAGCAAACTTGGCACAGATTTTACCCCCAAACATGTGTAAAGGAGAAAGGTTGACTGCCAGGGGTTCAAATATGGGCATATAAGAATATGAGCCCTGCTGATGTGTAGGCATGGTGACCATGCAATGCTTGAGGACATCATCTTTAGAGAAGATAGTAGTTACTACAGTATCAGAGGGAGGATGAAGATTTTCTGCTTCTAGGTTCCAGTCTGGTGATATCCTCCCGGTATTGAGTGTAACGATCACACCATGTCACTGCAGCTTAAAGACTCTGAAAAATCTTTTGCTGCTTAGCCCATTCACAAACAGATGACTCATTTGACTTCCTACCAGCAATTTTCCATGCTTCTGAAGTTTCCTGTCTAAGATAAGCTATGGAGCTGTGCTCTTACCAGAGCGATGATAGTTGCAACAGCATGTCTCAGAAAGGGGCAAACCACTATGGGAGGGAGAAAAACACTTTTGAATCAGTATTAGAACTGGAAGATAGGTGGAATGACTCAAGGAAACCACTCCTTCTCCCTTCATCAATGTGATTACTGCCAAGTAACTGGAATGATCCCTATTTAAAGAAACACTTTATCACCTTGCTACAGGACACTTGACACATAATTATCAAAGGAGTGTGGTTTCTGAGCACCAGGGAAGATAGTCCATTTTATTCCCCAACAGCCTTACCAGTGGTGGAATAGCAATAAAGTCAGTGAGTCTTATGAGCCCTTTTGGTAAGATATGAAGCTGATGCTCATCATAATTAGGAAATTAATTGAGAGGCACTGATTTGATTCTCCTTAAAAATTGTTGATGTTGGAACTTTACCTGAGAACAGCAGTGGCAGAAGGTTTTATTCTTTTATCATGTCTTTCCTCCCCCTTCTTGAAAGGGGAATGATTTCTTTCCCATTTGTATGTGTAATTTATCTTAAGTACCAGAAAAGGTCAAAAACCCTCTGTATTTTGTAGCAGCTTACCAGCCTGGAGTTATTTATCTGTCTTGCAGCTGCTCTAAAATTACCCTACTTTTTTTTTCTTTTTAAATAAAAAAAAGGCAAGAAAGAGAAGGCTGAGTCTCTGTTAGTAGGACCTACTTGTCTCTTTAAGAGTATGGTGAGAGAATCTACAGTAGCCCCTGGGACAAACCTGGCTCAGAAACACCCAAGTGATCTAGTACAAATTCCCCCAGAGTCAATGAAAGCAGAATTTGACCACATGACTGAGGGATGGTGAAGCACGGTTAAACATCCCTATTTGCTTCCTAAATTATCATGACTTTCTCTTATATCCAGAGAAATCTATTAAAAAAGACTAGAACCAACTCTGAAGTTAGTGTGCATGGCTCACATCCACATGTGATCATTCTTCAGAAGGCTCTTTAAGGTCATTTGGATTTGAGGGATTAAAAATCCTTCAGGAAAACAGATTGGTATCTCATTATCCAGCTTCCTTTTGTACCCACTGATCCTTTTCACCCCTTTATTCCTTTAAATATTAAAGGATCTGTTTCCTTATTGCTCAGCATTTCTTGATACAAAGGATTGGATTCAGGGGACAGTGCTCAGAGATGCCACCTGGGTAAATAGCTAAAATTTGAACTAATTATTAGAGCTGAACTAGGATCCTCAGATTAAACCAAGTCATCAACAGCAGAGCCTTTTAGAGGGATCCAATAGTTCTAGTAAAACTTTTGCTAGGGCGTTTTGTGAGTTCAGGCAGAACTAGCTGGTGAGACGTACTCATCCTCAAGTAACTGATAGCTTCCTGCATAGAGAAGAGCTTGCTGGGGTGTGGGAGAGCAAGTTGGACTAAAGATTTAATTACCTTTTCTCCTACACTTCAGCAAAAATTCTCCTGAATATCAGCCACAAGATGTTCTGGAGCAGGGAGTCCCTCAACCTATCCTATGGGAACTGTCCTACTTTAATTATTTACATAAACAGGGAGAGACCATTTCATCAGGAGAAGAGAGAGGCCTAAATCAGAATTTGTGTGCTTGTGGTTTTAGAAGCTCATTTTGAAGTTGTAGGATTTGCAGAAATTTCCAGAGAGAGAAAAATATTTTGAGAACTGGGGGTCTTGTTCTTGGCCTGAAGGTGCCTTGGAAAATAAGCCTGGGGGTTAATGAAGTGAGCTTGGCCTATTCTTTGTGGACATGGGAGGGGAAGAGAGTCTCCTAAGCATCTGAGGTGGCTTAGGTCAGCCTTGGAAAATTCTTTGCCATCCTAGATGAGGCTGACACCTACAGGGCAGGGATTACGGACCCTGTCACCGTCAAATGCTTTGCAGCCAGTCTTAGAGCTGCAGCACTGCAATGCTCAACCTGGGAGGTAAACAACTGCCAGTCTCCCAAAGTCAGCAGGACTCAAATCAGCCTAAAAAGATGGTCTCCAATAGGAAATAAGTTGCAGAGTAACAGATGGAGTCTGCACAGGGAATCCTGCAATCTGATGGTAACAGGGGACTGAAGTAGGCATCGAGCATACCCACTATTGATGCTGGTGATATTACTAAACCTGCCTGCCAGATTGGATGGAAATGCTTGGTAAAGCCACACAGTCTGTATTTCCCTGGGAGGCAGGGGATGATCTTGGTGCAATCAGGCTTGCTTGCATGTGGTTCACATTTAGGCTGGATGATAAGGCTTCTTTCCTCTTTTGTCTGTATTATTGGTAAAGATCTGTCCTATTGAAAGTAGCAGAGAGAGGCATTGTCATTGTGTATCAGTGTGATAGCAGGAAATAAGCGTCTCTCATAACTGAAGTGCAGTGTAAGATATCTCTGTGATTGGCTTTAGAGCTATGTCTGATTCATACTTCCCTGACGGTATGGCTCTCTTGGTTGTCCTTTGTCAATGTGGTTGGAGCTTTGGTAGAATAGAGGGATCTTACTTTACTGGTAGAAGGTGTGGAGCTGTGCTGAAGTGACAGATGATGGTAACCAGTGCATATTCTTTTCTCTCTGGCTATTCACCTGTCCTTTTTCAGCCAAGGCACAGCTGACAGCATATAACAAACTTGCATCAGAATCCTACTTCCCTTAGAGGAGCTTGACTTTCAGTAAATTTTCTGAAAAAGGCAGGTGTGCTGAATTAAGGACAAAATGAGGGCAGTTTTTTTAATAATCAGGGAATAATTCAAGCCTAAAGCTTTTCAGGTCCATCCCCAGGCACGTGTGAGTTCTCATCATAATGTTATTAAAAACTAGGAAGCTCTCCTTAGCCTGAAAGCTATCAGAGAGACAGGATTAAACACCAGAGAAGGGAGCTTCAGGTGGTATTTGAGTCACAGTCAAAAGCAGCAGAAGCTTTTATAAACCAGTCTTCAGCAGATCCTAAGTAGACAAGTAATACCTGTGTTTTCCTTAGTCAACAACTGCTTTTCAGTTGACTCTGTTGTAGAGGAGGAGATAGGTGTTTTGTTGCGTAAAAGCCTATGTGAGTTTCTGTTAATGGCAGGGGACACGATGTTCCCAACAGACAGAAAGGACAGAAGGAAATGAACAAACAAACAACTACATGGCATGAAAGAACGTTAGGAAAGCTTTGTATCCTGGCTCCTGAGCCAGTCTTCACTGAAGCTGATGACAAGATTTGCTTCACTGTAGCAGCCTTTGAATGTAGTTAGTTCTATGGGGGACAGGCTGTCTTTGTTTTGTGGTTTCTAACTGCCACATACATTTAGAAGAAGCTTATTAATAAAGGTGTCCTGTGTCTGTATATCATTCTCATAGTTTCAGGTGGATGTCATTTTTTTCCTCTTGTTTCTGCCTGTACGTATGGACAATTTTGACTGCATGCAGTTAATAAACTGCTATATTGCATTCCAGATGTGGCTTCTCTGCTGTGGCAAAATGAGATTTCTAGTGTAGTTTGTGTATTAGTTAAAATCTATGAAGCATTTGGGATGTCCTTGGAATAAAGGCTGCTATAAAAATATAAACGTCTTTTTCCACCATTAACCTTTCTAGCCTTGCTATCCTGAATGAGTCTTATAGCCCAACAAAAATGATTAGTGGAATAACTCTCATATGGATCTTTCAGTTCTCTCAGTCCATCCTATCCTCCCTATCTATCTATGTGTGCAGGGGAATAGTATGAGGTGGCAAGTAATTTGAAACAGAAATCATCCCCCCATGGGCAAGTTTTTAAAACATCATTTCAATTTTTTGAAAATGGTCTGGTTTTGCCACATCTGCCTCTGCAATTATTCAGGTTTTCCCTTTAAAGTGATCCATCTAGCAAAAAAGATTAAATGTGAAGATATTTTAAGAGTGAATTTTGGAAAAAAAAATCTCAGGCTTTTTGGGGCTGATGTAAACGTGGGTATTTTGCAGCATCTATTTTATTTTATTTGTTTTTTGTATCTGTCTTCCCAAACCAAAAGCCCTGTGTCCTTACCTGTTATAAATAAGGATAATACCTTGGAGCTATGTTAGTTTGTACTATCTAGGGAATTCATCTCTAGTCGCACCATCATGGAGCCTTTGTGTGTGCGAATGCCTGAGAACAGATGCCTCCTTTCCATGAATGAAGATGGCAAGGAAAAACCCTGTCCTTTTCACCAGCTGCCTGTTGATAAATGAAAAGTGTCAGGAGTGTAAATGAACTGTCTAAGTGTGGTGGTAGGCTTTAGAGACTGGAACCTTTTGCTTAGGAGTCCTGCCAACACTGCCAGACAGAAGGTCTCTCCCTGTTCCTACAAGTTCCTGTATTCTCTGTTCTTCTTGTATCTCCATCCGCAGTAACCTGCTGCTCACTAATGTTAGGAAACAAGGCTTGAGACTGAAATGCAGGATTTTCTTGGCTAGCTGTTCAGGAAAAAAACCAGATGCTTTTGATGTCTGCCCCTCTATGCATATGGGTTGGCCTGGTCACAGTCAGCGTGTCTGTAACACTGGAAAGGCAACAGCTGTTCTCAGCCACTGGTCTCGAATCAGCACCTGCTAGGAGAAGGCAGTTCCTCTTCACGCCATCACAATAATATAAATGAATTGCAGTTGCTCATTCATTTGGTGGGAGAGTCATTATTTTAAATGTCACTAACAAGCCCAGCCTTAATTATACTTAGTATTCCCAAAATGGTCATCAGTTTTGAGGCCACTCGCTGCCTACTTTGTCATCCTGCAGCTGCTGGCTGTACGTATAAGCACTGGTTACAAGGAACTTCATGCTCAAAGAGGTATTGCCATACTCCAGTGTTGGCACATAACAAATCAGTGATGCCACTATTAATTCAGCTCTGAATATGGTTCATCAAGATATCATGTTTGCAGCCACTGTGCCTCTCCGCTGGTGGCCTGGCCAGTGAAGCTGAAATAGTGCTGTGAGTGCTGAGGAGCTGTCTTGTTTGACCCAGAGCTATCTACTCCATCGTCTCTGTTCTTGGCATCAATCTGCATGTAGATTCCTGCATAGAGGCAGCTCTGTCCTTCCACCACAAGACCACAGAGGTGACTGACACGTTCCTACTAGCATCACAAGGGGAGCAAGACTGTCGGTATTAGTCCCTACTTTCAGTGCTTTCCTTTTTTCTCACTCTTGGCTGGTCTCAGGGAGACGGTGCAGATGCTACTTCTGGTTTACATGGCAGAAAAACCTGCAGTCCATAGGAGTGGCAGTGCCCTTCCTGTTGTGGAACAAAAAGAGATTGCATAGGAGAATGGGGGCATTTTCGACAGTTGCTTGAATTAATTCAAAAGGTTTTTTCCCTTCCTGCCTTTGGCTTGAGATGCTCTCAGAAAGCATCCTCATTACTGAGCTCATTCAGCCTCATCTACAGTTTCTCAGCTGTACCCCTTCCCCTGCAAGATGCAGGCCAGTTCTGGCTCTGCTGAATGTGTGCTGCGTGGCCCAGTGAAACGGTCCCCCTTATCTGTTATGTTGATCCCCACAGGCTAGTTATATTCCCTAGAGTAGAAATTGTCATTTTTACACAGTAACTATACAATAGATCTCTTTCAAGCAAGTGATCCTAGCATGCCAACTCCACCAAGGTGAGACTGTACTTTCAGGTATGTTGCGAAGGCTGTATGTCCATTCTCTTTCAGGAATGTTATTTCCAGCGTATACACCATGTGCAGCAGCTGATCAGGAGTGGAGAGCTAGAGGTACGTTCCTCACTGATGCACTCAAGACTCCCTTATCTCTGCCAGCACTGGGCAGTTATACTACCAGTTTAGTTTTTGCAAGGTGGTAAAAAAGATGTTCCTGTGCATTGGGTTAGTTTATTCCAGACACATCCAAGTACTAACTTCATCGCATTGCCACGCTTCTCTTTCTACATGTGGTTTTTGGCTACCCTAGCACAGCCTGCAAGCTTTGCCTAAGCAGATGCGCTGGTTTGTATCTGATGTCCTTATTCTGAAATTCTGATAAGCATCGTCTATGCTATATTGTCTAGGCCTTGTAGGAGCCAACTCATGCAAACACTGCAAAGATTCCCCTTGGGCTCTAAAGGCTTTGCTCTTAAAGAGCTCTGGGGTCTGTGTGAGACTCCTCAGGCACCAGGAAAAGCCCTTTGCATTCTCTAAGACACAGCAAGGTGAATACTGTACAGTAGCTCAAATGGATACGTGCCCTGTGTGGATGCCACCTCATTTTATCAAGCTGCTAAGTGGAAGTGGCAGGGGGGTGGGGTACGGTTCAGCAGATGTTCAGTGCTGTACTCTCTGAGCCTTGGTTTGAAGACAAGAATTGAAGTAATTAGCATGTATTGTTTGAGGAAAGTAATGTTGCCTCGGCTCATCTTGATTTTCATGGATTGGAGCACTACATGGTGCCTTTGGGAAGGCTCACTTAAAAAAATTCCTAAGTGCCTTGAGTTATACTTCTGTGCATGGCCTGAATTGCCCCAATTGCGTCACCCAGCACAGTGCAGTACCTATTGCATTCAAGAACTATCTCTTAGCATCTACTAATCTGCCCTTCACTTTATTTTGAAAGGGGCTCAGCCTGTTAGACTGTCTCAGATAATGTCTAGCATATGCCCATAGACCTAAAGCCTTCACAAAATGCAGCACATAGATAGTGTTGCTCTCTAGAAAGCAGAAAACTTGGCTTCTTCCATTGAGGCCTTCCATTTAACCCCATGTTTCCCAGCTGCCAGGCTGCTCCCCTGCCCAGAGTAAAGCTTTGCAGGGAGCCTTAAGGCCTTGCTGAGCAATGAAGCCTAGTTCTTAGGGCACTTAGGGGAGGGGAAGAGCGATGGAATGCAGTCCTTATTCCCAGGGCAGTTTGTACGTTCTAACCAGCGACTGTTTAGTGCAAAATGACACAGCTAAGGACGCTCAGAGGATCTTTCTGTATCTTAAATGAGTTGTTTCTTGGCGACTTGAAATCCTGGTGTGGATTTGACAGCTGCCCAGAAATAGCACCCAAACTGTCAGGTCCCATTTCTCCCTTACATTTGGCTTCAGCCACGGATGTCTGAACTGCTGTTTCCACTTGACTCTGCAGATGCCAGCTGGGTCATTCGCAGCTCTTAGGCAGTCTCCAGAAGCTGCAGCTATGGGAGACTTGGCTCTATCAGGAGGTGCCACTCAGTGGAAGCTGCAAGTACATGCAGCCTCTGCCGAAGTTCCTGTCTGAAATGGGGACAGGACTCTTGGTGGGCTTGTGATTAAGCTGCACTCACTATCCAAAATGCTGGATTTCAGACTGTGGAGGGACTGGCTGCCTCTGTGGGGTGGGAATAACTCACACCTTCAGGGAGCTGACAGTGACAGAAAGATGAGGAAGAGCTATGCTCAGTAATGATAGCTGGACACTAGTCACAGGAGGTTTGCAAAGCTTAGGGAAGCCTTGCATGGGCTGAGGTGTTCCAAGCTTTGCTGCTAGTAGTCCAGCCTCTCGTGTACCCCACAGGGTTTCCCATCCCAAACACTTTTCTGCCTCGGAGAAGCCATAACTAAACCCTGAGCTACCTTTCAGACTTAACGTCTCACATAGGCTTAGCCCTTCTGTGACTGTTCATTTCTTTAAAGTTCCTTCTCCAGTCAGCTTAAGAGGCTCAGCTGCTTTCTTGTCAAGTGTCAAGCTCAGGCTCCACTACAGGTACGTGAAGTTTCCTGAAGGGATGGTAGGAGGGCAATCTAGTATGATGGTCAGGACCAGTGATTTCTGACCCACAACAGTTTATCTGCTAAGTCTGGCAACATAACTATATGACCCATCCCAGAGAAGTTTACCCCCTTCAAAAGAGAAAACTCCACTTGTTTGGCAAGTAGGAAAAAAAAACCCTAAAATCCTAAACTCTAAAGTCCTCTAAAAAAAGAGTTCTGCTGGTGGAAACAATGGATGGTAACAGGCTTCCGTGAGTTTATTTTTCTAGTGTGAGGTTTTCAGCTGAGAATTGCCCTGAAGAGCTGCAGTAGCTAGATTTTTCTGTGTCTTCATATGCAATTGGAAAAAACCCACTTCATCTTGCTTGTGCTGTTTTATGTAAATTCACTTGGCTTAATCCCATTGCAGTCACGTTTATTTGATGATTCTCCATTAGCTAAGTACTGCTGGATTCTCCAGCACAATATGCATTATGGCAAGGAGTGAAAAACACAGGAGCAGGCTGTAGTGTTAGTGGCATTCCCTGCCATTGCCCTTTTGCTCCTGTTGAGCATTGTGTTTTGCTGTGGAATAGTAATGAGTCTTCACTGACAAGAGGTGAGGACAAGCATGACTGAGGAAAGGGAAACCACTTTGACTTCATCATTATCCTTAAGCTCCACAAACTGCCCTTTGGTGATTGATGGCCTTATGCCCACACATGTCTGTTCTTTTTCTGGCTCTTCCTTGCCTCATAGATTCCTTCTGGGTGAAGAAGCTCCCTTAAACAAAAGACAAACATCTCAGCATTGCTTCCACATTGGGAAGTGCTATTTCAGTTGCTAGGGGACATGCTTAGAAAAGAAAGCCAACTCTTAAAAACAGTATTTCTAGTTCAGGCAGTCTTACCTTGTGCTGTTCTGTTGTTTCAGCTAATTTTCTGAAGAATCATACCCTGGTTTTATTTTCCTATTAATATCTGGGGTGAAGTCTTTATTAAGACATAGGACTGCTTGAGAACTAAACTTACATGCATGCATACATCACAAGGAGCCTAAACTGAGTCACTTTCTATACTGGCAACATATTGCCAAAGTTCCTGGAGAGGAAGAAAGAGAAATGCTACAAAATCTAGAAACAATTGTGCTGCATTTTTTGGCCTTGGCTCAGGTTCAGTGTTGGAGTAGACCATACTGAATACAATTTAAAAAATTCAGCAGTATTCTTGTGAAAATGATCAGATATGTCTTGTGAGAAAATCAAATGGATCAGCAAATTTTCTATGAATGCATAGAAACACAGGTAGAGAGGTAATGTGCCTATATGCTCAGGCAGTACCTCTAGCAATGGAAACCAGGGATCTGGATGGAGGTAAAGAATTGCTAAGAAAGTCATTGTCCCCTGATTAAAAATTTCAAAAATACAGATTCATATAGCTGTATCTGAGGTTAAGTAGAATGCAGCACTGGTAAGGACTGAAATAAAAGTCCTTGGGGTGTATTAGGTAAAGAACAGTCTATGCCTGCAAGTAATTTTAGCAGCTAAATGGCTCTGCTTATTCTCTGATACCTAATGATAATGATGTCTTCAGTTTCACACACTGATTTTTAAACAATGTATGTCAAAATAAAGTGAGTTCCATAGTGAAATTAGCACGGTCACAGGTTTGCCTCCTTCTCCACACCTCATTGGAAACTCCACACTGTTGGAGCAAGCTAATTCCCTTATCCTCAAGGTGACTGTTGGAGTGGGGCTTAGATTGTTCTGCCCAGGCCGTATGCATGAAGGACCAGCTGATCATTAGCCATAACAACTATAATGATGCACAGCCCATCCTCTAGCAACTGCTCCAGTCATGCTCCCCGAAAATCTCTTGAAACCTCTAAGCACTGCATTTCCATTGTCAATAACAGACTTCTTGCCAAATAATCTCCTTAGTGGATTACAGACACACACACCCCCTTAGTTTTTGCAGTAATTAGTATTAAATTAAGTGTAGTTTTAGACAGAAAGAGGGTGGAAGGAAGAGCAAAGGAATTTAGTATTGGCAGAAGGTGCAGTATGGACAACCCTGGAACCACTAATCCATGTAAATTGTGGGACAAGGTCTGTGGGGTGGAGTTTCCTCCCTGCCTGTCTTGCTCCATGGGAGACAGTACTGGTCGGGAAGGAGAATTTGGGAATTACAACAACTGTACCTGCCACAGCCTTCAGGCTCTAGTATACTGGTGTAAGGCCACACAGGCGGTGTATTTACTAAAGACAGGCTCTTGAGGCACCCCAGCTGATCAGTTAGTTACACATGCCTCTTCTGTGTGTGGTAAGGGGAATGGTAAAATGTAAAGGGAAACTTTCCTTATGTGGCCCAAGCCAGATACAGCTACTAAAATCTGGCACCTGTATGTATGTGTGGTCAGATGCTACAGAAGAAGGGAGCTGCTGTATGCAGCAGGTTGTTTCATTGTGCTGAATATGAGATGAACTTGAAAACAATACCTGTGTTAGCAGAGTATAATGCAAATCAGTGCCAGGAGTATCTGTAATGAAACACAGGCCTAGTGAGAAGCTAGTATTCTTCTGTTTGTTGCTTGCTTTCCCACGTTTATGAAATAACATATGAGAAGAAATTAAAGGGTGAGGTGATAGGATAGGAAAGAGACACCCAGATACTGTAACTTGACTGACGCAGTGTGTCAGCCCAAGGAAGAAAAGCAAGCAGCAAGAACAGCTTCTCAGGCATCTCCACCCACCTAGCCAGGCTCAGCTTCTGGGCTCCGCAGGGTCTGGCCAGCAACAGCCTACAATATTTTTCCAAGATTTTTGAGCTACTTGGAAAATGAGTGTCATTGTCTTGGTTGAGAAGCACCAGCAGGCCTGTCCTTTTACCCATGGACTGCCTGGAGAACAGAGTGGCCAAAGCTGCTGAGGGCCATGAACTCTTTTCCTCAGTCTCTGCTATGATGCCGACAAGGGCTATGGCTGGCAGGGCTCTCTGTGCGTGTTGAGCAGTTGCAGAGCCATTTGCATTTGTAGCTGTTTCTGACTGCAGAAGATGGTCCCTACGTTTCAAACAGCACTCTTCTGAGCAACAGGGAATTCACCTTGCTGAGGTGGTGGTGCGGATGGGGATGACTACCACCACGTGTTTTGGTACTATTAACCATGCTCCTTTTCGGTTTGCTCCACAGATACTATGTGGGAAAGAGATCCCCCGCTGGGTGAACCGCCTGGCCTACTTCAGCTCGTGCATCCCCTTCCTCCAGAGCTGTCTCCCCAAGGAGTGGCTGACCCCAGCAGCCCTGCAGAGCCACATCAGCCTCGGCCTCCACAAGGAGGAGCAGGGGGACGCAACGGATGAGGAGTCCCCCTCCACCTCCGCAGCCCCCTCAGCCTCAGGCACATCGCGAACCTGTAGACATACCCGGGTCTAAACTGTGCCCAGCATGCCCTCAAATAACATTCCCCTCTCTCGTATGATTTGTTTCTCACACCCTTTCACACACCTTGGTTTCTCTCTTCTTCAATGGACAACACAGGGGAGGGAAGACCATTTTTACTAAGGAGATGAAGCTTCAGTCCCTTTTCCAAGGGCTGCCACTACAGTTGTTCGGCAAAATGACCGTGAACACCAACGCTGAACTGAGGAGTGTGGTGACTAAACTGGATTCTCCTCCCAGGCCCCCATGCGCCTCAATCCATGGAGAACTGCTGGCTCTCTCGGGCATGGGAACATATGTACATGCAGGGGGGGCTCCATACTGTGATGTTCCTTCTCTGGAACTGTTTTATCTTTTTATCTCTTCCCCTACCATGTGAGCCCAGCAGCCTCCTCTCTATTTTGGCTGGGTTTGCCAGTCCCCTGTGACAAATCTGCCCACACCCAGTGAAGGAAGCAGAGCCAGAACTTAACCTTCTCATCTCTTAGACCAGCAACAAGCTCCACTCAGCCCCATCCCTTTTGTAATTATCAGGTTTCTAACTCATGTGAAGGACAAATGAAAGGTGCTGCTGTTCTACAACCACCAGTTTTCAGTACTCAAATTTAAGAGCTCAGATGACTGTCCTGCTCTTGAAAATAACAAAGAACCTAGAAAATGAATGTGTTACCGTGGCTTTTCTTTGGGATCAAAAAGAGGATGGGGCTAGTGCTTAGAGGCAGCTACTAGGTGCAGAGATGACTGTTGAACATATTGGTGCTTTTTGGCACAGACCCCTCTCAGTTACCCTAATTCTAGGCAGCGTTCCTTGTTTCCTTTTTTTCCCCCCAGATTCCCCGAGGAATGTCTCTCCTAGCTGACATTTGCTGGCTGTTTTTGGGAGAAAGCTTTTGAGCACAAGGATGAGGGGAGAGAATCTGTTGGGAAGGTCAGTATTTCCTTCAGCTTTTCCTCGTGTACTCACAGACCTAAAACGTAGCTCCAGAGTCACGCTCCCCCAGCCTATTTTTGAGCCAACCCAAGAAGGTAAAAAATAAGTGATGAACCCAAAGAATGTCAACATGTTTCCTTCTCCTCCCTTTTTGGAGGTGGAGGGGGAAACTTAGGGCCACATCTGGAAAGCATGGATGACCCTTCCAATGCATGGGCCACCATGGTGCCTTCTGTTGTGCCCACTAGTTCAGTGGCATGAAAAATGGGCATAGCTGGCTCACTGGTCTCTCCAGGCTGGGTCTTGACAGGAATCCGGTTCTTGGATGTATTTATGCTCATTCTGACAGCTGATTAGAAAGCAGAGGAGGAGGAGGAAAGGACAAGTACACCAACTCTTCCACTTAATTACCTCACTAGGATTTCTAGTCAGAAGAGGTAGGAGAGAATTAAGGGGAAAATCCAGGCCCCCTCTCTTCCTTGCAGCTCCTCTTGGCTACACAAAGGAGGATGAAAAAGGAACAGGCACAGTGTTGAGAAGGGGTTGCCATTTTAGAAATGCAGTTCTCAGCAGCTACTACCAAGTCAGGACTTCCACCCTCCACCCAGAAAGAACTACAAGCAGCCCTTAAGATGGCTGGTTGTTTCCTTTTATTGGTCGCAATAGCATGCTAAGTCCAAACAGCTGTTTCTTTAGCTCAGGTATACAGAAGCGTGTGCATTCAGGGCTGAAGGTCTTGGCTATGATGTACATCATGTCTGCACAGGCAGTGCTTAATGGTTTGTTACATGTGCATGCTCTCAGTGAAGCAGGAGGCTTTGGAGAGTTCTATTGGATGGAAATATAACTCACAGGATGGCCTCATTCCGCCTCCTCCTGAAGTGATGCGTGTTTGGGCAACAAAACCTTTACAAAAAGCCTCTCATTTTCATCCTCTGAACAAATTGCTGCAAGTTCTGTAATGAACTAAAGTCACGTTCCTTATTAACTTTGGCCACTCACAGCCAATACTGCATTGTGAGCAATTCTGCAGCTCCTGGTATCCAGTCCAGCATCAATCTTGATTACCCTGTCTTGTCCAGGGATGTTTAATAAGATTGCCATCCTGTTCTCCATCCCACTGCCCAGAAACCATGTTACACAATGTACTGTTGCACTCCCTATTTCCCTGCAGGCATGGTCATTGCAGCCTAAACCAGCAGTGCAAGCTTCATTTTTTCTGAAGTTCCCAGGGCGCCTGCCAATAGCCAGCAGCACATTATGTGCAGTGAATTTTAAAATATCTTTTAAAGTCCTTCTTTGGAGGAAAGTGAGAAGAGGCTTTCCCAGAGCTTTTGCCTAGGCCAGGGAAACTGCAGTCAGAAACACCTAATTCCTGATGTGACAAAAGCCAGCCAGCCATCACCCTTGTGTTTCCGCTCTGCACCTGAACTCCAGATAAAGCACCATGTATACATCTAGGAGAGAACTAGGGCTCCAGAGGCATGTTTCACATGGAAAACCCTCTCATAGTATTTCACAAAGTAAAAAATGCTTAACTGGCTGTATGGTAACCTGGACAGGAAAGCTATATTCATCCTCTTGAGGATATGAATATGTGCTTGAAGTATTGTGAACAACACTTGGGGCAAGCTGTCAATGTCATAAAAAACAGATGTTTGTTTATCTACTTTTATGTTTGTCCGTCTGTTTATGACAGTATGGGTCACATCAAGGAGGCATCAGACCTCTGTTATAAATCAAAACCAGACTATATTCCAATCTTCAAAAGCATTTCTCCCCATCCCTCTCTGTTCAAGGTGACCAACCAACAATGACGTGAACAAAGGGACACTGTGGAAATAACATATATATTGATGATAGCTTTACCTATGTAATTTAACAGCATTTTAGATTATTAAACACAAAGACATTTTAAAAGTCTAATTTACTGTTCATCTGTGGCACACAGCATGTTTATTTTAGGCACTTTTCTTATCCCTCCAATTATCACAAAGTTATTGTTATTATGCAATTCTATCATATTTGTATTTAGTTACCCTTTTGCTTTCTCTTGTTGTGTTAGTGCATAACACCATCAGAAAATTTTAGATACTAACAGTTATCAATGAAAACAAAAGAGCAGCTTATGAACCTTAACAAGAGCAGCTCATGGCACTAGCACAAACTCTTAACCTTTCTTCTTACAGCCAGGACTTTTGGTGCCCTTTTAAAAGTTGGAACGAGAGGGCAACAACTCTTCAAATGGGCATCAGCAGCTGTGGGTTACATCTCTAGCAGAGAGCTAATAGTACTCAGGTGGGACGGTAAGACTGAAGGTGACGTTAGCCTAATGCTGGAATATTAGAGTTACAATACAAACTGTTTCTAGGGAAAGTTAGGGTGAGAGGAAAGAGGTAAGTAATAACCTCTCTTCTCAACATGACTGTATCTATAATAGCAACTCTCTTAATTTCAGGAGATTATTTTTACTGATTTTTTTGTCAGTGTGCTTCCTCTTCCCGAGTCTGTGATTTGAGGCCTACATCTCTCAAACTCTTAGAAAGTTTTAAAAGAGACAGCTGTGCTTTCAGAGGCCCTGTGTGAGCTGGTCCCCCAGCATTGAGCCTGTGCTCTGTGATGAGTTTGTCCCAGTCTCAGCACAGCACAGGAATGGACACAGATTGTTCTCTTGCTCTCATCACTCCCAGCTGAGAGTTCACATTTCTGGAATTCAGACCCATGTTGCTTTTGTATTATTGAGGTACTCAAGAAGCAGTCATTTCCTGCTACGTTACTTTTTTTAGTCTTCAGTTCTGTTTATTTGTCTCTAGGCTGGGAAGGCTCTCAGAACAAGTTAGTGGCAATAATCTTAGCTTATCTTCTTATCTGTGTTTGATTTTCTTCTCTTTTTAGTTCGTATATATGTGGTGGCTTACTGACATGTTCAGAAAACTGTAAAGTACCTCCACCAATTCCTTGATGTGGTTAATGGAGAAGACCAAAGGAAGTAATCATCAGTGTTTCATTTTCAAATGCTTTTAAATTACTCTTTGAGTTGAGGCAGCAGGTGCTCTGTTCCACTTTGCCCCTGCTGTGCTCGCCATCAGGCAACGATTTGGGTTGTGGAAAGGCTATGTAGTGACTCAGGAAGTATTTAAGAGAGGAACTTTCATGATGCCAGCTCCCCGCTACCATTACCACAAGCTACCAGAACATGGCAGAGCCTTTGGCTGCAGTAATATGTGAAAACACCATAGCCTGTGCCTGGAGAGTACATACTCTTGTCTCCAACATATCAGTGCTCCACAGTTGTGCATGTGGCTCTAGCCGAGAAGTGTTTGAGTGAATGACAGGGCACATTTAATTACTACCAGCAATGAATAACTAATAGCTCTAAATCTTGGAGTAAGACTGTCCGTTAGTGTGGTTGTAGCCAGCTTTGTTTTGAAAAGGCTGTAAAAGTTTATGGGGGTCCAAGGGGATTGGGATAAGGAATAACAAGTCAGGAAAACAGGCAGTATGATCATGGCAATCATTTCTCCTTAGGAAACCAGGCTACAGAATGAGAGACATGGCTAGTGGCCAGATCTTGATGACTGCTTTAATCAATGAGCTTTGATAGAAAGTTCAAAATTACACAAGGCAGCCCTCAGTAAAGATGTGTGTTCACCCCAAAAAAAGCTGGTGGGGACTGCATGTGCAGCTTAAGTGTTGAGCTGGCTTGTCTCTTGTTACAAGTAAAGTTTCAGCTAGCTAAGTTCTGGTCATCCACTGGGTGAATACTAACACAGCCTTCAGCTCTCACCAGAGATGGCAGAGGCTGCATATGCTTCTCCCCAGTGGTGCCTTCCATGCTTACTGATCCTGCACGGCAATGTTTCCTGCTATTCTAGCCCTGCTCTCTCTCCCACCCTGCCAAGGTATCCCAGGTGTAAGTTGCAGAAGCAATTAGCCTCTCACTGCCACTTGCTTTCCTGAAACTTCCCTGACCTCAGTTCTGCAGGCTGGCTTTTCTGATGTGTGTGGGAAGGTGAAATCCCTAGCTCTGTTGAGATTCAGTGAACTAACCAGTTATTTGAACTAGTCATCATTTGATTGTGATTTTGTGGAGTGGCAGATTTTTGCCTCTGAGTTCCACTTTACCCAAGCCAAGTCCTTTTACCAAATACCCCACAGAAACACAAAAGGAAGTTCAGAACACAGAAAAATGTCAGGAATCTGAGTCAAGTCCTCTCACTTGACAGTCTTTGTAAGAGGCTAGTAACCCTACATACATGAGATGCATCTCTGTTGCTGGAAGTTCTTACAAAGTACATATATGCAGTGCTAAACCTTCTTTAGGCTCCAGACTGCAGTACCTGGAGCTCCTCAATCAAGAAAAGGCAATTCTGGCCTCACTGACAGGTAGAAGAGCACTCTCTTCACTGCTGGGAACACTGTAGAAGCTACCGATGCTCACATGGATTCTTCTTCATTAGGCACAGCATGAACATTTGTTTCTTCCCAAACTATTCGCTGCAGGCTTTTCCTCTGTCTGCTGGAATGGACTTGCCTGGGGAAACTTGTTCTTTCTTTTGCCTTTGAGGTCCTTGAAGGGAACGTCTCCTTAGGGGCTTCCTGTGCCAAACCACCTGGCCACGTGGTAGCACTGAGCTCCTCATCAGCCTCAGCGTTCTCTTGAGAGTCTTCTTTGTTGTCTTTTTGTTGTTTTCTCATTTCTGTAACTTCAGAGGTGACCTCACTGAAGATGAACTCCTCTTCTCGTACACATGCAAAGGGAATTTTATCTTAGTAGGATAATTCCGGGTCAGGCCTGGGTTACTGCAGTTTTGTGGACGGTGCTTTCATCTCACCGTTAGGGACTATGCCGTAGTGACTAACTTGAATTTTCAGCCCTGGCATACAGACAGACTGAACTGCCACTCGTGGATGTAATTACCGCAATAACAATAGCACAGTATACTCATACAATGTTTTGTCATATTAGGGCATTCACAGGTACCAAAAGTAATCAGCAGTAAGAATAGGAGCATAATGTGTAGCAGCTCTAATCCAAAAATTAGAATGCCACTGTGCTAGGTGTGGTACAAACACCTAACAAAACCAGCACGTTTGCACAAAACAAGCTTCCAGGAGGAATAATGGACGGGGAGATTTTGTTCCACATGCCATAGGTGGTGGATGAAAAAACCCAGGGGCAGAAGCCTCAGAGGGGCTTCAGGGCAGCCATGGAGCCACATCATTTTAAGTGTCGATTCCCCTCTCGGCACACACCTGCTGTTTAACGGCACTCCCCGGCCTTAAACCCTAGCTGCAGGCAACAGCATGGCTCCAGCCCCTTCCTTTCCTTCTCTTAGATACAGCGGAAGCCATCTAAGGATTAAGCACCTTGGCTACAGCTGGCGTCGGACACGGGAACGTGCCCCCCAACAAACGTTTCTCCTCAGGGAAGCCAGCAGGGTAGACGAAACCAGTCACAGGCCAGGCTGGTACCAGCGTACCGGCTGTGCCGCGCCGGGAGAAGCGCGGGTAAGAGCGGGCAGGGGCCGGCGGGCTGGATGCCGAACTCCGCCCGGCCCCCGCCGACTCCTTCTCCCACACATCCCACGGGAGCACGGCAGGCGGCGCGGGACGCAGACGCCACGGCGGAACCCAGTTTCCCCGGGCGCGTTGCCGTGGCGGAGGGGGCCGCTGTGGCGGGCGGACCCGCGCCCCAACGGAAGCACTGAGGCCTGTTCGGAGGCGGGAGCTGCCCGCCCGGGGCCTATGGGGAGGGAGGGGCATGGAGAGGCTCCGGAGGCTGTGGAGGGGCCGCACCATGACTTTCGGGGTCCCCCTGTTGGTGAGCACTGCGGGAGGGGGCACCGGCACCGGGGAGGAGGCGGCGCGGCCGCGGGGCGGTCCGCTGCGACGCCAGGCCCCGCCCCGGCGGTTCCCCGTGAGGGCGAGCGGGCCCCGGGGGTGCCGCCGTCCCGCCGCTGCCTGAGGGACGGGGACACGGGGACGGGGGCCTGGCACCGTGAGGGCACGGCTCAGGCCGTGTGCGCTGGGCTGTGTGTTGCTGTCAAGGGGACAACGGCGGATGAATTAATGCCGGCTGGGAGGAGGAACGGGGGCGCGGGGGGCATGTGTGTCCGCGGGCGGGCCGTGCTTCCGTCCTCCGCCGTGGTCAGGGCTGGAGGGTGCCCGGGGAGGGGGCGAAGGGGGGGCCGCGCTCTGCCCGCCGGTTCGGCGGCGGCCTTCGGAGGTCCGGTGTCGAAGCACACCCCCGAAGTTATTCCTAACTAAAGGGTGAGGGAAACGCATCGTGGTGTTGTTGGTTTTTTTCCTTTACGACGCTGCTTATGTGTTTGTCTGAGTTTCTTCAGGTTCTCCACGGGTTTTAAACGGCAGCGGCGGTGTTGGTCTCATGATTTGTACCTCAGAATGAGTGGAAAGGATTTTGAGTTAAATGAGTTGATGGGTTATGGGTACAGTTGTGTTCGAAGTGACAGGTGAGGTGTAACTATTTAGAGTAGTCGAGGTTAGAAAAGATCAATAAAGTCAAAGGAATAAATCAAAATGATAAGATGGACAGCATAATAGATTGCACTTGCCTGTCCTAAGTACCTGTGTGCATTAGAGGAAAAATTAAACAACTCAGATGCACTTATGGATAAAAACTCGGGAAAGAAGACAAAAGCAACAGCCAGGACAGTATGGTTTCTGTTTATGCAATTCACGTCTCATTTTCCATATATACAATCGGTTTAGAAAAAGTCAGCAAATTTCAAGGTGGGTAAAGAGTAGGGCAGAGGATAATTCCAACATTTTTATAATACTACTAGAGAAATTAGTGTCATTCCCTTCAAATGTGCAGCAACATGCCTCAGAAAGAGGGAGTGGTCTAAAGAAGGACAGTGACACTTGTTAGAGTTAAAAAAGTTCGAGGCTGTTTATTTTAAAATAATACATTCTAGAGTAAGGACTTTAAGTGGAAATATTCACACAGCTGAACACACTGAAGTATCTTTTCTCAAAATATTGATGAAGACATTTTTAAGAAATTAGAACGTTTAAAATAACCCAACCCAACCAACAAACTAGTGTGATAATACTACAGCTGTATGAATCATTTGCATCAGAAGCTCTACTCCCTGATATTCCAGACAGCCTCTTCCTATAAGACCTTGCATAAAGTGATCGAGCATAGTGTTACAGCTGCTTAGATATCCTGCTGCATTGTAGGTATACCTAAAAGGCTGTCCACAACTTTTCTGCTTTCCTGCTTAGACTGGATTTATTTCATTTTCTAATTTTGCATGTCATTTTTTGAGTGCTCTGACATTATTCTTTAGTTTAATAACAGCTTTCTTAGATGTTTGATGTTGGATATAGTTTTAGGTCACGGTCCTATTGTTTATGTAATTTTTTGAGGTTTGCTACTTCTCTCTCAAAATGAGGGGAACGCAGAACGCAGGCAATTTAGTACTCTACAGCTCAATTTTAACTCCATAAAAGGTTTGGGGAAAATATTACGTGATTAAATTAGAGATACTTAGAGGTAGTGACCTGATGGAGAAAAAAAAGTCATCATTGCTTTTCAATAATAAATATATCAGATTTGATATTTGATAGGTTAACTGGTATAGTAGGTGAGGAGAGGCAACTGGTACACAAGGTCTTGACTTTAATAAAGCTTTCTACATTACCTTCCCTGTGAGAATTGAACTTCAGCAAAAGTATGGCAGAGATATGCTTCTTGTCATTTGTGTTCTTGAAGATTTGAAAAAATATAGAATGTAGTTATCAGGTGCCTTCCAAATTGAAAGGTATCTTGGGTAGGGTGGGTCCTGCGGAAAAATATTGTGAAAAAACAGAAATGTCATTATAAGACACAGAAACTTGTCAAAAGTAAAGTAAAACGTGGAATAGGACTCTTCCAGTCTGCTCAAAGTCCTCAGCTGGAGTAGTTTTCAGCTTTGTGGTGCCATTGTAGAGATGATGAAAACAAGCTGTAAAGTCTAGAGGAGAGCAACATGAAAGATACAGCAGACTTTCCACCTTTAAGAAATGCTTGAAGGAATCGTCTTTGTTTATTTTAGAAAGGTCTGAGACATTCTGTACATCATATATCGAGAGTGGTGATTGCTTTTCATCGCTTGGGAAAGAAGTACCAAAATAAATGAGCTTTAGATCAGATGTTAGGAAAATACTACTTTTTGTTAGGAAAGAGCACTCGTGATACATACTTAGGGTTTTTAAGGAGAGGTTGAACAACCATCTGGCAGCAATGTTGTAGATTTTCTCAATTCTGCTTCGGTGCTGGAGCTAGGACTTCAGCTTCCCAGGCCAAGGTAGAGCTGTTTGTTGTCCTTTTGGCTCTCCTAGTGTTTTTGCATGATTTGCCATAGGTCATACCAGAAATTTTTCAGACTGGTTTCTTTGACTTTGTATTGCCTAATTTCATTCCATTTCTGTTACTGCAGAGCTCTTTCCTCCAGAGACAATATTATATAGAGAAATATTATATTTCCTTCCAGGGTTTCATGTCTCCCTGCCTTAAAATCTTTCTCCCCTGTCAATATTTCAGAATGTTTCTGTGTTGCTGCCCAAAGACTTCCCAAGGAGTAAGAAAAAGGAAAATTCATGCAGTTCTTTTTAGTTCCCCAGCTGTCTATTGAACTCTGAAAGCATCTTTGAAGCTGAACAGAGTTGTGCTAAAAGATCAATAACAGCAAAAAAGACACTAAATCTATGCACAGAATCGGGAGCAGCATGCCTTTGGAACCCTTTAAATTCTGCTGAATTTGTTGATAATACTGAAACCAAAGGTTTCTGTTAGATTCTTGCATCCTGTACATCATTTTTTTTCACTAGATAGGTACAGGACTTTATACTTCAGTACCGCTGGACTTTTCATCAGTACCATATTTGCCTTTTTTATGAAAAAAAAAATCAAACTGCTTTCACATCTTCCTTTCTTACACTGCATATTTGAATGAAAAGTCCCTGTGCCACTTTTTCTAAAGGCTCCAAGGTCAAAGAGATTATAATTCAAAGGCAGATGACTGCCTCATTATACACATGCACACACAAATATATATTAAAATTATTTCTTACTCTTTAGTGTAAATTATCTTGATCCTTTGTTCTTTTGGGCTTAGGGCTGTTAGAATATTTCAGTGGAGAAGGAATTTTTGTGGTTGATCTTTAAACCTCAAACTGACAACAGCTTTCAGAGTAAGATGTGTAAATCACAGTTTTCAGTCATACTTTCTCAGAAGATAAGAGTGTTTCTTTGTGAGCACCAACAAGACTGTAGGGGGTAGGAATTAAACCTGCAGGAAACCTTGATTTGTGAGTGTTTCCTTTAATTCTGTAAACTTCTCAGATAAGATACCTCTTCATGGCATAAAACAGTAAGCGTGCAGGAGAGAGTGATGTAACCTGGCATGGGATATCTTAACAGCTTGAGTGCTACAGGGTGAGTAGTCCTAAAGCATTGGTAAAGATGGTAACATCTGTGTAGATGTTGGGATGAACTCTAGCGACCTTACAGATGTATCTGTAAAATATGCTGTTATGATGGAGGGCTATGCCACCTCTGTGGTAACTTAAACATCTTTGTCAGCTGTATTGACATCTCTGTTTCTTATTATGATAATGGGAGCTCTTTCTTTATCACATGAAGCTTAACTTACAAATTTTCAGGATACTTGGTTCTGTTATAAAAGAAGAGCTTCAGTCACTGCTGTTTTATATTCCACAGTCAATTCTACCTGACCAAAAGGGATGTGTCTGCTGATGTCCTATTGCTGCTGTGATGCTTCTGTAAGACCTTGAGAGAGCAATGCTTTTTGGTGTTACAGCTAGTGGATCCAGTGTCATACCTTTGTTAAGATTCACTGAACACGTAAGGTTACTTCTCTAGTGCAGTTAGAATGTTTGAAGGTTGCTGGAAGTTATTTTTTCAGACAAGTATAAATGGTGATTCTAGATCGTTGATGAAACATGTTTGGATTTCAAAATTGCAAAGTAGTAACAGTTTTAAAACACATGTTAAAACCCATCTATTTCATATGCTCACACCACTTTCCAAAACTTACGTTTGTGATTCTGTCTCTGTCCAATTCTAGACAGGGATCTTTCATACTCTCTAAGTTGAAAAAATGAATGTATAGGTGCAGTTCCAGTTCTGCTGTCAACATGTTACAAGGGAAAAATTAAATTCTGAGGATCTGAAGTGGCATCTTAGCAGACAGAAAATATAGTCTGTGGCTCATTTGGTGATTTTTATTGCACACCTGAAATAAGTATATTGCACTATATATGTAGTGCTGCAAGTTTCAAATTGGCAGTATGTTGCAACATTCTCCATATATATAGCTGTAGATTTTGACTTCTTTTCATTTTTCTGTGGTTTTTTTTTCCCCTCATCCTGAAATGACTGTACTTTTACACATACTTTGCTTCTCCTTCTGGATCTTGTCTTTGGTGTTGCCAAAAAGATGGGGGTAGCTTGGAACAGTGAAAGATTTTTCTGTGAATAAACATGTTTCTAAAATTTATTTCCATCAGTGTTTATGCATACAGACTGTACTACAATGCCACCTACATTGCTGCCTTGAACAGTGCAAGTTTACTTTGATAAACACTTTGTCAAGAGACACCAAGAATGCATATCATGTACAGGACAAGAAAAACGGTCAGATAGAGAGAGTACCTAACAATGCTGCAGCAATGTGGTCAGTGCTTCCAGGCACTGTTAGAGAAGGTAAGTGGCATCTCAGGCCCTTGTTAATGAACCAGTTGCCTCTCAGCCTTTTTGACAAACAAAACACTTTTCCCAGACATCAAGACATGAAATTACGTCTGTGGATTAGTTTTGTTCACTGATGAAGTCAGGGTCATCCAGAAGCCATGACTGATGCTCAGAATTGTTTCGCAAATACTGTGAAATGGTATTTTATTGTGCTGTGAGTCACTGAAAGTGGAAGTTTTACAGGGTTAATGAGTAGGGAAACTATGTTTTTATCTTTTAAATGTATTTCAATAACTAAGTTTCCAAAGGGTCCTTTAAATACAACATTCCTAATTCATCTCATAAAGAGCTGCTGAATTTTGAGTCCTGGGGTATGCTGAATACAAAGCATATTTCTTTTCCCATGGATTCTGGAGGATCTGTCCATAAAAGATAATATGAATGCTGAGAAATATGGAAAATTCTTCTCAGGAACAATCACATTTCTGAGACCTATTGTTGGCATCAGTGTCTGTGTGTAGAAGCTGTTATTACATTATCTTCTGATATTGTTTGAAAAAGGATTACTACAGTCAGCATTTTTTCAATTTTAGATATGTCAGTGTTACTGTTAGCATAATTTACATCATTGCCTTGACCAATTAATAATACTGAATTGCAGGACTTTTATTAATATCTATTACTTCATACAACTTTACAATAAAATTTGACATATGCAGAACAGTTGATTTAAATGTTAATATGCTTTTGAGAGATGAATAGAAGTTAACATTTACCCATAAGAAAAGAATTCTGACTTCTAATATTTGTAGATAAATTGTGATTGCCTGTAAAAGTCACAAGTACTACTTTTGTAGTCTAGAAAAGCAATAAATACAAAACCATTTTTAGAATTTTAAAATGGTTGCTCCCAATCAGTGAATCACATAGTGTTGCTTTTATGCTTCAATGACTTGTAAATATTGGGTCTCTAAGCTTATGATGAGATATGTCTTTGACTTCTGCTGCGCTTCTGCTTTGCATCTCCTGTTCATCCGTTTGTGTTTGAATCCACAGTGGAGTGTGGAGCTGTTCCAGACAAAACCACCCCCTGGAACTGTTTGTGCCAGAGTAGAAGCCACTGTGTTTAAGCTGAATGGGCTTCTGTGGACTCCAGTTTGTGCAATCTGAACTAGCTGACTTCCATTTTGGAGTTGACTGTCAGGCCTTAAAATTTCTGAGCTCATCTTTTGAATCATCACCTTAAACTTTTCTTTTGATTCTTAATCTTTGAGTGCTATTTTCCAGATAAATGTTAAATAAACAAATAGGCACTCTTCAGTACTCCAGATTTCCCCGTTTCATTTTAAAACATGAAGAGTGTATTTGCATTGTTGAATGCTGTAGAATGGACTACTCTGGCACTCAGGGCAACTGAGGTTCTATGTTGAGCCTCAGAACAGGAATGTAAGTACAGACTTGCCGGCTTTCACTTTGTGTGTTTAGTCCTGCTCTAAGACTCCACCTTCTTCAAGGGGTGGTGAATGTAAAGATGTAAGATTAATATTTATTCTCTAGGACATTTCATCTTCATCCCCTGTCTAGTGTTGTCAGTAAGGAAGTATTACCTGACTAGTAGTGGTTTCTTTTTACATTCTTTAACGCAGGTTTCAATTTATTGCTGTTTTGAGCTGGAACTAACACATCGCAAGAACACCAGGTTGCCATGGTGTAAATAGTTTCTCACTGTAGTGTAACTTGGCTAGATTTGAACCTGTGAGTAATGGAAATCATAATTTTAATAAGGAGTCAAAATTTTGGCTTTTAGAAGCTTATGAAGAAAGAGAAGGTGGTGTTCAGAAACTGCAGCTTGACCACCATGGCAGACTTCATTTTCAAACTGCTGCAGCTGCTGCGTGAAGTTCCCTTGTCATCTGAGCAGCCCAAGCAATGCGCGCAATGCAAAATGACAATCTTGTGGCTGAATATGTCCTTTCTTTGCTAATGCTTGTGCTGAGGAACATATGGGTTTCTGTCTCTTCTGCATTGTTCTTAGATTGGTTTCTATTAAATGCATTTTCTATGCTTTCCAACCTGTTATGAAATGGAAATTGTAATAGACAAAGGTTTTGTTTTCTTTCTGAGACATAGAGTAGTAACATTGAGAGGGTACAGACAATTTTTGTTGTACTTTGGCCTGTAGCCGTTCATATTTGCAATCTCCACTGCTTTGAACATACTCTATATTGAGCCAATTAGCCCGATACCTTGGGTCAAGTTTAATGTTCTGCGCAGAGTTCTTTCACATGCTGTGAAAACGACACTCTTAGGCTATATCAGTCAGTTATGATTTGCTCCAGTTTATACCAGCTGCTGTCCTGGGTTGCCAGCATGGTATCCATGCGGTCATCTACTGGCATGTTTCATCCATTTTTGAATGTAATGCGGTAAAGTCTTTCTGCAATTTGTGAATTCTAGTATGCATATTAAGTCAGTGCATTCTCTTAACTTTCTCATGCTTTTGAATGAACTACTAAGGGATGTATAGTTTGGGGTTTTGTTTTCCCCCAAAGGAGGCCTCTGATCTGAACTTAAAACGATTTCCATTTGTTGCAGACAAGAAGAAAAGGTAGATGCTGTTCTACTCCCATCGAGGGTGGGGAGAGATCTAGTAAGTTTCTGAGAAGACTTTGAACTGTTTTTCTCTCTTCTCAGCAGTTTCAGTGTTAGAGCCAAATACTGGAGCGACTGTGGGAAATACACTCTTGAGAGTTAGAGCTGGCAGAGGAGGGCGCTTCAGGTTAAGATGACTTGCCTGGTTCTTTTCTGGCACTGGCAGTTTGCCCTGCTACTTTATTTAGGGAACAAAATAGAGACTTCAGTGTTCTGGGCTGTCAAATTGCCATCTTTCACCAGTCTTGCACTGCACATATGACAGTTCTTTAAAAAGGAAACCCCAAACCCCTTTTTACTGTGATCACTGCAAGCTAAAATAAAATAATTCACATGACTGTTTTGAAGCTCCTGTTGAATACTTGGAGGGTTTTGTAGCAGCAGCCTTGAAGAAGAGCTTAGAAAATTATGTTCCTTCTCCTGTGATATATATCATAACATTTTCCACGACTGCAGGATCTGTGTTGCCAGCACTTAATATTGTGATTTGGTTAATTTAGGGATTATGACATGTAATTTTGTAGTCTGGCTTTCACAATTGGCACTATAGCAGGAATGGCTTTCTCTAACCACAGGGCCACCTGTAGTGTGGCAAACTGCTGGTGCTGGCAGAGAAATAGCTTCTTGTTATTTTGTTAACCCAAGGAACTGAAGGTGGCTGCTTTAGATGATACAGGAAACTAAAAAAGTGGGCATCTGCTGTAAGCCCCAAGTTCTGCTGTTACGAGTCCTCAGTGACCATCTCACTGTAGTTGGTGGCAAATACAAGTATTTTCCATCCTAAGATACAGTTCGGGGGATCAGTCTGATGCCATCCATAACTGATTGCATAACATACTTCCCAATGGAGAAGTGAACAAATAGAATTTTTAAGAGTGTTATTAAAGAGAATTTTATGTCATTTTTTTACATAAACCATTTATTGAGGTTGCTGAGTGTATGTGACAGATGGTGCTCTTATGTCACATCCTATCTTTCATTTTGTTTTGGAACATGCAAGTCTTCCATGCATGCGTAATTGCATTACAACATTGTAGGGCTTTTTTTGTGTACTCACTGAAACATAAAGGAATAATCCAATGTGAGATCTTTAATGGGGGGTTGTGCTAGCAGTGCTGTTAAGCTGCTTGCTTTGGTGTTAAGTGCTGGCTAACAAGTATGTTTTATGATCTTTACCTTCTTAAGGTAAACTTCAGGTGTAAAGGAGAAAGCGAGAAGTTATTATCGTAGAAACATAGAATGTTTTGGGTTGGAAGGGACCTTAGAGATCATCTAGTTCCAACCTCTCCTGCCATGGGCAGGGACACCCACTAGACCAGGTTGCTTATCATTTCATCAATCTGCTGAATGCATTCAAGTAACTAGACAGATGATGTTCACTACATAATAACGTTTTTTGCTTCACATTCCGAAGCATATAAAATGAATAGTTCCTTCACAAGGAAAGAAAGCAGGTATATTTGAACTTTCCAGCTTGAGTACTCTTCAGATGCCAGTGCTTTAACATTTTATGGTGGACGTTAAGTATCTGTATGATTCTAAAATCAGATTGAAGAAAAATATATCTTAATTTTCATTGTATGTGGCATTACTTTTCCCCTTTCAGTTAACTGGGGAGTCAACTTGAGCCTGACTTCATTAGGATGTTGCCAACTTAACTGTTTTGTTTATATGGCATCCTGAATACTGTCTACTGTCTCTTTTATGTCTGGACTAGTGGATGGAACATACTGGACTTTGCTGTTGCCCTTGGCTTACATTGGGCAGATCTATCCATTGTAGTGCTTTTTTAACTGAAGAGTATTTTGCAAGGAATGTAGAGATTTATTTTACAAATTGGGAAACTAGAAATGTAGGTGAGAGACACAGAATATGCAAAGCCAACAAGCCGGTAATGTTGCTGGATATTTTAACTTGAGTCTTATCCCACTTCTATTTATTTTGACTGGTGCCTCTTGATTCTTCATTGTTGTTTGTATGTATGCGTTCTTCCCTTTAAATACAGTTAACTTAAATGAAGGTAGTGAGGACATCTTCCCTCATAATGCAGAAAAGAGAAAGGAAGCGCTTAAAGCAAGACTAATATTTCCACTCAATGCATTGTCAGTCACTGAATCCTTTACTACCTTTAATGCTATTATAGTTGCATAAATTCATTTATACCTTCTTTTATTGGCTTTTGAACACAGTTTTAAAAAATCTAATTGACTGAATAGCTGTCCATTGCTGCTCTGGCTTGTGGAGATCAAGGCAATTCATGCTCAGGGCTGTCAGCTAACTGTATTGATTGATTGATTGGTTGATTAAATGAGTGCTGAATATGACTGATTCTGGTCTGGTTTTGCAGTGAAGTCTTAGACATCATGTTTGGTTCTTCAGAACATTGGTCAAGTAAATGTGTAAACATATTATTTATATTTTTGTGTTTATTCTGTGCTTTTGAAAATTATTTAATCTTAATCCTAACCTTCCAGCATTACACTGTGTAGTATTTCAGTGGCATTTGTAATTTCTTATGGCATCAGTGTGCTTTGATGCAGCCTAAACTGGTGTTTCATAGTAAGATAAATCAACCATTGCAGTATTGAAGTGTAAAGGCAACTATACTGGTAATGCCCGATGAGTGAAATGTGCCAATTTGCCAGGCTAGTTACACTGCTTATGCTGAACGAAGAGCAAAAGCACATCAGAAACCAAGTGGGTTTTTTTCCCTTTAGTGGTATGAAGGTGATGTGAGAAAAATTACAGACTCAAGCCAAAACCTGTCTAAAGGGACTGAGAGGTGTGTGTATATCAACTTCTTTATCAGGTGTATAGCTGAAGATGTAAAATGCCCTGTATAATAGATGGTTGCTGTCAAACAAGTGATAGGATGTCATGAGACAAAGTGAGTAGCACATGACTTCTTTCATTCAACAACCTTCTTACTTGATTTCCTTTAGTTACAGTGTATATTACATAGTTTTAAATGATCAAAGCTAAAGAATGTAATATTTACCTTGGAGCATGGCTTTGTAAGCCACAGTGTACCCTTTAATTATGTTAAATAATAGTTGGGTTATGAGGAACAGGCCAGTTAAAGGTCTTTCTCTTGTTCATATTGCCTCTCATAATGGTATATACTTCATGCAAGTTTGTTGTTGGGCAAACTAATTTTTAATTGATGTCACAAGTAATGGCTACTTTCTGCCTGGTTTAACAACTGTGTACTGAACTATTTTTAGTGCAGTTGCTTTTGCCCTGCCATAGCCACTCTGACAACATGGTAATATACACAAAGGCCATAAGCTGTGGTTTGTAACAGCCTTAAACTTGTCTATTGCACTTAGGACTCAAAGTTTGTTAAATTAACTCATGGGCTGTTAATTAATGTAATACTTGTTAGGAGTTAAAGAAGATCATCTGATGAAAATTTATGCTGAGGTGTCAACCATATTGAAATTCAATTATAGTCTGATCCTTATGCATTACCATATCTTCAGCTGACAAATCTTATACTTGGAATAAATCTTGAATAATGTTCATGTTCTTTTTAACCATTTTGAATACTTTATTTTCTGTTTCTTGTTATTCTTTCTTAACAAGATAATGACATGAGGAAGACTTCCTCCCCCCCCCCCTTTATACAAATACCATTTTTTC
>JANZLQ010000032.1:15978910-16001853 GCA_026212715.1 Elanus axillaris | reverse complement strand
CTTGTGCCCCTCCAGCCTTCTTGCTGGCTGGGCATGAGAAGCTGAAAAATCTTGACTTAGTATAAACACCACCCAGCAGCAACCGAAAACATCAGAGTGTTATCAACATTCTTCTCAGACTGAACTCAAATCACAGCACTGTACCAGCTACTAGGAAGACACTTAACTCTATCCCAGCTGAAACCAGGACAGTGTTGCAGTCAAAACATTACTCTGGTTCACAGACATACTGCAGTTTGTTTCAAAGCATTGAGTTGAGATGGTGACAACTGCAGTAGCAAAGTATTTAAATAAGGTTGCAACATCCACCCAAAAAGGGGAATAAATCTGTGAGTGACTGGAGAAGACTATGCTGAGTTGCTTGCTGGTATATTTATATTGCTGTTGTTATGTAAACTAGCTCAGGTATGTCTACAGGAGTTGCACACATAGATGTGCCCTGACAGTACAACTAAAACTGTCTGTTGGTTATTGCTTCTATTTTACCTGCCTATGAACTCCACCTGGATAAGATTTCTGTACCCCAGAAGTTTGGTTTGTTTCTTTGTTTGCTGTGTTTTGGTTTTTTTCTGAAAAAGAAGCATTACAGAATTAAACGTAATTTAAAGGTTATTGTAGTTAGTATGATTTCTGAACATTCTGTCATGTCTCTATGTCACGTTATTTTCTTCCTTTAAATAATGTATTTCATATGAGGTGAAGATTTTAAAACAAAATCACCTAAACCTCTGAATATCTGGCATTTTAAAATTACACTTATATTTGTGGCATGTCAGCAGATTGTCCCCATCATTAAATGTATTGCAAGCTACTAGTGCTAAATAGAGCTGCTTTACTGCAAGCTGTCTTGTTTATCTTATTTGAGGACCTGCATCTGTGTTAGAAACAGTATTTGCTCTATTTGCAAAGCTACCAAAGATACTAAGAATTTAACTGAGAAAGAAAACAGTGTTGTAGCAGGATGTAAAGGTGTGTTTTTCACTTTCTTGCCCCAAATTGTTAAATTGACTGAAAATTGCAAGGTGTTTTTATTGCAGTTCTCAATGGATAAGCATCCATGCTTGAAATCATATTACACCTTGGTGTTCCAAAGATCCTAAGTCTGACCAAAACTTGACTGACTTCACCATTTCAAGGAGTAATCTGGATAGGCCAGTTCATTGTGTTTGGACTGGACTGGCAAAGCCCATGGTGGTGTAGTTTTATTCTAATGACAACTAATGGACTTAATGCTATTGCTGCCAGCCCAGGTCATTCATGCATTCAGTTATCTTCTGTGTTCTGCAGGCTTTCTGCTTGATTTTTGTTCCACATGGATTTAGACTCATCCTCTATACTTCCAGGTGTGCTAACACCCCATACGAATGCCAAGGTCAATTTAAATTCGCACTGTTAGTGCTCAAAATACTCTAAATGGCTTATTTTTTTTATTAGAGTGAGGGAAGTGGAATTTAAACACTCAGTATCTGCTCAGCTAAATCTAAACGTATGTTTGTGCTTATGTGAACTAAGTCAGGGATTCATCTTGCTCATGTTTCCATTGTCTTAAATGAAATGCCTAGTTTGACATAGCTATGCAGGCAGCCCATATAGATGGTTTGAGAGAGAAATGCCCCCATAATGTGCTTCATTCATTTTTAAAATACATGCTTAAGAAATATGTTGTTCACTTTTGATCAATGGAAAAGTAGCGAGATTGAGCTCAACACTTTATTATTACCCCATTTCAGTGAGATGAGTACCATCCTTAGTGTATGAATATATTTATATTTAATTTGACCAGTGAATGGTAGGTGAGATAAACCTCTGCCTAACTTAAGGTGCAGATGAGTTAGGTTTTTGGACATATATCTTCAAGTGGGATTTATTTTCTCTCGCACACCCATCTCTATTCAGCTGACTGCAGGAGAAGCCTAAATAGAGACTTGAAGCATAAAGTCAAAAGTTTAGATGGATAAAATTAGGTGACATGAAGCCTGCCCTTAAATATTCTTTCTCTGGAGTTTCATTGGCAAACTAGTGGATGGCTTGAAGGCAGAGGAACTCTTATTTAATCTGTTGTTTGTGTCTGAGGTATTCTGTGATTCTGGAGAGTTTCCTCCATGATTTCATAGGAGGTTGTATTAAAAACATCCTGTTTGATTTGAGTGTGAACAAAATCAGAATATCTTTAATTGGTGTCTGGTGGAATCTTTTGGATGGGTAAGGTATCCTTTCTAAAGTTGTCAGCAAGGGAATGCGGAATGATTTTAGCATCTGTCACTGAACTTGGAAGAATAATTAAGTCTTCTCATCTAGCATTTTAGCATTTATTTATTTATAAATGCATTTTTATGTGTTTAACTGATTTCAGTAAGCTAATTACACAAACACAGTGTGGCAAGGGATTGATGTTGGTGATTATTGTTTTCTTCTTTTTTTTTCCTTAAGCAGGTCAGGTTGGCCTGAGTCTTAAATCTAATGAAGACAAACTTTGACTAACGTCCTTGTGTAAGTAGATTTAGTAGATTTTCAAAGACTAAATTCATTAATGAGCTTAGCTGTAGGTCCTCCAAAAATTAAGAAAATAACACACTGAAATGCTGTTTGGTACTTTAAAGAATGTGAGAGGCATACATTTATGACTGCTTATAAGAGGAAAAAAAAATCTTTGTCAGTCATTTATGTAATGAAGCACATTTTACTAAATTAAAGCAGACCTTGCTTTCAAGCATGGCCTGCTTAGTGGAGAGCTTTAGAATTGGATGTTAAGCGAGGCAGCCTGGCTCCTGATTGATGGCTAAGCAGGTGCCCTTACAGTGTCTTTGTTTCTGCTGGCAGGGGGAATTTGGAACTTCTTACATCTTTTGACCATTTTTTTCGGTTCAGAATCATCCGAAGTAGTAATTTCAGTCCTTCAATATGGCACAGAAATGAAAGGGTAGCAGAGCTTTTCATACTCTGTATTGTGGTGGTACCAGATGTTCAGACATCAGTTTTCTTTCTTGTTTCAGATCAGTCCAGAGGGATTGTATGGAAATGAGCTCTTTTATCCGTGCTATTCTTGAAGATTCTGAGTTCAGCTGCTAGTGTTGGGTTCTTGCATTGATTTCAGCAAAAACTAGTCCATTTTGCTTGAGCTCAGATGACTTCCCACTTTATATCTAAACAGCTGTTTACTGAATTTGCTATGATACCAAACAGAGATGTATGTTTTGAATTTTCAGACATCCTTTCAGTTTAGCATATTAACCACCATTTTTCTGTAAAAGGCAAATACAGTCTGGGATTCAGTAAGACTTTTGTTGCCCCATTCTGAGGCTGGCGCTGTATGTGCTTTTGAATGGTTTCCAGTGATTGGATCCACCTAGACCTACTGCTTATTGTCACCACAAACAGCATACAGCACTGTAGGACAATCTGGAGAATAAGGTATTGCCCATACCAGCCCTTTCATACCATCTTGCGTCAAGTTGAAGAAATGAGACCAAGGCCATCTAGCCTGTTCTGATGAAATCAGGTGATCTGTCAATACCAAAAGACTTCTGTTGATAACCTGAAACAGGTATGGGCTCTCAAAATCACAATATGGTTGTTAAATGTTGGGGCAGTCTCATTAAATCTGGATGTGATGATGATAATAATAGTAATACAGAGATTATTTTGCTAATATGTGTTGTTCACTGATGAAGAATTAAAGCTGTACTAATTTTTAACTTTGAAATATCTGTTTTTTAAATAAATCTTTAGTTTCAATGTTGTAATATTGCGCCAGCATAATTTTTTGGCAATGAATATGAAAATGTATTGTTAATGATACTGGGTTTGGCCAGAGACCCTAATAATAGTATTCAGGGCTTCCATGGTAACATGTTTCACTGAATTCTTGTCAAGCTTTTTTAATAAGTTTTTTTTTATGAAGAAAAGCCCTTACCTATCATTTTCCATGTATGCAGTGTTTACTACTACTGTAGAAGTCACAGGGGTTTTCTGCCATCCGTGCTAGGATATCATGCTATATCCTGTGTGTAAGTATACATTAACAAACATCATTGAATCAAAAATCAAATCAAATCATTAAGTTTGGAAAAGACCTCTAAGATCATCAAGTCCAACCAAAACAGAATGTCTCTGAGAGACAGAGAGGTCCCATGCCTTTTATAAAGATTGGAAAAATGGACTTAAATTTTCAGGGGCTTAATATCTGTCTAGATCTAAAGTTTTGATTCTTAAAACTTCCATTCTGTGGCTGCCTGGATGCATATTGCTTTTGGACTGAAGATCCTTTACATACCTAAAATTCTGCTTTTGGCCAGGCTCTCAAATACCACAGTTTTCATGGTTTTGCATAGGTTGGCATCTATTAAATATATAGAAAATCTTTTAGGCTTCATTAAATAGAGGTTCCTCAATCTGTGTTAGCTGAGAGGTGACCACTGCTAAGTGAGCTGTTGAGTGCAACTTGTGAAGCATCACACAAAGTGGCTGTTAGAAGTAGGGATGCTGCTTCCTGTGACCTGCTGGTTCAGCCAGAGGACAGGTACCCAGGTTGTGGATGAGAGTTTCAAGGCACATAGCTTTTCTCTGGGAAACATGCAGTATCTGTAAATTTGTAGATTGCCTGGACCTGCAGCCATTATCAGCTTTCCTTTTTAAAACTCATTTCTGTATGGAATTAGTTAAGAAATTGGAAGAATGATGAGGGAGAAAATGTGATTGTGACCTGATAGTTACATTATATATGCAAAGTAAGGGAAACCTGGCTTTAATTCCTATGCCATTTAGAATTTCTATATTTTTATGAGTATTCGATATTAAACATCTTGAAGCTGGGCCCCCCCTTTTTTTTATGGCATTGTTCTTTCCCTGAAATAAGGGATTTGTTCTTTTTCTTTAAGACAACAAACAAAACCTGGTCCACCTCACTCCGTGATGGCTAAAGACTATGAATCCTAACTGGAAGGAGGTATCTTCTCAAATCTCAGGATAAGTTGCGTAGTACTTACAAACTCTTGAGCTTTTCCTCTTGTCTCTCTGTAGTTACTGCTGCTCTAATTGCTGCCCAGTGTGTGTGTCCTTCCTAAGCATCTAAATCTTCTCTTAATTTTTTTTTTTTTTATTCCAGAAGTCTTAATTTGGGCTACACAACCAGGTGCTAGGTCCCTGTAAATCTAGTTCTGAATCTTTACATGTGTGTACTAACATGTATGTGCCTGTTGCTACCTATCTTGAACTAATAAATAGCTTGGTGACCCTATGCATTGTTCCAGCTTTCTCATATGCGTATGCAAGTTGTGGATGCACTTAGAAGATTGCCTTAGAGTGAGTGCTTCATTTGAGGGCTCTCATATTTATGTTCGGGAAATTCAGGGCAGAATTTGGATCCTATCTGACATGTCTTACTCAGGAGTACTCAGTAAAGGGAGCATGCTAGGTATGTTCTGCATACAAGGTAGCTCTTCATTTGGATGCACAAAAGTCCCAGTGGATATACATTGTCCAGGATTTCCAAGCATCAAGCAGCCACATTAGAGCTACCACCTGACTTTGCTGCCCAGCATCTGGAAATTCCAGGCAAATGGCCAGATTTTTTTTTTTTTTTTCAGGACAGAATTTCTGTGTTGAAAAAAAAGAGCTGTGTCTGGAGAAACCTGGACATCTGGCAGCTTTACCTGAGATTGAGCTTCTCTGTGAAGAAGTACAAAATAGAGTGCAAGTATTAAGGGTTCCTTGTTTTAAACAGAAGCCATGTTTTCCATTTCATAATTTTTTATGGTGTTTATGTTGTCAAGATGAGACTCAGATGAAGAGAAGGTTATTGACTGGAGAAACTCATTCTTATGCCATTGCAAGTGGAACTAGTTTCAGTACATATAATGTTGCTAGCTTTCAGATTTTTATATTATATACTACAAAGAATTCTGTTTGGTTGCTTTAAATCCTATCACATCGCCGCAATTAATTACTAGTATTTTTGCTTTGCAATTGAAGTGATTACAAGTGTGTAATTTAGCTTCAGGCAGCTTTTAGCCAAAACATAATTTAGTATCCGGCTGTTTTTCCCCTCACCTCCCTCAAGCACCAGAAAACATCTAGCTTTCCAGATTCATCTTGTGAGCAAATAGCCGTGGTGTCTGCAGATTGAAGCTCAAACAGAAGTACTGGGGTCCCAGTCCCTAGATCAGGACTTTCTGCCCTTCTGGACTTGTAGTTTTTAGCAAGAAAGTTTTGAAAACCCTTTGCCCAGAAATGTTTCCATTTTAAGTGTGATCTCTGTCTAAATGAACCTTCCCTTCTCCTTTGTGTTTTGAGGCTAGAAAGACTCAAGAAGTCAATTGGTTCTGTTACAGCTGTGTGGCAGTCTGAAAAAGCAGAGCCCAAACTCGTAGCTGGAGTTATAACCACTGAGAGGGGAAAATGCATAATCTGTCTCTCTTTGAATATCTGTCACTGCAGAAAGCATTTATAGGTTTGCTTGTGATTCAATAGGCGAGATACATTTTCCCCAGAGTTAGCACTGAACCTCCTGTATGTTGTGTCAGGCAGTGCTTAACTGCCTTTTTTTGATGAGGCATAAAAATGAGACTTTGCCTTTAGAACTGTAATGAGTGCTGAAATTAATGTTGTAGCCAGTACAACATCATGTCTTGCCTCCCTGGAGCGTAGCTCAAGGAGAGTAGAAGGTATCTGAGATTGTATGTTGTCCCTGTGTGAGTAGACGGGCAGCAATGGGGTCAAGAAATTCACAAGCTCTCCCTAACAGTCCCTCCACTTCTGCACCCTCAAAGACTATGTGTGCTGTTCATAAAGCCTACCAAGTGTGGCTTGGGATTATTCAAGGCAGGAGACTAATTTAGGTATTCCCAGAGGAACCTCTCTTTCTTCATTGATTACAAAGAGAATGTAGGAATACAAGCTTTCTGGATACTGCATAGAGAAGAGATGACTTGTCTTATTAATATCTAAAATGTATGAATTGAAATCTTCTGCATTTGTAATTCCCACTGAATTTAGCAAATTGTTTTGTTAATGCTGGGTGTTTAGCCCTTACAAGTACATATGACATAATAGGAAAACAGTAACTTTGCTACTCATGTTTTAAATTTAATTACACCAGATCTTATCATTATAACTTACTTTAATGTACCCATCAGAATGTCTGACCCTTTGGCAGGTAAACATTTTATTTATTACAAATAGTGGCAAAATATATTTCAAAAGAAAATAGTACGTGATGTACAAATGTGTTGCAAATTCTAGTAATCTAAAATACAGGTAATTTGGAAGATGAAAAACATTCTGGAAGTGCAAAGTATTAGAAGAGGCTTTTTCTTTGTACTGTAAAACTTCACTAGATGTCAGTGTAGAAAGTATTTTTACTTAAATGCTGTGTGAACTGTAGAATGAGAAGTGTTAATGCCTTTAACACATACAGATTTAGGGTGGCAGTTATTGAGAAATCCCCCAATTACCAAATTCTAATACGTAGTTTGTTGTAGAAATGCAGTTTTAGAACAATGAAAGCAATTTTGGTAAGTTCACACTGAATTCTGAAAATTGTTTCTGTTCAGATAGACATAAAAAAAGTCAAAATTTGTTTCAGTACCTACAGAAAGTTTTGAGAGTTGTATTACAAATCTAAATAACATTTTAAAACATAATTTAAAACAATTTTAGGGTTAAAACCAGCAGACTTTGTTTTTTGTTTTATGTTGATTATTTTAAGTGAGCAAAAATTTTAATCTTTGCGGTTGGTTTGTGAAAACAGGACTTGTTTTTATGAGGCTAGCAAGTATATTTACACATGGCTCGAGACAGGGCTTAGACATTAACTTATGTATTTAGAAAAGAAAAAGATGCATATATATTTATATATGTTTAAGTTTGATTAAGGAAAGCACTCCTAATCTGTGAGTGTGCTTGTGCATTCTTTTACCTGTATTATGTGTTTATACGACATTTGAAGAATCAGACTATCTGTGTTCCTACATGATAAGGTTGGTGCCTTAGGGCTTGTTGGGTGTTTTTTGTTGTTGTTTTATTGAAGCTTTAGTGCTTTTATTGAAGCTTTAAGCTTTGGTCTTCTATGAGATAGTTAAGACATTTCCCTTTAAATTAATTCCTTTGTGTTTCTGAGCTGGTACACCAAGTGAAAGATAGTGGTTTATCTAAAGTGTGGTGCCTTTGGTTTTGCTATATTGTTAAAGTAAGCTGCTACCAGGACTAGTTTACCAGGATGAGCCTAACTGAGCAATCAGTGAATACCTTAACACAGGTATTTCTGCTGAAGTACAGAACTAGAGAGGACACCCTTTCCAATCCCGTTCTGTCTGCTAGTAGACCAATGAAAAAGATTCAGACAAGAAGAACACAGAACACAGGCTGCTTGCATGCTGCCTTCAACTGCCAATTCACGATTTCTCTCTAGAAGTTACTTGCTTTTAACAGAAACTTTAGTGACCTTTCTGTTTTGTGGAGTTACCACAAAGAAGTTGATTCTGTCCAGAGTTAGGGTATGACTAAGAGAGCGATAAGGAAAAGCTTAAACTATATTTGCACTAATTTTCCAGCTCTAACTTGCATAGTAGGTACATAGCCATTAAAAACCAATCTTGTAAAAATATGTTAAAAAAATGTTGACTCTGCAGGAGTTGGATCCAAAAGTTGTATTTTGTCGTTATTATTTCTAGCTATTAAGTATCTTCCATTTAGAGGCAAAAAGGGGTTTTGTTTTGCCTAAATATTGGTGTCAGAAGCTCACACTCTTTGTGAGTCCTTACATATACCATAGGTGTGGTTTCAGTAGCATGTCTGTTACTTTCAGAATGTTGGCGCAGATGGAACCAATTAACCCTGTAGTTTGGATACAACAAAACATCCTTTAGTAAATATTCAAGAACTCTTACTGAAGTTCCTTTTGTATTTGTTCAACTTTGAATAAAAGTAAAAGCGTTTGTGCTTGCCAGTAAAGGTCACATGATTCTGAATGCAGGAGTTGGACATTTTTCATATTAGAACTGGACTTCCCTTTTGCATACATTGGTTAATGCTGAACTAATAGTAACTAAATAACACGGTGATGGGTTAACTGAAATATGCAGAAAACACATTTCAAAATGTAAATGTCAAATACATAAACAGCAGATGCATTATAAGGAATCTTGAGAGGTTTGTTAAAACATTGCAAAGAGCTCGTGTGTAATTTAAGTATGATGAAACTGGTATTTAAGAACTTAAAATCTTTCAGTAGATTTCATTAATTTTTTATATATATTATACCTTCACACTGAGGAGAAGAAAAGGAATTTTTTAAGTACTGCTTTATGTAACATTTCCTTTTTCTGAACTGATACCTTAAGGGTGTTTAGTTTATGTCCTGTACTTCACGATGTTTAAGTGGCTGTAGCGGGACAGGTATAGCATACTAAAGAGACTTTACAAAGGCACCTTGAGAGATGGGCAACTTATTCCTATGGCTGTTTTCTTTGTCAATGCTTTATGATGGCTGACTCAACAAATTCTGCAACTCTTGTTCCAGGCTAAGAATCTTTTTTTTGTGACCAGTGGTCCACATTTTGGCCGACAGGAAAGAATGTGCTATTGCCTTACTTTTACCCCTTTCTGTGATGATAAATAAATGCATTAAATCCTCTGATAGTAAATCAGGCTGAACTGTTCTTGCCTTTCTTGCATAGTTTACACCACGGATCTTCAGCATGTTCCATCTGTTTCACCTGGGAGGTCTTACACTTTTGTTTCTGGTTTGGAAGAAAGTAAAAAGGAAATTTGGGAAAACCACACAGAATACCTTCCTTTGTACTATTGGGTTGCAGGGTAACCAAGATGTAGCAAAGCCCAGGAATGCCAGCTTTGAGATCCTGTATTGGAGATCTCAACCTTTCTGACTTTAAGGTGAGAGGTATGGTTGGATCTATGCTTAGAACTGGTTCAACTTTATGAATGCAGCAAAATTTGTTTTTCCTTTCAGGGACCTTTCAAAAACACCAAGGGTCTTGCTGTTAGTTCCAGACTTGTGGGGTTTTTTTCCTCTATTGGAATGTTTTATTTTATACTGGAAGGAACAGTTTTTGCACTGAATTTTACTGTGAAATTAAATTTATGCTAACAGAGCCAAGGTTTAAGGCACTAATTTACGTTTTATAAATCAAATAAACAAATGTGCACCTGCAAATCAATCTGGATGCGAAAGCATACAAATCGTTGATTAAATGCTCGAGTACTTTCTTCTCGGAAGTGAAAGCTACAGAACTCCTGTTAGTTTTGATGACCTTATATGTAAGAATTCAAGATAGGCTTAAGTGCTTGCTGAAGTATGGGATGGTTTGGTCATATTATTAGCATTTAACTTAATTGCATTTCCTGTGGCATTAACATGTGAAAATGTATGGTCTAGGGTTTGGGATTGTAGGTCTTTTTTTTTTTGATCCATCTAAAAGCAAGTAAAAGACTTGGATTTAGAGAGATCACTGCTGCACCATGTACTGTAACTCTGGGAACTGCTGCTGTAATAAGATTTTATATTGCTCCTTTGGAAATGTCTGCATTGATTTCTGTCAGAGGCTGGATGAAATAATTTTTTGCTTAACTCTCTATATTCTATGCAGATCTTAGGAAAGAGTCAAAGGATACAAAGCCAGGTTTTACACCTAGTCTCAACTGTCTTCCCAGGGTTCAGAAGTATTCCTATCTAAGCATATGGAGTAGCCTTACCTAAGTGTTCTTCATGTATTAGATATTATAAATAATTTAGTTAAAGGGTGTTGTGAATGAAGTTGCACGAAATGGTATGTTTTGCCTTGCCCTTCTCTGTTACCGAAGACTGTATGCCAAAGAGTTTGGCATAAGTACAACCATTGTTGTACTTCACAGTGTTTACAAGCACTGTTCCTTTAATTCCTTAAGTAGAATGGCAATCAGCTTGGCTGTAGTTTATACTGCACTTCCCGAGTCCTGGGATTTATCCTCTCTTGTCTACAGCTTCTCACTATGCTCATAAACCACAATTTGGAGTATTTATGACAGAGACTTTTGTAACAATTTACGGGAGTCTTTTCTTCTCAAGGAAGATTAAAGTTGACTGATCCACGCAAGATTGCCGATTTTCCATTTAGAGGAGTTAGGCATATGATAAATGTTTTCAAAGAAGATATTCTATTGGGAGAGCCAGAACTGGTGGTTCTGGTTTACTCTAAGTTTAAAAAATGGGTGGGGAGAGCAAAACGAAGAATTTCATATAAACAGTCATTTTGTGGCCTCTCTGAGTTGTGGATGCTGTGGGAGAACTGTCCCATCTATTATGCTGGTGTGAGCAGATGAAAAAAAAAAAGCTTAATTCATGTTCATTACATTCAAGCCATTGTCCTTCCCCATTTCCAAAGTAAAAGCTGAAATCTTTCTCAGGGGGATATTATTTTGTGGAGGATAGGGTAGGAAAGGATAGTCATGTTTTAGTAAAAATCTACCGCCTTCTGGAAGTGCTTGCTAGAGGGAAATTTTGTAAGACCTTGCTGTACAAATATTTGGTTAGTAGATGCTGGTCTCTGGACACAAGTATACAACTTACTGCACTGACTTATGTGAGAGTAGACTGTTAAAAGCACAGTCCTCTTCTCATGACATGGTTGTCTCCTGACAGTTTCCTTGTGTAGTAATCGAACCCTTAATTTTAGAAGATGTAATATATTTGAGACTTTGTTTGCACTAGAACCCATGGCCACAAATAGTAGGTAGACAAATAAATAATAATGGCTATAGCTGAGAGTGAGACTGCTTGTGAAAGTTGGCTATTTAAATTACAGATCCAGGCATGCATATATTGTGGACGACTGGGATGTTACCCTGAAAATTACAACGTGCATCAACTTGCTCCTCCTCTCTGAATGCTGAACAGAAGTGACACTGCTAATCTGCTTTGTATTCCTGTGTTTCATAGAATCATAGAATGGTTTGAGTTGGAAGGGACCTTTAAAGGTCATCTAGTCCAAGCCCCCTGCAAAGAGCAGGGACATCTTCAACTAGATCAGGTTGCTCAGAGCCCTGTCCAACCTGAGCTTGAATGTTTCCAGGGATGGAGCATCTACCACCTCTCTGGGCAACCTGTGCCAGTGTTTCAACCCCTCACTGTAAAGAATTTCTTCCTTATAGCTAGTCTACATCTACCCTCTTTTAGTTTAAAACCATTACCTCTTGTCCTATTGCTACAGGCCCTGCTAAAAGGTCTGTCCCCATCTTTCTTAAAAACCCCCTTTAAGTGTTGAAAGGCTGCAATAAGGTCTCCCTGGACCTTTCTCCTCTCCAGGCTGAACAATGCCAACTCTCTCAGCCTTTCTTCACAGGAGAGGTGTTCCATCCCTCTGGACATCAAAAGGGGATACTGATGGTGTTCTTTGGGTTCCTTTGTGGAAGAGCTATCATTTCCATATCCTCAAGGTGAAGTTAGTGACATTCACAAATTTCACAGTTGCTCTCTGTCTGTATTATTTGCTTCTGAACCAAAATGAACTGTGGGCACTGAGAATCAGTGCAAAATTATGAGCTAGAGAATTTTTTTAGTAGAAGGACATTTAGGTTTATAACTGTACCAGAAATATTTGTGTTGCAAACAAAAAATGAAATGAGTGTAGAGGTGCCAACAGTTTATCACAGTGCACTGCAGGAGTCCCTGGTTTGGTAGGGGCTGCAAGCACCAGGTATTCCTGCTTTGGTCTGAAGTGATGGCCCTTGTCTGCACCCTGAGATGCACCTTGTTTTCCACCCAGAAATTCTGTCTAGGTTCTAATTGAAAAACTGAAATGTCAGCCTTAAAATGAGAAGTGGCAGCAAGATTTTAAAAGGATTTTAGGTACTTACAGCCTCAGATAGCTACCTGTGAAGATTTCTAAGAATAATTTTGTGCTTAACCCCTATTACTTTTAGACACCGAAGAATATTTTTAAAGTCTTTATCTTTGGGAACATTTTGAAGTGTAGTAAGGGTAAATCTAAAGGAACAGTGGAGTGTGAAATGGGACAAAATTCTGATTTGAAAACTTTGTTCTTAAACCTTTTTTGAGGGTTGTCTATATACCTGCCCTTGCACTTTGAATTGATGTAATATGAAATAAGCCTCTATAGTGCAAAATACTCTGAGGATGTTTCATTCATTTTTGCTGCAAGTGCTACATAGGGGAAAAAAAACCCCAACGCTCCAGAATAAAAAATCGTAAAGGCTTGAAATACTGCATTTACAGTATTGGTTTTGAAGCCTTGCAGACAGCTTCTCATGAAAATTGTCTGAATACTTACATCAAGTATTTAGAGACAAAGCTTGAATTTAAATGGAACTTAAATCTGAGGTTTTGCTTGACAAGGAGGAGACCTCTAGTATAGAGGGATGTTGTCTTCTGTTCCTTCCTGCCTCCTAAATAATGGTGCAGAGGCTGTTGCAGCATTTGGGCTCTGTCTGCTTCCCCCATCATATTTACTAATAGGGATTTGTATTCATAATTTAGCTGATGATTCATTTGCCAGTACATAACTGAATACTTTTAGCTCATTTGGCAGTATGTGTGTTGGCATAGCAGTCGTCATGGAAGTGAAATGTATGTGTTTGTGTTCGGATCTTGTGGCAGATGTGTAATGTAAAGGAGCTACCACTTTGGCAAGGCCACTTCCCTGGCTCTGCCCACATTTTAAGTGTTCCCTGGTTATAATCTGTGATCGTGGCTTATAGTGATGTTTATCTGCCTTTTTAGAGTGAAAATAGCACCATTCCGTTTTCATTTTTTTTTTCTTGCAATGTTGCAAATACAGCGCAGCGTGGTACAAACACTGTGGAAACAGAACTTTATCATATACTTTTTTTCAGTTGCCATATTGGTTCTGAAAACAATTTGTAACCTGTCTGTCTCCATTTGGCAACTGAAAAGCAGGGGTTTACAATCAAGCCTTTAGAACATGCATATGACTCAATTTCTGTGTGGAGTCAAGTATGTTTAAATTACTATACGTGGGTAAGTATGTAGGGAACAAGAAAATGTAAAGATAAAAGGAAATACATGCTTGCTCCCTTTTTTGTTTTTGTGGAACTTCGAGCAAAATAACACGTTCTGCAGAGTGGACTTAGGTCTTTCATGTGCCTGTATGTTAAATATTCAGAGCTTGCCAATATGTGTGTATAGTTTTCCCTCAAAACAGGGTTTGACTACTCTTTTCTGGTAAGTTAATTTGCTGAATAAAATTCCTGCTTCTAAAGAAGGAGGAGTTTCTCTTCATTTCTCATTTGCAGGATAACTTTTTTTCTGAGAAATTTCAACTAGCCTCCTTCACTTCTGCGTTTTTGTCAATATTAGAGCTGCAGCTTCAAACAGCTAGGAGTATTTGGATGCTCTGTCTCAGTTTCAGCTAGTCTTCTCCCTTTGTGCAGGCAGAGGAGAATGAATACACAAGAAAGTCCGAGGACAGAAGGGCCTGGAAGGGAGGAGAAGCAGCAGTAACTTCACTGCTTGTTTCCCTTTACCTTACACAAATGTGCCTATGCAGATACCACACATTTTAGCAATTTTTAGTGTTGTTTTTTTTTTTTTAATAAAACTTGATAATGGCGATAGAGCTGTCTTTGTAAGTTAAATTCTGGCTGTGGTTAATTAAAGTAAAAATGCTGCTCCATCCATTTTATCTTGGGTGCCTTATTATTAAATGAAGGGAAAACATAGGAGGAAATAAAACTCTTTTGCCTCTTTACTTGTTGGAGCATTTATTTCCCCTTGTCCATACATGTATTGCGAGAACACCAAGTATAACAAATAGTGTTTGCATTTAGCTCTGAATACAGTGAGGTCCACAATCACTCTTATCTCTGTGAAAGCAAGCTCCAAAGCCTCTCTGGCTGCCCAAAGAGGTCCCATTTCTGCATGTGTGATGGATACGTTCGTTTTTCTAATGAAGCATGGCTGTTGTTGGAGGTCATGGTCACAGGAAAGAGGCAATCCCTCTTGAATGGGGGCAGTTCTATGGAGGCCTTGAATGCCAAAGCAGAGATGTAGCATTTCATTTTTTCATTTGATGAAGAGGGCCGGTGCAGAGACAGTACCTTGTTTTACAAGGGTTTGGTTTTGTTTTTTTTTTTATTACAAAGAAGGTGGGAGCTGTGTCCTGTACAAACTTTTGCCTTTTTAGATATTTTGGCTTACTTACCAAGTATAATGCACCTGGAGGTTGCAAATGCATGTATTTCTATGGCCAGATCTCCGATCAGATAGGGAAATCAAACCTCTGGCCCTGCACAGATGGTGCTAGACTTTCCTGTCTTAGCATCCTTAGGAACTGAGGTCTCACAGGCTGCATACTAACTAGCAGGCAGTGTCTGTAATCAAGGGGAACATTATGGCCTAGGGAAATCCTTCAGAGCAATTCCCATCAATGCAGATAGTAGGTGTGTATTTTAAGTACCTCTGAGGATCAGGAGCTTGTATTGGGGCCGAATGTGAAGGTGGATCTTGTCATTGACGAGGCAAATTCTGTAACATGTGTTCCCTCCTTTTTCTTTTCTAGACTGCTTATAGACATTTGAGGTTGGTTGTGACAAGGGTGTATGAGCCATTTTCATTCAGATCAAGAAGCAGCAAATGAACAATAACAACTTTTCTTCACTGAACTAGTCATAGTTGGACTAGCGTACCATGGACGCAGAACTAAACACATTACCAGTCTCCTTACACATCTGGTTTGTTTAACACTGGTTGTATTTAAGGTCTAAAATTGAGAATGTTTTCTCATGGTAGATTTATTTGATATTTTAATTGATTAGCCTAAAGACTATGTCTGAACACTGCATATGTCTGGTTTTAGATTTGTTCTTTGAACAAAATTTTCTGAAAGGTGGCAGGAATCACCAGCATTGTCAGTAGAGAATCAAAACTAAGAGCAAGCTATATGTTCACCAGAAAACTGGAAGTTTGACTCATGCTTAGACTTCGAAACCCAGAATATATTGTATACCTATTCACTGAATACAACATTCAGGAGTAAAATATGTAATGTGATCACAATTTTCTCTTTCTTGGTCTTTCTTGTTTTGTTTGTTTGAGGCTTTGTTTAGTTTTAAAGTTTCAAACTAAACTGTTGCAGATACAGGTATCTAAGGTGATGCAAGTGCTGGGCTAGTTACGAATGTTCTTCTCTTAATTTGAAAAGTTTGGTTGTTGACCTGTCTCTTTTCAGCCCAATGCTTGTACTGTGTTCATCATCCTGGTATCTGAACAAACAGCACATAAGCTCATTTAGAGGAGAGGAGAGTTTGCATGTACCAATATTTAGTTTATTTGAGGTTAAGATTTCTTTAAAAAAAAAAATTGTTTGTCTTGCAGGTTGATCCAGCTTTGAAAGAAAAATTAAAACAGAACACTGTGACACTGGAATCTGAATATGAGGTAAAAAAATTTGTTGCTTGGGGCTCATAACCTTGGCTACCCTTGATTACCCTGGCCACTGGTGGGTTGTATCTGTCCCTAACTAAAATTAGATCAGCCATCTGCCTTTGACTCACTGATGTCCAATAAAAACAAGGTTTATGTAAAGAAAGGTTTTTAAACATGCAGTGCTTTCTTTCTGAACACAGCTTTACTTTAATAACCAGGTGCCAAGTACAGTGGTACAAATAAATTCCACTATTTCTGTGGTTAACCTAGTCTATAAATGTAGAGCTGATGTTGGCCATAGATGGAATGTGTATATGTGTATGTCAGCACTTCTATTCTATTGCATGAGTTTTGATGATCTTTAGGCCAAATTACAAAACAATGTGCTTGATGTACTTTCTGTTATTTCTTGCTTCTGAAACTTATGTGCATCTTTCAAACAACTGCTGTTCCTTTTTCACTATTTCAGAAAATTTTATAGAGAAATATTTCATGCTTTCCTCAACAATGTGTTTCCTTCAAACATTACTGAGCCCCAAAATAGCTGTTTTGGCCAGTTTAATATCCAGAGTTTCATAAATCTTCAGGCCTGCAGAAAGCCATTTTATGAAAACTGGAAAGAGCCTCCCTGTATCCAGAAACAAAAGATAAAGCTACTTAAGATAATTTTTATGTTTTAAAATTACTTGTATCACATGTCCAGCTAACATTTTATCTATCTCTGTGGTCTTTATGCTGAACACAGGCTTTCTTTTTCTTCCCATACCACATTCCTGTCACAAGCTTTTGAAGAGCTTGATTGCACCCATAGCTCTCATACTTCGGTGTCCAAATGGCAGTTCATGATCTTGCTAATAAAACTTTATATCACTCTTTTGTGATTTGTCTGAAATAAAAATAAAACTTACCTTTTGTATTTCCACGTGCTTAATTTCACAGAATATCTACCTACCTGCTAGGTTTGCAATAGTGTTTTACCATTATTGCAAACAGTTTGGGCTGTCCCTCTTCTACAAAGAACTGTGTTTTATGGTGTAGGGAATAAAAAGATTTGATCCCTGAGTACATATGGAAAGCTCCAATGGAAACTCAAAACATATAAATCCATTAAGTTCTGATTGCCTCTAGGGTTATTGTGCCTCTCACTTTCCATAGAATATACTGTAAGGCTCCTCTGATTCATTTATGTGGACGAACCACAAGCAGGAAAAAGAACCACATCTCTCTGTTTAACTCACTACCTAACCTCAAAATCAACTGATCTGTATTCAGATATGCCTTGCTTTCTCTCCAGAAGATAAGTAAATAGTTGAAGGATAATATTTAAATGGCCACAATTGCATTATCTTTATGGATAAATCAATGGTAATAAAATACAACTGGCATAATGACATATTACAAGCCTACTTGGGTAATGAGGCTCCTTCCTGATAGACAGAAATGACAGAAGCAATCTTATTTTTTCTCCACGTGAACTGCAGAGAGTTCCCAGGCTGAAATTCTTCCAGAGTAGTTGTTGGGTGTTACAGGGAGCAGACCAGTTCAACAAAACAAATGGATTTGCATTTCCACATAATGAAAATAGATTCAGATTATTGTTTGGAACTCTGTTCTTAATATATACTTTACTGTGGGCACCAACTTGCAAGCACTAGGCATATTCATTTCTTGCTTCAGTGAAACTTGTGGAACTACCAGCAGTCATGCACATGCTTCACAGGCTCCACATTGCCTGTGTGACAATTTTAGTCAATGTTACCTCTGTATTCTGGTGGACAAAATCTAACCGATCACTGAGTTACAGCTGACATTTAGGAGCGTAGCCAGGTGTTCCAGGCTAGGGAGTTTGGGGTAGGCTTTTTCTTTTTTTTTTTTTTTTTTTCACTTGTCCAAAATACAGCCCTTAAGAACATCTTCTAATTCTATATAGAGGTATAGAGGTCACATCGGAGGATTACACTGGTGGCTGTTACTAAATATGGTATGATAAGAGATCAAGGACTGTTAAAAAGAGGTTGCTGTTCTGATATGTAAAGTCTTATTTTACAATATTATTAGTATTATACTTGCAACTGTTACTGAGGATACCAAGCCAGCTCTTTTGAAGCATGGTTGCCTGATGCAAATGTCCACGGGCCCTCTCTAAGACTTTTAATAATATCTTATTGTCCTCACAGATATGTACATATTGGACACATACTGGATTCTTTTAGAATGTAATGATTTCTGCTATAAGCATACACCTTTATAGGAATATTGTAAAGATAAAGACATTTCTGATATTTCAAGCATTGAAGTCTGTCTCCAATGTGGTGGTGATGAAAAAAGTTTTAACCAGTTTTAATTAATTTACTGTGAGGAAATTAACATAAAGACGTTTTCTCACCTTCTAATTTACTAAATTATATCTTCTCAAACTATACGAAATTTACTTTATTTCATGTGAGAGTATTTCTGGCCAGGATGCTCTTTTTGAGGAAGAAAGAATTTGCATGTGTAATTTGTACTGCATTTCTTGTATCTCAGATCTGTTAATAATGCCATTTATTTGTGCCTTGGGGCATGCCAGAGGAGCAAGATTCCTTTGCATGTGTTCTCCATTGTTTATGCATTCCTCTCACATACTTATATGCCCTCATATGGCCAATTAGCCCTTGCTGCTCCCCTTTGCCTAATAAATCATGGCTCTGTCCACTAGTGACACTGGTACTAATGTGAATGTAGCCCTGCTGCTGAGCTGGGCCTTGTAGAACACAGTGTAAAAAATGTCAAGTGTTTGACCTGTGAAAAAAGCCTAGACTATTCTATTTCCAAGCACAAAAATATTGTTTGAATGAGGGGGATAAAAACCTGATTAATGTGACGAGTGAAAAACATTCTCATGGATGTTTAACAATCACAATACATTCCTTTTCATTGGTTTAAATGCAATCTCAAAATAACATTCCTTATTCTAGCACTTGGTTTCTGTACTTCTGTGAAATTAATGGTCTAGTACACACTAAAATATCTGGCCTCAGTCAGTTACGTCAGACCCCAAAATAAAGAATTGTTGTTTAGGGTTTTTCAAGCAAGTAAAAACATCTTAAAGAAGAATTTATTAACATTTTACAAAGGAAAAATCAGTAAGTTTGAATCAAATATGTGCTATCCAGTGGGAACCAATGGCAATTGAAGGCAGAGGAAAAAACCCCACAATAAATAAAAAATGTGAAGGATTGCTATGGAAACAGTAAATGAGAAGTATAAAGCAAAGAAGACTGATAGACGACACTAAGGACATCAGAGAGTTGTCTGATAAGTGAGCTGCCAAGGATGGGGTAAGAGGACAGATAGTGTTGCAGCAAACTAAGAATAAAATAATGAGGATGTAAAATCATGAGTAACTATGTTGGCGAAGTACAGCATTCAAAAAATATATTTGTCTTTCTTTCAGAGAAAAAAGTCCTTTGTATTCAAATCAGAAGAGTCAAGGGATGTACTTCCAAACCTCTTAATAACCAAACAAGAAATTATTTAATATTTATTAGGCTCTGATGGTTTATAGCCAAGTTCCAAGAAAGTGCTTGGAAGACTTCAGTGGCTGCTGAAAATCTCAGTCTGGGAATGTTGGTTCTCTGGGAATCATCACTGGGCAGGAAGGTGGTCTTTTTAAATGTTCTGTGAGATTTGGGACATATCTGGGCAATACTGAGTACTTTTTTCAGTGATACAGAAGAAATTGTAAAATAATCACTGTGACATACAAGTGATGAAAGTACTGAAACAGTAAAAGTATGGCAAGGCAGGGACAGAGAGCTGTTCATATTACTTGGTAAACTGGGCCTATTAAATGAGCAAAGTACCTTTTAAAGTAGCAAAGTTATTTGTTTAAAAAACTGGAAATGCAGGCCAGAGTGAACTGCATTATGGAAAGCAGCATCTCTGGAAAAGATTTAGGAGTCAGTGAATAAATAATTCGGATCGATCTTCCACTGTGATACTGTGGCACAAAGAGCTAATTCAGTCTTTATGAATATAAACAGGAATGGTAGATGGTAGGAACTGGTGATTTTACTTCTGAGTGTGGCACTGATAAGGCTAGTACTGGAATACTGGATCTACTTCTGCTGCCCACATTTTGAACTGGGCTTTAAAAATGGTATAGGTTGCAGACCAGGCTGAATATATTTACTTAGGGCTTGAGAAAATGCCTTAAAGGAAATGTAAAGATTTAAATCTTTTTAAAGGAACCAAAAAGAATGTTAGTTATATATAAATACCTTCATAAGAAGAAAGTGCTAGCTATTGAATATTTTTATTATTGCAGCAAAGATGCTAAAATGAGAAGTAAGGTCCATTATTAATAGACGGGAATACAGTTTGAACACAACAGCAGGAAGAATGCATTCTCTGTCTTTCAGAGTATCAAAACTGTAAAACTTTTTAAAGTTTTCCTTTAACTGGTTGCAAGCTGTTGGACTCAGCATTGCATAAGTGAGGGAATATGCTGGTCTGCAAATAGTCAGTCTAGAGAATGCTGCTTTCTTGACTTAAAGTATATGACTATTGAGCAGTTTTTGTTCCTCATAATTTGATAAATCACCAGAGGTCAACGTTAGCTCTGCATAAAAGTTGTGTTCGTCCTGAGAATTACAGCAAAAGCATTTTAATTGCAGTGTTAAAATGTTTATTCAGGACAGTTCAAGAAATAAAAGCAGGTATATGGTGAGGTGGTTTGGGAATATAACCTGTATACTTACTGTCTTAAGAGTAAAAGAAGAATTTGAATAAGCTCTTCTAAAAAAGATTCAAGACACTTAATGCTCATTTGACTTAACTTTGGGGATTGTAGTACCAGCAGAATGGATGAAACATTTTTTTCAAGAAGGGATGGTGTAGTAACATAGTAATTTATAGTATTAAATGGATGCATTGAAATGTTTGGACATAGGGACTACTCAAGAAGGAAGGTAATTCCTGAGTGCCAGTAGTTGAAATCTGCAAGTATCTTGTTGCTGACATTATCAGTACCAGAGGATTACCGGTTTTGCTGCTGTTTAAGAATTAACAGATTAGTGTATTGAATTGATTTACTTCAGTGTCTGTGAAGATACTAGTGGCTAAATACCTTGAGCTGTTTGAGAGATGACAAAGATGTTGGGAAAAAAATCCCTCCTTAGTAACTGTTGTGACACTAAATGAGGTTGAGATATTGTTCTTTCCACCTTTAACCACTCCATCCCTTCCATGCTTTCTTCTTTGTTGGTGCGTTGTCCAGCCTAACCATTAGATTCTGACTGTCCTCCAGGTTGTGTTTGAGACAAGTGGAGTTTCTTGCGTTTTTGTTTATTCACACATAAAACGGTCTTGAGAGTTTTTATTTCACTGTGAGTCTTCATCACTTAATGTTTTGTAGAGAAGGACGAAGTTGTGTTAGTTTATCATTAATGGAGACTACCATGGAAAGGATTTTAGTTAAAATAGTTTGGGCTAGGCATTTTATTCGCAGTGAATGTACAACCCATAGCCAAGCTATAGTTTGCTCCTTTTCTTCTTGACATCTCAAAAGTCTTGCATGCCATAGGTCAAAATGTGATCAGAGAAAACACAAGAAGGTGGGATTTGGTGATGGGTATGACGTAGGAAGAGTTCTGGTGGAAAAATGTTCTGGCAGGAAGAAAGACACTTAGCCTCCAGAGGAGAGTTCAAAGGGTATTGCCTTTTACTGGTCTTATTTCTGGAATTCATGTCTATTAAATAGTCCTGTAAATTCTTTCCTGGTTGTTTATAACATAACTCTTTGCACAGGATTTTCCTTACTTGTCAGCTGTTTCTTTTGTGAGTGTTGCATTTGCACTTTTCTTACCCCAGAAGAAGACACAGGTTTCTTATAGATGGTAGACAAAGTGAGGCACTTAACAGTGCAATCAGACAGCAAACATGGTCGGGGCATACAAATGCCTGTTATAAATAATCTCTTCTCCTTACCCTTTCTCCTCTCCAAAATAGAATCCTTTGTACCTGCATGTGCTTCCTGTATGTTTTTTTTTTTAATCCCAGAGGAACCAACCAACACTTAACCATGTTAGGGCCAGCACTGTGTTGTCTTGGTCACCAAAAAAAAAAAGTTTGAGTAGGGAAAGTGGCATCCATACAGCATGGCTGAATTCTTTCATTTATTGTCCTAAGGGATGCTGGTAGTTTCTACCAGGCAGTATTGGGAACATTTTCTTATGCAGCTGACTAGGTGGAAATGTTAAGCACTTCTGTCATACTAATAGGCCCCCAGTGGGGAATTGCTAGATCTTTGGTATGAAATACTTCTGAAGTAACTTTAGTATGGGAATTTAGCTACACAGCTGAGGCTGTATACATTCCTGTCATTGACTGCCTCTGAAGAGGATACAGCAAAACAGGTAGCTCTTGTCTCAGCAACCAAGCAAAGTGGGTTTTTGCAAGAATATCTTCCTGTTTGTTTTGCTTAGCTTTTTTTCTTTTTTTTTGACCAATTTCATAAACAGTACCTGGAATATTCTGTGACTGCCAGCCTAATTCCAGATAATGG
>JANZLQ010000032.1:15937151-15978810 GCA_026212715.1 Elanus axillaris | reverse complement strand
GTGACTGCCAGCCTAATTCCAGATAATGGAATAGTCAGGCTAAATTTGAAATATTATATATAAATTATATATATAATTATATATATAATATATTATATATTATATATTATTATATATGAAATATTATATATACATTTTGAAATACTTTAAAAGATTGTTATACAATTCTTGTATGTTCTTTGCTTCTCAAATTAGTGTTACCCATCTTTATTTAATGCTCAAACTGTACTGAACAAATGGTATTCTGCAGCAGCAAGTTACTGTCAGAGAGTGGGTCACTGTCTGTCCTAAGAGGCTTACTGATCCAACGGAAAAATGAGATGTGAGATGATGGTGGAGGCTGAACATGGAGTTTGCACACTTTTAAACTAAATAATCAAACTTTGAAAAATTGAGTGGGAAAGTTCCCTATTTCAACCCCTGACTTCATCGTACATGTGGTGAGACTTGAGTTTTGCCCAAGTATAGCTTGGAGACGTCACTGAGAAGTTCAGAGGCTGAGGGAAATGCTGTTGGCAATTCAGTATGTAATACTCCATCTTGTTCATGGTATCTTCCCAGCAAGTCATTGGAGAGCCAGTGTCCTGCTGTGCCATCTTACAGCTCTAATATGAAAATAAAGAGTCTTTAAGCATGATGCAGTTCAAAACCAAAATAACCAACTATAGAAAGACCCCAGACCTTACCTTCTAAACCTTCCTCTTCATTCTTGTAAACATTTAGGTAGATGCCTTGATGCTTCTCTGATAGAAGTTTTTCTGGTTTGATTTTGAAGACCTGTTGGTTCTGATAGAATAAAAGGTAGATTTATTCGCAAGTTATTTGAGTGCTGTACATGCAGCAATATTGCAGAAAAGTAGCTTTAGTGTCACTTGCAATATAGCAGGGGACTAACACTAATATTACTAACCTCATCAAATAGACAGGGGATGTTAGCCACAGAGAAGAAACAAGAGGGTTGTTTTTTTTCTTATGAAAAATTTGCCCAACAGCACAAATCAAACAGTAGCCATTAATGTCACTGAAAAAAATAGTTATGGCTGAAAGAATTGAAGTTGTTCTGCAAACATTTAGCCAAAACCATAGTTTCTACACAGAGAAAAGCATTCTGTTTCAGCATATACATTGACAAGCAAATTGAGGAAGACGAGTGAGTGGAAAATCAGCAGTGTAAATAAAGAAAAGTCCTAAACTACGCTAACTCTGTGTGAATGTTACTTGAACTAACTGAGGCCAGGATGGAGAAGCAGCGTGTGAAAGGCAGAAGATTTAACTCGCCAGTTCAGAAGGGTCGACTGCTTGATAAGGTTGACTACTGATTTGAAGGACCATAGTTACTTTAAGATAGTTATTTAATGGCCTGGATTTAAGTTTAATTTGACATTATTGTTGTAAACCTTCTCTAGTTGTTTCTTTTCTTATGCCCACACGCATCTGTTAGTAATTTCATAGTGGTAACTGATCATTTCTTGTTGTGGTAATCTCATAGCCCTTCACTGTGATATTCAACACAGCTTTTTCCTCTCACAGAAGAAACCTGTAAAAGTTTATTTTTCAGATCTCTTCAGAAAGAGAAACACCATGTGTGACTCATGGATCTAGTATATTTTGATCCTTGTACACCTCTTTCTTTCTTGATTAGAGTATCTTTTTATCATTATAAGAAGGACATAGTGTGCCAAATTTTATATACACAAAGTAAAAAAAATTTCCACACTTCCAAGTATTCATAGTCCTAGCAAGATGTTTGAAATAAATCTTCTCTGTGGTGTCAGGAGGCTTTTGTGGGCTCCAGACAGGGACATGCTGTGGAAATCCATATGCTCTTCCTACCAGCCACAGAACTGTCATTTTTGCTTTTACTGCACTCCTGAGCTGTGAAAGATCACATACCCTTTCAGCCAAACTCAACTTCATATAGTTGAAAAAGATCCTGCAAACATCCCAAAAGGCTGTCCCTGGCTGCTTCTCTTTTAGAGGGTTGTGCTGCAGTAACTAGGATATACCTTTACGAAATTTAATATGATACAAAGTTGGCAAGATCAGGCACTCAAAGTTGGGAAATTCCTTGGTCCTATTAACTTGGCTAGGTCTCCCAAGCAGCACTTCTCTTTCTGGGGCACATTAACCATAGCTTGATAAAACTTCCATATGCAAGGGAAATTAAAATGTTCCTAAATGTACTTCATTGCTTAATTAAAAGTGGAATTTGCTGAATTTTGGATGTTTGATCTTGAAGGTGAACTATTGCACTCATGCTATTCTTTATGTTGGATGTTTCAGAGCTTCATTTTTGCTCCAGAAAAGAAGATAAGCTGGAAGTAAATGACCTATGCATGAGTTCTCTTGACTTAACCCATACAGCTTGTGAATCCTTTAGACCAAGAAGTCCATCTTGGGTGATCTGCAGGTGTAATGCATAAATGGCACTGGGTTATCCTTTGAGATTTAATGTGCTTTTTAAGACATTCTTCATTTTAAGAAGGTATTGTCAGTTAGGATGTTGTAGTTAGAAGGAAATCATGGCAAATTCCTAGATGGAAGTCTATCTGCCTAATGTTATTTTCTGTTATTTTAAAAATTCAAGGCTGCGTAATCATGTAGTTTTAACCAAATGCTATAATTGTTTTGTTTACTGAGTAGTTTGTATCACTATAGCATCTTCACAAAAACCTATGAGAGCACTATGAGAACATTAATTAAACTCTATGACACCTCTGAGATGGAGGCAAGTCCTGTTCTCATTCTTCAAATTGGGAAAATGATGCAGAGACAAATTGGTGGTGCACTTCCTTGATACACATCTTTTACAACATACCTGCTAAAAGGTGTTTCTGTTCTCTCTTCACCCAGTGATTCCTTCAGCTGTGCCAGTTCAAGTGTTTGCATAGTCTTATACTTAAATAGGATTCATTCAAAACCAGTATGTATTTGTTTTCCTATTCTATTTCAATTTTCTGACTGGGACGTGGTGGGTTGACAACAGTCAGAGGGGAAGCTTCCAGCAGCTTCTCACCTGTGAAGCTTCTCACCCCTGTGGCCCCAACACTACCAAAACCTTGCCACGCAAACCCAATACAATGGGTTTGCTTACTACAGTGATGGGAAATGATTGTCTCTCTGAATTAGCGCAATTCTTTCTGTGGTGCTCATCATAGAATTTATTGCGTCAAGCTGTAAACAGGATTTTCTTATCCCTCCTTTCACATGTGGGAAACAGAGAGTAAAGCCAAACATTTTTTGCAAGTGACCACATTGAATTAACCCAGCCTGAGCATCAATAGCTCTAAATGAATTTCTGCAGATTTCAGTTTGTTTAATGTGGCACAAAGACTATACTGCAAGAGTAGAATTCAAACTATTTTTAAAGTTTATTGTATTTTAAGGCTGACAGAGGATTATGACTTTTATTTAATATCAAGTCAGGCATTTGAACCAGCAATTAAGAATTGAAGGTCTATTTATATCCTTATTGGTACCTTTGTGCCAGGCAAGCTGTTTAACAAAAGTCCTAAAAGTCAAGTGTGTGGCAAACAGTTGAACGTTTTTATTTTTTTTTGTTCGCTGTGCCTGTCTGCATATCTGCATTTTTTTTCTTGAATTTACAGCTTCTGTCAGTCCCGTACTTTTAAGAGGCAGTTTAGCTGATTTAGGAAGTGAATCAGTATATTTAATGGACTACACTGATCTTACTTTAAACAGCTAATTTTCAATATCCTTTGGGCTATTTGAGACAAGCAGGAAAAGTGGTGCTGGTCTGATCTGATTACATTTCATTGTAGTCTCCAAAGACTGACTATTTAGTACATTTGAATTGGGAGAAAAAGCTTTTTGGTTTTTAGACTGCCAGTTCATATGGATTTCAATTTAGTAAAAGCTGTAAGTAGTTTACCATCTTTATGTGCTGTGTCCATGAAGTTAGGTGAGCAGAGTCCAGGTGCCTAAAAAGGAAAAAAAAGAAATAAAATAAGAAATTAAAAGACACAGCCAGTTAGAATGAAAGAAGTTGAATTCATCTGAGAGCAGAACTAGCTGCTTGCCTGAATTCTCACTGTACAGCTCAGGCAATCAGAAGGAGCTGTGTAACTTTGCAGCTTGTGCTGCACCTAATTGATAGAAGGACTGTCAGTTTGGTCTTATTCTCAGCACTAAGATTAATTTTAAAAGTAGCTACGTACATGTCTTTGGCTTACATCTAATGTAGACATTTATTCTGGGGTTATACCATTGTAAGAATTTTCATGTCGGTGTCCAAGCAAAAAGGTTAGGTTTTGTTTAGTTGTATGTGTTGTAGTGTCGTGTTTTAACCCTGGCCAGCAACTAAGTCCCACACAGCTGCTCGCTCGCTCCCCGGCTCCAGTGGGATGGGGGAGAGAATCAGAAGGCTAAAAGTGAGAAAACTCATGAGCTGAGACAAAGACAGTTTAACAGGTAAAGCAAAAGGTGTGCACGCAAGCAAAGCAAAACAAGGAATTCTTTCACCACTTCCCATGGGCAGGCAGGTATTCAGCCACCTCCAGGAAAGCAGGGCTCCATCACATATAACAGTTACTTGGGAACCATTTCTTGGGAGCTGTAACTCCAAACATCCCCCCTTCCTCCTTCTCCCAGCTTTATATGCTGAGCATGACGTCATATGGTCTGGAATATCCCTTGGGTCTGTTGGGGTCAGCTGTCACAGCTGTGTCCCCTCCCAACTTCTTATGCCCCCCATTCTGCGTAAGCACTGCTCAGCAGTAATGAAAACATCCCTGTGTTATAAACACTGTTTTCAGCACAAATCCAAAACATAGCCCCATACTAGCTACTGTGAATAAAATTAACTCTGTCCCAGTCAAAAACAGCCGAGGCAGATACATGTGAAAATAGCTATACAGTAGGAAAGCACTGCTGAACAGGTTTTCAGGTCCACTTTCACCTGTGATACTCTTTATTATGCTCATCCACATGCAACAGGAGTCCTCTATTCTTTCAAAACTTAATAGCATCAGTTTAGAAAATTGGATTGTCTAATCATGCTGCCTTTTGATGACTAAACAGATACTTGTTCTGTAATCTACTAATTTTTGCAGACACTGTCATGTGCCAGTAAGGAAGGTGCTTTCTTCTTGAATTGCAGCAAGGTATCAGAGTCTTTAGACATGACACAAAATATTAATGATCTGTATAAATATAATGAGATTAGAGAATTTTAAAAAAGTCTCCCTATGTATTCATTAGAATCTTTAATTCTTTATAGTTTAATTGACAAAAATTAAGTCTGTCAATAGATCTCATCTGTTCTGTAGTTTGAAGCAATGCCATTCATTATATGTAACTCTTGGCTATTCTATTCTATCAGTATATCACAGTGTGTTTTCCAGGTACCTTTAAGCTTTCAGTTGGAAACTGCCAAAATATTTTCTTGTACTGGTTTGTTTACATTGTATAGTTTTGAAATATTTTCTGTTTTGGACAAACCTCCTCTCTGAAAAGCCTTTGTGAAATTTCAGGGGCAGATTAATAGGAACTTAGTGTGCATGTCTCTCTTGATAGACTTCTTTATGTAGCCTATCTCTAGATACTACAGGTTTTGTTGTATGTATTTTATATGTTGATTCTTGTTCAGACATGGGGGCTGAGTACCTTTGGGAATAATCTAGATCCTCACAGCTATGTGGTACCTTTGTGTTTAATAGAATCAGCATACTTTCCTTCTGTTAAAGCACAAGGTTATTTTCAGTGTAGTTTCCTTGAAGCTTCCATTAGAATTGGACGTTAAATTCTGAATTTGCAATCAGAGTGGATGGATAGTCACTGCTGCGTGGGATGATGGGTTCCTTCCCTCCTTCTCCCTCCTTCCATGTCAGCTCGGATCCCTTCTGGTTGAAATTAAGTACCAGCTAATCATAAGATATATGAAGTAGTGAAGAGAATTCTTCAGAAAGATCTATGCCAACTCCACTGTATAAAAAATTCCGTTGCTCCTACATTGTGAAAGTCGGCTGTGTTTGTGCATGCATTCTCATATATCTTCTGTTGAATGTTGCCTAATTTCTTTTGATATCTGACTAACCTCATTGCAATTTCCTCAATTGTAGAAATGGCAAAAAACTTTTACATAACAGGAACTAATAGCAGCCGGTCTGTTCTGTTCTAGCTGTTAAATTATTCTGCGACTATTATTCAAGTTCCTCAGTATTTGCCATTTATTTGGATGATTGAAGGCAGGCAAATTAGACCACAGGCTCAAGGCAGGGTTAAGTATTTTCTGGTGTATTGTTACAGCATTTGCTGAGATGAGACCCTGATCACAAATCAGAGGTTTAAATCCCACTGCAGTATGTATCATTAATGGTACACAGTATTGCCCTTTTCAGTAGCGTGTAGAATAGCCCTGTTCCTGGCAGTGCTGCAGGCCCCCTCCTCAGTCTCCTGTGGGCAGAGCCCTGTTGTGTCTGATGTACCATTGCAGACTGCAGGCCAGTATGTGAGGCTTGAGGTCTGTTGGGAAGGGACTTCTATGTCTGCCAGTAGGACTGTGAAGGTGCAGTACATGTTTGTTGTCTTCAACTGCAGCTCTGGGTAGGTGATGTCAGGAGGGCACCTGTTCTTCATTTTTGTGCGCCTCTAAGGCTAGATAAATACTGCAGTCGTTGGTACTTCTGAGTGGGGATGATAGGAGTAGACAAGGAGGTAATTAAAATCTAGATAGTTTTTAACTATCTGACAGTTCGACCAGTTAGCATATCTCATGTATGAGTTAGTGAGAGACCTATCTGTGATGGTTGGGTGCCATGAGAAACTAGGCAGCAGAAAGCATCGCATACCTCTCTCAAGTTAAAACCACATGGATTGAAGGGGATTGCGCTGTTACTGTCTCTCTTTGTGCTAGATAATTTATCTTTTCTGGTATGGTTTATATCTGTGCTGACAGGATACTTAAGGTCACTAATTACTAATCTTCTGTTTGAGCTATACCAATGCTTATCACTCCTAGTACTTCAGTACTTGGCAGACTTGCAGCTGAAGAACAGATCTGGAAAACTAGGTGGGAGAAGAAAGAAAAAGTGAATACAAGATATCTTCAGTTGTGTTCAGATGCTGTAGTGCTTCCTGTCCTACATGCTATTTATCTGTTGATAAGTAATGTCCACCCTAGTCATTCATGTAGCTATATGGATAACTCCCACATTTTTTTTTTCCTTGTTGTTGAACTTCTCTTGCAGGGTAGATGAAAGTTCATCAACCCAATAGTGATACTGAGTTTCTTGTGCAAAAAGAAAACAACTTAGAATAATACATACTTAAATCATGGGGTTGTCAAGGTGATACTGGTATTTTTGCTGTTTATCTGCAGAAGCTGGAAAAGTCTGACTTGGATAACTGGGAGAACATCAGAGGACCCAGTCTGTGGGAAGATTCTAGGACTGTTCAGAAGCAACGACGGGAGGCTCTCCATCTCAAGACAGAGTGACTGAGCAAGCCTACTTTGGTGCCTCTGCACAAAAAAGAATGTCTCGGTCTGAACTGTTGTATTTTTTAATCTGATATCAGGAACAGAAATGGGAGGGGGGGATTGCACTGAACAATTAATGCTGGTGTATATATAAGTAACTGTGAGATCAATCTAAAAGGCACTGTATTATATGAAGCTCTTTGTTTGCATCCATTTGCACAGAGTTCTACAGGTTGCTTATATCAGTTTTCAATTAAAAAAATAGCTGATTATTCTACTGAGAATATCTTATTGTTTTTCAATCACTATCATTCAAAACTGAGATGCTTTAGCAAGGAATAACATTGCAGGAGTCACTTGTCAGTACCAGAAGTTGTCGTCCTAATGAGAACAGCAGTGCTGTCATCTAGATGTGCGTGACCAGATAAATGCTGCTTCAGGGAGTCCCTGCATGACTTCAGGCTCTTAGGCTTGGAAGGGACTCCACAGGCATATGAACTGTTCGGAACAGTGAGTCCATTTTTGGCTAAATAATATTCTTGTGTTTCATTTCCAGGAAGTTGGCTATCCAGAGGCATATACAGAGTGTCAGCTGGTAATTGGTCAAATAACATTTCTTTAGCTGTGGTTAGATTTTTGTGATTAGTTTATTGATACCTTTGTGCAGGCAGGACCTTTGCACTGGAAATTCTCAGTTTAAGCTGGAAGAATTCTTCCTCACTAAGAGCTGTGCTGGTTCTCTGTGAGCAAGTATTGTAGCAGAATCTTGAACCACTATAGTACATATATTATTATTTGTATATTTGTGCACATGCACAGATTTTTTTTTTTATCTTTTGATGAATTCTTCTGAAATGCTTGTGTTTTTATAGTTGTCTTTGTGTGCTAAATGTTTGCTGTTAGAGAAAACCATGCTAACATTCAGGACCCTTCTGCTGAGACAGTTCAATGAAGAAGCATCTAGTCAATTTTTCAAATGAAGCTTTTGATAAGGTGTAACAACAGACTTGTAAAACTCCTCTTCAGAGGAATAGAGTGGTAGAGCACAGATTAACAGTAGATTCTAGTTTAAAGCATTCAGTGACACCTGTAAGTAAATCCTTTTGGAACTGGCTTTGGAAGAGGTGTGGTCTCATTCCTCTGCAAGATGTGTCAAACGCAGTCTAACACTTTATTTAGGGTAGCCTCCTTGTCCTCATGTATATCATCCCTCAGCACTTAATTTTCTTCAGTCTCTCAGTGATGAGGTCCAGTCTTTCTCTCAGGAAGAAGAATCAACATTGATTTTTATAGAGTTGTAAATCAATTCATAAAGCATTACATGAAATATCTTAGCCATGTTTTGTGCATGTTTTCTTCTGATAGAGTTGTGAAGACCATCAGAAAGTGTTGCATGTTATCTGGAACAAAGTTGGAGCCGTGTGTTTCCCTGTTCAATATCATATGTATCTTTGGTTCTAAATAAATGTACTAACAAGTTAAACCAACCATGAGAGGAACAAGAGGAGCAATACGAGAGTGAGGTAATCATAAATGCTATAAGGAAACAACTGAAAAACTAGTATATGGAGGCATTAAGCTGTGCTAGACCTAGACAAGCAGGAAATTGGTTTAATTGTTTTGTCATTAGTTTTACCTAAAACATAAAACAATATTCTTAGGCAAATAAGATATAAAATAGGACAGATAAGGAGTAATTAAAACTGTGTACCTTGCTAAGCATTTTTTCAGCTCTTAAATTCAAATTCTGCTTCAGTTCCACTGACAGCAGCAAGATTGCTTGCTCAAAGGACATCAATGCATTGACTACACTGAGAGAGTATTCTCTGAGTTAAGGCTCCTGCAGCATCATTGCTACTGTTATGGTACTAGCTGGACTACTGGAAATATTTCTTTACGTTCTGTGGTATAGACCCACCTTCTATGGACACTTCAAGTTCAGTACGTCCTTCCCAGAGGACACGTATCTTCCTTTTCTCAGCCTTGATTGAAGGAGAGGGGAAGTTGCTGTTGTTTTGCATATGAAGAAGCATGATCAGCTCCCAGTCTTGCAACATTGGCTCACAACATGGACCAAAACTACCCCTGAAATAAACACATGGCATTCTAGGAACATGGGTAGGAAAAGCTACCCCTTCCCCACAGGAAGAAGCAAAGGTATTTCTCTTTCATGAAGCCCTTAGGCTTATCAGTTTTTTTGATGAACAAAACACTCACTGAAATATCCTGTGTATTTTTAGTCATTTGATACCCACAAAGCTATTTGGGGAATGGTCATCTTATTTCAGCAGGTCTGGAATGTGGTTGTAAATAATAACTTCTATGGACAACACTTTTTATGTTGTAACTTAGGACCCAGTTTTAGGTGGTTGCTTGTTGGTTGTGGGGTCCCCCCACTGCTCCCTTTTTTATAGGCACTAAATTTCTTATAGTTTCTGAGGCCATATTTGTAACTGCCTTTGAAGTGGCATCCCTGGAAAGTGAAGGATTTATCTTGGCATCTCTGAGAAACACTGACATGCAGTGGGAAAACTTTCCAACTTGCCCTTCTCTTCAACTTCCCTTTTAAGAGACAGCCCATATCTATTGACAGTCCACTAAAAAAACACACCTACCTCTTGTTTTTTAATGCTGTTCACTCATCTATGAATTAAAAAAAAGAAAAAACCCCAAATTTTTGGCAGGTGAAGAAGCTGTACTTTTCATAAAATGGGGAGAGCTATTTCAGTAATTTCTCTTTACTGCCATGCACTTGGACAATGGCTTCATGTTTTATGTTGTGCTTTTCTTGGCCATTGAGATGGAAATAATACTTGTGAAAGGTGTGTTGAGAGTCAATTAAAGTCTCTTAAGTTGTCATGCATCCTAAAGTAGAAGGCACTCCAGAAATGTGGAGAATTATAGTTCAGAACACTAGCAAGAGAGGCAAACTTCAATTGGTTCAGGACTCGTGCTTAGTTTGGCTGCTTATTTGATGACCTATCCTTTTGAAAGCCGTGTTACAGCACTTCTGGTTATCTCTAAGGCACCTGGGAACAACCTTGTTGAATTCCTGAACTGTTACTCTAAACATCTGTGGCTGAGAGGGTCAGAGGTAATTAAATGCCATTGTCAGTCTGAGACACTGATTGACGTTTTTGCATCCTCTTTGGTAACTGGCATATACTTGTCTGAGGGGAATGAAAACAAGGCTTTAGTGAGAGGTGTGAAGTATTAAAGGGGTAAAAGAGAGGACTGAAAAAGACAGATCTTCTAGTCAGTGTTGCTGAAATTAGAAATAAAAGAAGGAAGTCTGGCTAAGTGGCTGTGTGTATGTGGCCTGAAAAACCAGTTTCAAAATCCCTGTTTTGACAAGAAAGGAGGAAGGGTTTTATCACTCAGAGAAACTGTGGCAAGGGTGGTCTCTGGGATCTTCCATAGCAAGAACAGCAGTAGGGCATAGAAGTGGAGGGGATCTGCGGCACCTGTCTTCAGGGATGGGAAGAGCTCAGTGTAGCACCAGTGGGTATTCAGCTGGATGTTTCCCAGCAGCAGCTATCTGCAGCCCAAAATGCTAACCAGATCTTTGTATGAGATCAGCCTGTGGATCCTGCTTATTGAGTGTGTTTCTCCTCTAGCACTTCAAATTCACAGACTCATGGATGATCCAAGAGAAAATGTTCTTACTTCAACTGTAACACAGATGAAGGAGAGGTTTAGCAAAAGCTGTAGATAACTGTGATCCAAAAAAAGTTTCAAAACCTGCTCGATAGCATAGCAGTTGAGTTTCAAAGCTCCTAAATACATCTGGATGAGCAGCTGGCTGTTAAAAACATTTAGAATCAAGATGCAGAGTACACTCTTGCCAATAGTGATCCTCCAAGGTCTTGAAAATGGCTTCAGCTACCCAAAAAAGGTAGGTTGTGGCTTAATAAGAGGTGAGTGATGGGAGTTTTTGACCAGAACATGAAATGCAGAAACTTCTGAAAAGCAACTTAAACATACCTCATCATCAGCTGGGGACCATTTCCAAAAAGCAGAGGAAACCATTTCTTCACAGAGAAGCAGCAACTCGGAGTGATTTAAAGCTCACTGTTCATTGGATATTTTACATGGACACTTTCTGTTCATGTGTATAGGTGAAACTTAAAATGGTAGGTTTCACCTTCTGAAATAACTAGATAGACCCTTGTACTTCTTGATGATCTTGCATTTGCTGAGTTGCCATGTTTGAATTTCTAGCACAAGTCCAGGGCAAGTTTCATTTTTATAACTTGTATTTTCCAGAGGCTTTTCTTTCTGTAAGAAGTGGAGAAGCCTAATATTGTCCTTTGCTACTAACTACCTTATGTCCACTGGGAAAAAAAAAAAAAGAAACAAAAAATAAGGGAATGATCTGAAGTCTTATGGAAAGCAGAGTAACTATTTTTACATGAAGATGGTCAAAGAATTTTCCATAAACTTTCTAACCATAAAAGGCTGCTTTTTGTCAGTGTTTTCAGTGGAAAACCACTTTTCATCCTTCAGTGGAGTAAGGTTCACAAAAAAATTTCCACTCTATTTTAGACTAGCTAACTAGAAGGTTTTAATCAAAGGAAAGTAATTGCTCACTGGTAGGCCTATTCCTACAAGGACTTGTAGCCAGACTCAGCCAACACACAAATAGTCTCTAGACTTAGAAACAAAAACTCCATGCATATGTTTTTCTTAAACTTGTCTTCAACCCAGGAGCCCAAAGCAGTCTTTCATATCACTGGAATCAGACCGACCATATTTTGTTGTTGAACATGAGCTTTAACTGCATGTTTAACTGTCTTGCTTAACGCAGACAGGCAATTAAACTTTTACCCTCACCATCTTTGTGCTGCTTGGGAGGTGTGTTAAAATTAAATTCAACCAAAGCAGCAGCTGTTAGTGCTGCAGAAAGGACATGTAAAACATGGTTATACATTACCAATGTGAAAGGAAAAGTAGTATAGTCTCAGGCCATTTGGAAAAAAAAAACCCAAACCAAAACAAAACCTGCAAACTGGGAATAAGGAAGTACTGTGTATTCCCAGTGCCTCTGTACAAGAAATCTATGCACTTTCACCCAGCATACTTAGAGTCTGGCTTGATGTGCTTCAGTTGATGGAAAAAATGACCATACTTATGTAGCATGTCTGTTTGAAGGTAGTTGGTGAGATCCTTGATGTTCAATACCAACTGCATTGTGCGTGTTCAGTACCAAATCTGTTTTGGTATCAACCTCAAGGAGGCCCAGTGGCTCGCAGGAGTACAGCTTAATCCCAGGCAGGATCAGGGATAAACCCACCTCTCTGCCCTACATAATCTGTTCCCCCTCCTCTTTCTGTCCCGTCTTCCAGTGTTCCTCCTAAAAAGTAACAGCTCCGTCTCTGAACTGCTCTTTTCTAATGGAACTGGCTGTAAAATGTCACCCTCTTTTTTTTAAAGTTCATTTTCTACCAAGAACTGAAGAACAGTGGTTTCTAAATTAATTTGTAAGCACAGAAACACAGACCCAGTATTATATCCCCCAAGTATGGCACCCAGCATACACTGGGTCTCTTTTTATCTTTAGATTCACAGTGCTGTGCTCTCTATGTCCAAAGGAAATTAAATGTGTATTTTTCTTTAAAAGATGAGATCTTCATCCATCACCAGCTGTCAATTCCTAATAATGTTGCCCAGAGAAGTGTTATCTGTGATTTCGTGGCTTTAGTGGACTATCTTTTGTTGAACAGAGGACAGCAGAATAAAATTTCAACTTAATATAGCTCTTTTCATACTCCTTCTGAATAAACAGAGAAAAAGAGGAAAGCAAGAGCAAAGAATCTTGGTTCCAAGCTCAAGTTTCTTCTGTTCTGCAATAGATAGGGCATTTTTAAGAAAGAAAGGGAAGGAAAATGAAAGTAGAAAAAAAGGAAATAAGAGAAAAGAAGAAATGTGGAAAGAAAAAAAGAGTAGGGACAAAAATGGTAATAGAAAACAGAGTGTTCTTTCTGACTGGTCCCTCTGGATAGAGTCGGAAGGAAAATTGTTTCTTAGGAAAAACTTTTGAGCTCAAAAAATACTCATTTCAAATCAGAATGAAAAGTCAGGTATAATATTTTGCAAGCTAGTGGTTTTAGAAATACTTACATTTGCGTGAACTGCAGTGTTTTATTTTGATTTTCATGTTTTTCCATTCTTGATTCTTTTTCCCCAGGTAGTTTAACTCTGGAAATGAAAAACCACCACTGATCTTAAAAGCATGTTTTTCACTAAAAAGACTGTCAGCACAAAATGTTTGAACAGTTTCCAAAACTTTTCACAAGTGTTCTCAAAAAGATCTATCAAAATAGATCCCTCCCAATGAACAGGTTGCAAAATGTCAATAATCCAGATTTTAAAAAAACCCAAACCGTAGAAGATCTTTTATCAGCTGTGCCAGTCAGTTCCTCCTTTGTTAACTGGTGAACACTGGTCCTGCTCGCTGACGAGTGTGTGACTGTACACCTCTGTGGCTGCTTATGCCTGTGTTCTCCCTACCAGATGAGCACACGGGCATTTGGAATGTTGCACCCTTGCAATTTAACAGAGGATTTTGCTACTCAGTAACCTGTAAGAAAAGACCTACCCCTTACTGCATCCAATATTCTGCTATCCCAGGTAATGACATTCTAACTTTTACATAAACTGATGAAGTTGCCTCTAAAAACTAGTTCCCCTTCCTCCCTGCTTTCACTACAACCTAAATTTATTTCTTTAGTTCATCTTAAATAATGTCATTTTTTTATTAGGTATTCAAACAGCATGCTTATATGTCATAATAAAATAAGAAGAAACCCAACATTTTTCCCAGTCTAAAAAAAGGCATCACCCCTGTTTAAGTTCTAGTTCTTCTTAAGTTAAGGTCTACCGTTTCCGTCATTTTAAGCTACCTGTCTAGGAACAAATTGGCGATCAAAGACTGAAAGACTCCATTCCTACTCATGTTCATATATATTTGAAGTGACTATAGTCCATCCAGTTTTGGAATCATGTCTTACCCTTATTTGGCTATCCACCCCACTGCAGATGCTTTTTTGCCTTGTGGACATCCTGACTGGGCTGTAGATGTGATTAAAGTTAAACACATATTTTCAGTACAAAAGTCTGAGATTGCACATTTCTTATAATGGGCCTTTTGAGCTGTGTGCTCCCTGTGAAGTGCAAAATTCCTTATCAGCTGTGGTGGAATAATAGACAGCAAAATCATATGTTGTATTTTTATCATCCTTTAAATCAAGATGAACTTGAATGCAGTTTGATCGAATTTTTAAAAGCTCACCCTGGCCCTGATATGGGGGTTGGAGGTTGTGTTGGAAGCTTTAAAAGTGAATTATGACAGACAGTGCTTTGCAACTTGACTTAGGGAAGTCATTGCAGAGGAACAGCTGGGACTATTCATGGTACGTTTCATTTAGCTAAAACCCCATGTATTTTAAATAATCAGAAATTTAAATGTCTTAAATGCTTGTTTGAATGTCTGTTTTAGTGTATCTTCCATGACCAGTATAGGACATGTCCTTTTTTGTTAAATGGACTGAGGTTTCACGCTAATCCAGGTTATTCAGATTTTGCAAGAAAAAGCTGGATGTGGGAATCTGTACTTTCTACGGACAGACCCTGTTGGCTGGGCAGTGATTTTGAATACGAATAGGAGGAGGAGACCTTCATCTCTTATCTTTCATCTATTCAAGAAGATTTCTTACTGCTGTAATGAATTATTCACAACAGAAATTAAAAATTGAGCGGTCTTTGTCCCTTGAAGCTACGCAGGGTTGTGCAATGTTATCTGACAGGTCCATTTTTCTAACACATACTGCACAGGATCTTAAAAGTGCAGATACAATTTCCCGGCAAAGCCAGATTTGCACATTACTATCTTAGATTATCCTCACTAACTTGATAGTATCCTCTGCATGTATCATATCATACACGGGTCTTGCAGTTATTTATCCCTGAGCTGTCTATTGTTTTCCCCTCATCTTCTTTGCTAGCAGTAGAAAGATGCACAGGATTTTCTACAGCTCCCTAAGGTTGAAAACATCTATATTTCTTTTCTCCAAAAGGATATTTTCTTAAAAAAAAATTTTTTTTAAGTTCTGTTGCACGTATTTTATACAGTCTTTTTGCATTTCCCTTTCTTTGTGTTCAGGGCTCACCAAGAAACTAGCAGAACAGGTGTTAGGTCTCTTCTGTGCTCTCTGCCTGGAGATACTGTGATCTAGGAACTCCTGCAGCAGTCAGACAAGGTATTTCTGTGCCTTGTTCTTTTGTCCTTCGAGAAGTTTCTTTTGCCCTCAGAGGATTCTCCACTCTCTGCTTTCTTTGCATGAAGAGGTATAGCAGAAGATAAGAAGTTTGGAAAATACATATTACCTTAAGGTCTCTGGTGTGTTGCCATATGACTGTTAAAGCTGGTTTTTAGAGGGTGTGCATTATATATCAAAGATAGATAGATAGACAGACAGACACACACCACCACCCCACCCCCCCTATTTAGACAGCCCCAAAGACTATGTTCCCCTTTCTGTGCACACACAATGGAGGGCTGGAGCAGAGTGTCCCTTTGCAGTCACTGCCCTGCCAAGGTGGGGACTTGCAGGGATCACCTCTGAGGGATGAGGATGGTTGCCTTAGCAGGAACTGGCTCTGTGCAGTGATGGCCTACCCAGGTTACACAGAATAGCATTCATTTTCCCACTGACATACACGGTGGCTCCTTAGAAGTCAAGTATCTAGGCAAACATTAACATCAAGGCACATGCAGCCAGTGATCACCTCATTCAAAAGTAGCTCTCTACCAAGGTGGGTGTTGAAATACGCTCCACTGCTTCTTGCCTTCCACAGATCTTGGAAGGCACTTAGATGATGAGTTTTGATCAATTTGCCTTTGTGATGCTAGCTAGCTTTGGGTGAGCTGGATCCCAAGAAGTCTTCTCTTTTAGTAAGCAGTCCGGGAAACTTCTCTTTTGGCTTTCATGGAAGCTAAGACAAAACCTTTGGGTGGGTGCTTGCAAAAACAGCAAGGGCCTGTGTGCCTGTGCTAGTGTTCTCAAGATGCCTTCTCTCCCTGAACCCTCCTGGGACAGGGTTATGGGCTCTGAATGAGTTTGAAAATTAGGGCAGCTCTGATATTGCCATAAATTTTAATTTATTATTTCTTCTTTCTCTTGAAAAGCTGCTGAGTTTCTTGACAGCTTAAATAAAGATTATCTCAGTAAATTACTATTACAAAGATCAGCAAATATCTTACTCTGTCACACTGGTGTTTAGATAGAAATTGCAATCCCAGCATTGCCTACTACAGAGGTAATGTATCTAAGTTACCTTTCTGATGAGGGAAATCATGGCACGACAAGGGGAAATCATACTGTAGGCTTTCTTGGGCAGGACTGAATGCAGTCCTGTCTACTGGATGAAATAAGCTAAGGGAATACATCCTTCCTACTTCAAAAGCAAGGTTTTGCTTAGACCATCCTTCAGTCAAAGCTCATGTTGTATGGGCAATAAGGTCAGAGGATCCGTAGTCTCCTCCAAGTCAACAGGGAGCAATAAAAATATTTTTTCTGCCATTAAAGATAACCTTGTGTACAGCAAGGGCATGAACAGTGTGTCAGCAAACTGGCCCTGTGAGACTACTTTATTGATGCTGCTTCAGGTTTCTTGTAACATGCAAAACAGCATTATTATTACAGTAGAGAACTGGCACAGACTTTTCAGGATTATGTATTAAGAGCAGCAAGTTAAATACCATCTGCCTAACATGATAAATTCTAAGTATTATTCCAAAGAGGTTTGCCTGAGTCTCCTCTGTGGAGCGCAGCGGCAGGGGCCAGTCGCTTGTATCATCAGCCCCCTTCCCATTATTGCTTCTTGGCCTTTTGGCTAAGATCAAGCGTAGTATCAGTTGAAGTCTTGGCATGTCCTCTCTTTAGGGACTCTCTCCTGCCCTGGCAGCAGGCTGGGCTCAGTGACCTCCTAGCTCTTTTCTGTCTGTAACTACTATCATTCCTGTTACTTAAGAGAGCTGGCAGCTTTTAGAAGTCAAGCCTTGCAAGAGCAGCTGAGATGCATTGGTCTGAATTACTTGTGTTTCAAAAGGCAGGTGGGCCTCTGCTTTCTAGTGTGGGAGAAATGGTAATGCAGCTGGAGGGTATGGTTCACCTCTGTTGAAGACCAGCAAGAAACATTTATCTGCAATAGGAGATTCTTTCCTTTTCTAATTATTTCGATGCTTAGAGGAAACATAAACCAAAAGTTTTTGGAAGAAGACAATCCAGGTAAGTCCTCTCAGAGCTTTGCACTCCTGCATCGTTGGGGTTCTGTGACCAGGCAAAAAAAAATTTCTTACATAGGAAGACCTTAAAACACTGTGAATATATGTCTTCTAGTTTTGGTAGTTGTAAACTTCCTAAATCCAAAGCTAAGTATCCACAAGGGACACTGTAATTGCCAGGCAGACTTGGTGCCTGAAGATGTTACCTAATCCTGGCTTTTATACACAGATGTATTAATTTGCAGTGAAAAAGAGTTTGTTGGGCAGTCAGAATAGGGGGAACAGGCTGATGTCCCCAAACCTTTGGATGCTATGTTATCTGGGATTTTGTTGGGACACTGAGGTTTTCTGTGCCTTGCCTTCCTGAGCTGTGACCCATTCTAACTACTGTGACAGGAGATGGGTGCCTCTGTTTAGAGCCTGTGATATAATGCAGGTGGCATGTCCTTTCCTTCCCAGTTTGTTTTTCATCCTGATGTAACTGCAGCAGTCTATCCTCCAAGTGAGGAGCTCTCCACTAGCAGATTTTGGCCAGAGATCTGTGCACATTTTTTTCTGGCAAGTTCTTTTCAGAGCAGTCCCTGGTTTGCTTTCTGCAGTGGACATACCTCAGGGATTATATGGAACAGTTGCATCTGTGTAATTACATGATGTGCAGGGGTTTGGGGTTTGGGGAGGTTTTTTCTTTTTTTTTTTTTTTTGCCTAAATCCCTCATGGAAGGCGAAATCACATATATTATTTCTGGAAGAGACCATAAAATGATATAGCAGAACCTTGTGTGTAACTCAAATAAAGGAATTTCACTCCAGCATTCCTACATCAAACCCAATAAGTACAGGGTATCTTCCAGTCTTTGCATTGTCAGAGATCACTTAAAAACTCCACCCTTGTCTCTGCAGCTACCCTTTGTGGAGGAGGTACATGGAGGACATTGCGAATTTGCCTTTCACCTAGGGAGGGCTGGCCAAGTGCAGCGCGAGCCAGCTCTACGTCCCTTGGCACAGGGAGAGATGTAGAAGACTTCTGCTGCAGGAAACCTCTGGCTGGCTTTTGTAGGAAGGCAGCAATGTCTTCCAGAGTGTTAGTCTCCCAGCTGATCTTGTCTTAAAGGTCTATCTGGTCTAATGACACAAGTTGTGGGACGCCGGGTTTTGTTCACTGTCTCTTGCTGCTATTTTCAGGATGTGATTTTTCTATTATGGTTGGCTGGGTGTGGAGGGAGTGTTGCTATGCTTCAGAGAACACTGCAATTAGATTCACTCAAAACAATCATGATTATTAATTATGACTGTTTTGTTACTAAAAAAGGAAAAGGTAGAAATAAATAATAAACCACAGTTACTTTGAAGGCAAGCTCTGTCTCTCTCAGTGTCTCTTTGAAGAGCTTTGAACAGACCTAGGAGCATTTGGGCTCCCTTTAGGGGACAGCAAAGCCTTCATTTCCATACGTGGCAGTGAGCCTTGCTCCAGTGTAAGTAAACCTGATGAGTTCTCTGACAGAAGAACCGCATTTACCAGTTGGTGACTCTTGTTTGGTAAATCCCAGATAACTGCAGCAGCTGGGCAAATCTCAACTGTGTTCCAAATAATTAGCAAAACTATTTGAATCAATAATGGCAGGAAACCACTGCAACAGCTTTCCTGAAACAAATCAGTGAATAAACACTGAAAATTTCCAGTCCAAGTGAAATCTGTTTACTGAGGATAGCTTCTTTCTCCCTGTGAGTCCATGGCCTCAGGCCTGTGATGTCTAACAGAAGCTGTTACTACCTGAAATCACACTTCATTATCCCATTAGAAGCTGAACTAGAGAAGTGTCATGCTAGCTGCTGGCCCCGTTTGCCAGCCTCTTGCTCCTCCTGATGCGGTCAGGCAATGTCTTCGTGTCAGGAAATAGTGCCAGCCCGGGAAGCTGCTGCTTTGCACCGCTGCAAATGCTACAGACGGGCTGGGGTAAGCAACGGTGGCGAGAGCAGGCGCGCTGCACAGGACGGTGAGCCTGTGTGCTGGAAGGGCTGGGATGCTCGGTGGTTGGAAAACATCTGTTTTCTTCCAAGTTTCTGTAGAAATGGAATATACTGTGCAGTGAGGGCCTGGCAGCGTTGCCGTCGGTCTCTCACGGGTTCTGCAGCTCAGTGCCCTCGGTCCTGGCAGGACTCCTTCACCATGAAGAGGCAGCCCATTCAGGGGAGCGAGGGTGCAGGCTGTGCCATCCTTGTGGCAGCAGCTCTGCAGAATGCCTTCGGAGCTTTCTGAAACTCTCTTAGCGTTTATTTATATATATCTATTCTGTTCACTTTTCAGTTTGTTTCACAGGAGCCGAAAAAACTGTTTCAGTTGGTTCAAGCGCATGTGAAACTGTCTTTAAATTAATCTCTTAAAAAGTAATGAATTCTTATATCCTGTAATCAAAGCAGAAGGTCATCTTCCCTCTGCTTCATTTTTCTGGAAAGGTTATTCATGTTTCTGAGTTTACTAAACAACTTGCTTCCACATTCCCGAAGGAGTAATTAATCAGCCCTTAATACAAATTTTATACTTAAATGATCTCTGATCAGTAACTAAAACATAACGTGTGCTGTTTTTGTACATAAAAATGTCCTCTTCATCTAACTTGGCTATGAAGTTGTTATGAGGCTTGCATGCTGCTACAAATCATCCAACTCAAAGCGTTTTCTAATGTGTAAGAGTAAATGTCTGATTTTAAGTGAATCAAAAATTTTGGGACCACAAAAGTTGTGGTTAAAAGTGCTTTCAGTTATCCACTTCTTTGAAATTTTGAAATGAAAATTTTGGAGGGCTTATTAAAAGAATTATCTTTCAATAGTCCTGCAGTTTTGTGTGTAAAATTAGAGGCATAAGGGCAGTTTCTTCTGAAAGGACAATGAAAAGCCCATGTCAGTCCCTGAGTTTTGGGGTACTGACAGTGATCCTGACTAGAAATGTTTGTATTTTCTTAATACTCCTAAGACAGAAGTGTTTCACAGAATCTATCGCTTGAGGTAAAATTCTCCCTCTAACAACTGAGGTCTTGTACCAGACTAATGTCTCCTGGTTTTCAACAAAAACAACCATGTTGCTGGTTTTTCTTCCATTTTGATCCTCTGTTGTTGAGATTTATTGCCTGCCATTTGTAGCATTTGCAACTTGCAATTAAGGCTTCTATTTTGAATACCTAATGCATAAGCAGGAATTGCTGTAACTTAGTATTTGGATATATCTTCCAAACCATAACAGAAAAAGAAAATGTTTCAGATGTGAGGTAAAAGCATTTAAAGCTAGAGGAAGTTTATAGTGACCTAATGTTTGTTACATGAATAAACTGTACTTTTAGTACTTTCCCATCAGTTTGAAGAGCTCCCCTGCATAAAGTCTGTCTGATATCATCTATAGGATTTTTTTTTTTTTTAGCAGAATTGCAGGTACATTGAGCATTTGGAGCAAGAAAAGTTTAACATTTGTGTAATTAACTCTTTGTTATCTAACCCCTCCTGTTTTTAAATGCTAAGCTGGCTTTGTGAAATAGACACTGATTGAACATTCATCTCTGGTCTGGAATGAGTATTGGAGCACCTGATCTGTGCACCCATGAGCTGTATCCCCTGGAAGGACAACTTACCCAGCCTGTGCACTGGTCCCCAGCCCTCCCAAGGAGCAGCAGGCAGTTGGCTTTCCCTGTGCCTGCCTACTGGAAGGCTTGTGTTTCAGGGGAGCATCAGGCTGCTGCATCTGTGATGAACCCCAGCTCTGTGTGTCTGCTCTATACTCAGTCTTATGGCAAGAAAGAGGCTGTGAGGACCTCAGAGAGTACCAATGGTGGCCAACAACATGGGAAATTTGGGCACTACTGGGGTAGACCTTTAATCATGCCGAAGGGCTGGCAGATTGAAGGATGGGCAGGAGAAAGACTCTCTTCCTTATGGTTGGGCTGGGGGAGCGCTAACTGATGGTCATCCAAAGAACTAGACTGGGCTGTAAGTTTGACCCTTGGTTGTAAGTGTTTTATAAAGGAAGGAGATAATTAAAAGAAAGAAATGGTCTTGTCCACCTGAATGCCTTTCAGATTAAATCACTGTTGGCGAACAGGAAAGCTGGAAATTCTGTTTCACCAGAGACAGGGGAGTGGAATCAAAGCCCATGTGTATTTTTAGCACCCCTTGTAATCGTGTCACCTTTTGAAATGAAAGCATCAGTGCATTAGAGCAGAGAAACTGGGGAGAGGACACGTTCTACCAGGAGAAACGTCATGCTCAGAGTGTATTGACCGAGTCACACATTGACTGAGTGATTCTAGCGCTAGCCAGGGCAGACCCGTCTCCTCCCTGCTGCACGCTTCCTCCCCCTCCCAGCTCCTTGGTTTTATTTGGCTTCCTCTCTGCTGGTTGTCTCCTCATGCATCTCTTTCCAGGTGAGTCTACCCTCCAAACTATATCCAGCTGGAAAAAAACCCAGCACATGCAAGATGCTTTGGGATATTTACCCAGAGTCCTGCCCAGAGGGTAGGCAGCCCTGGCAAGGTGACATTTGCATACCTTAATGGAAGCAACTTAGCAATGCCTTTTTCTCTTATCTTTTTGCCTAAAAAGAAAGCAGATCTAACACAAGGAAGAGAGGAGGGCATTTGTTCAACAATGAATGTTTATTTGCTGTTCACCTCTGAAATGCCAATGAGCATTTGTGCTGTCTAGTTTGAACTGACTATTGGCCTTGGAGAAATTACTGATGCTGCTCTTGAAAGAAGTTGTCCCTTACTTTCTAAGGAGGTAGAAATGGTCTGTCACAGTCTCCCTCTGTAATCATGGATAGATCATGTCATCGCTCTGCTACATCCTGGAAAAGGGAGTAATTCCACACTGTTCCCACCCTTTGCCTAGCCTTCATAGCCTGGTAACAAAGCAAAAACTAGTTTCTCTGCGTTTACACACTACCCAGAGCAATGATGCTCTGCAATGGATAAATGCCTTGGTGCTGTTAGCATGCAGCTTAAACTCTTCAAGGTCACTTGTAGCTGTTCATCCTGTGCCCCCCCCCCAGCCCAGCTCCAGCAGGGGCATGCAGGCACCAGCTGTGAGAATTGGAGGAATGGTTTGCGCTGTGTTTTCAGCACACTATTCAGTGCCAAGTGGGATGTTTTCACCCTGGAAGGCAAAGAAGCAGGAGGGATACAACTGCTTGGGGAGGGTTGAGTGTTGCATGACAGGCCATTCACTGCAGCTCTCTGCCTTGGTGAAGGTGCCATCTGTGGCTCAGGTGACCTTTCTTACCAAACAAGGCAGATGTGCAATTAGTGCTGTAATCTTTTAAAAAGGTCCTCTTGTCCCAGAGCCTCCTTTATGTGCCCAAGAGTGGCAGAAAACCCTCACCTCTTTCCCCTTCCTCTCTCCACTTCTTCCCTTCAGCATTATATTAAATCCATTCTCCATTGTACTGGCACCAGCAGAAATGTGATGTTTCTTCAGTGTGCCAAGACTTTGTTCTCATGTTTGCACTGCCTCCTGCTGCATGACAAACATCCATAAGTTTAATTAAGCCATGGTGCTGCCTTTCTGCTCGCTCTTGTTTTTTTTTTTTCACCTGATACACAGCCTCATGACTTGACTGAAGGCAGAAATGGAAAACTTCATGCTAAGAGTATGGGGGCTCCCTGAGAGCAGCAAGCCCACCAGCACAGCAAGTAAACACCAGTGGAGGGAGCTGCTCTGGGCTGGAAGGCAGCCTGGTCCCACAGCCGCTGGGCTGCTGCCCCTGGAGCTCCTGAGACAAGACACGCGCTCTGCCCGTGTGTCCCAGAGCGAGGTGATGCTCCTTCGGCGCCCAGGGAGGGGTGCAGGTCCAGAGGCAGCCACAGACTACCTGCCTAGTGTTCCTTGCAGATTTTCTTCTCTTTTTTTGTTTTAGCCTGATCAGAGTTGCTGGGTACGCTGCTGCAGTGTGTGGATGGGGTCAGGCAGCTCTCTTCAGGCTGCATGTGTCCCCCCAACTACCCTTCTTCTAGTAAAAGTGGGTTATTCTCATCCAGAGTTGCTCTCTCGGTGACTTAGGATTGTTGTACAAATTTGGGGCATGGCTTTGTCATCCACTTGTGTGCACACTGGTATGGCGCCTTGCTAAAGCATCCCCAGTGCTGCCCGAGCAAGGCCTCTCCAGCTCCCCAGCGAGTGTTGGCCGAGTTAGGGAGCAGCCCTGTGTACACATAAGCATTTGCTTTAGGGACTTACCCATCAGTTAAAGTGGAATTACATGCTTAACTTACTAAATTACTGTAGGCTTTGCTTAAGTGTGTGATTAAGAATTATGTACTCAAAGATAACCATTTGTAGGGCTGGGGCTTGCTGTCCTGCTTTCATTTCCCTAACAACACAGGCAAATTACTTGTGCCCTTGTCTTCTTCTGCCCGGGTAATGTTTCCAGTCACTGGGATCAGAGGGTAACAGAGACAGGAGGAGAGACGGAGCATACAGACCCACAGGAACACCTCATTGCTCTGGGAAGCCATCTCAAAACATGGGAGCATTTCAGAGGTCCAAATATAGCTGGAGAAGCTTATTTAAGTGCTGCACAGGGCCAAATCCTGGCTGTCCTCCAACTCCAAGCCTTTCTTCAAGGGATGTTTCCCTCTGTGGGTGGGTTGGGAAGGAGCTGGCCATGGTTGTCATCAGCCCAGCTGCTGTGTCCCATTGCCTGGCCAAGGGCTGCTTGGTGTTTAGCAAGCTCAGCTTTGCAGACCGAAGCCCTCGCATCTCTCCCCTGCCAGTGGTTTCTCTAAATTGCTATCAGTGTCCTGGGGGAACCGTGCTGGAACAATGCAAGCTGCCCCTCCCTTACGGTTAAACCAGTATTGAAGGCTATGAACAAAGAGGGCTGACTGGCCACAGTGACCACAGCCTTTCACTGGAGATGCCCATCTGCAGAATGAAGCCAGGAAGATCATTTTGCTCAGATATCCAGACTGTGGCAGGCAGGGAGCTCCTGAGCAGGAATGGGTCTGAACTGATAATGGCCGCAGGCGATACCCTGTGTCTATCAGCTTCTAGATGTTGGTGTCTCCCAAACAGTGCTTTTCAGGGAGAGAGATCCACTATGCCTTCTGTGATTTTGGCAAGCTTTGGCTGTGGCATGAAAACAGCCAGAGGAAAGATGTATTGCCTCCTAAGGAAAGGAATGCTGTTTAACTAGCACATAGGGGATGCCTGCCATTGTCCTTTCTTGTCAGCCCTCTACTCTTTCTAGTTATATCTACATGACCCATATTTGCAAAGATGGGGAATGCAGGTTAAGGAGCTAAAACCCATTTGGTGTTTGCGTGATTTTTTTTCAAATAGAAGAGGTGTGTTTGGGGGCAGTTTATCCTTTTCTTCTAATGAATCACACTGCCTTTTCAGGGACAATTTGCCAAAGCTCAGAGAAGGTCTGCTCTCTTTTTTCTTTTGTGGTTTGTTTCTTTGTTTGGGTTTTTTTTTAAAGATAGGTCCATCTGCTCTGTGCTCCTTTCTGCCTTGCCCAGGCTGAGCCTGACCCTTTGTGGTGCCTTTTATACCACCATCTGCCCCTTTGGACTCAGTGAGGTGTTATTGCAGGTGGGATGTGGTGGTAGGCCAGAAATACTGCGTGGACCCACTCCCGTGGGCAGCTCATCCTCTGTCCACATTGCAGGGACAGAAGAATGTGCAACTACTGGAACAGAGCTGTAAGAGATGGCGTCTTGTGCACGTGCTGTGCAAACAAATAGCAGGGGTCCTTCAAGAGTCCTCTCTTCTGACACTGGCATCGTCACAACATCTTGGAAGAGAGATGTACCTCCTCCAGGCTGTCTTCTTGCACAAGCCATGCCATCTAAACATGTTGAGTAATCCCTGCCTCAGGCCCAAAACCTCTGCTTGAAATAGAGCAGATCAGTTAAAAATATTAGATATTAATTTTAAAACCTTAAGTTACTGAAAGCTAGCCATGTTCCAGAACGCATTGTACAAGTGCCTGGTTGCTCCCACAACTCCACATTTGCGGCCTGACTCTATCCAGTTCTTGGCTCCTGCCAAACTTCACTTGTCTATGCAGGTACTTCCAGATCTAAAATCCCACGGTGCCCTAAGAGCCCTCTCCCAGCCAAGTCCAGTGATGGTGACTTCCCTTTATCTGCAGAAACATACCCCCCAGCGCTGTTTGGATGTTGCCATCTTCAGCTCTCATCCTAAAGCGGGTGGCATGGTTATGGCTAATGACATCTTTGCTGTGCTCCTCCAGACTCTTGCATTTCCATGGTGGATGGAGTGACTCTGGGTGGTTTGTGTAGTTTTACAAAGATTTTTCTTTGATCCTTGGGAGAAGATGAACTGTATCGTGGCTGGTACATACACTTGCTTTCTGCAGCAATGAGCTGTTTGTGGTTTATTTTCTCTCTTGAAAAGCATAAGCCAGCTTGGACAATAATTTAATGGTGTCACCTACAGTATATCTAGCGTTTAAAGACAACTGAGCCACTTACCTGAAAAGCTGCCTTTGGAGCAGCCACTTGCTCCTGCCTGCACTGGAATGGAAGATCCCTGGCCCACAAAATGAGTGCTACTTTAATTGCCCTTGGACTAATCTGGCTCTCACAGTAAACCTAAAAATGCTGTTTCCACTAATCAAACAGAGGATAGCCTGCCCGTGCTGAGTAATTTCCACTTCTTTTTTTTTCACTCCAGAGATCCCAGTGACAAAGTTTGTATTGCTTCAGTCTTACTGTTCAATTCATCCTGTGCACTCAATTCAGTTTTCCACAGCTTTTAGCAGCTCTGTTGTTTGAACACAGCTTCATCCCACACCTCCTGCCTGTATAACTCCTCTCTCTGGAACAAGCCAGGGAAAGTCAGGTTTGTGTGTGTGTGTGTGAGAAGAGAGAGAGAGAAGCAGCTCTTTCCAAATTCCTGCCCATCACATGGTTGTTCGGCAGCTGAACCCTCTACTGTAACCATTTGGGTTTTCTTACAGAGGCGCCTCCTTGTCTCTGATCTTCTGATAGCAAATGTCTCCTTTCATGTCCTACATCAAGGCTGCTGCTTTGGCCTCCTATCCCATTTGCTCCTCTTTTTAATGCTGTGCCAAGCATATTAATGTCAGGCAGTGCTGCCCTGGACTCCTTGGTGTAACTCCGAATGCAAAACCTTCCCTTTGCCCACCTGGCCAGGGCTTCACTGGGCCAGCTCCTTCCTGGCCCCATGTGCAGGCCAAGGTGGTGGCACCGGCCAAACCATGGCCTGTGTGTTGTCCTATTTATTGTTCCCTGGGAGCCAGAGGGCTGGATGGACTTCTGGCCCAGCTGCCTCTGCTGTGTCCATCTGTAAATGCATCCTCCTGCCCTCTAGTGAGAAATGCCTGTGGTTCAAGCCTGGCATTTGGGACCAGAAGAAGGAAGGGGGTCCATGGAGTAAAATATCTGTTGTATGCAGACACAGGTGTGCTGTCAGAGCCTGGCAGGGCAGGACCTGCTGCTGACAACCGTGCCCAGCTCCTTTGGGAGCACATGCCGCCTCCTCCTCCAGGCTTTGTGGGGTGCTGGTCCGATGCCTCCAATTCACCTGCTCACATGTAAGCCTTATCCTCAGTCTAAATATACTGCAAACCCATTGAAAATCAAGAGCAGGCTGACAGGGAGAGAGACAAGCTGTAAAGGCAATGGAGGAGAGTGGGGGAAGGTGCAAGATATTTGACAGGTGATTAGAATTAGGGATTTTCTTCCTATTTATCCTGGTGTAGCTGCACACAAGCCAGTTGGACTGCTCTGTTAGTGCCTTGGTGTAACTGGATTTTGCTGCAGTATTAGTATGAACATTGCCCCATTGCAATACAGAGGGAAATACTCCTCATCATCCACACCTCTAGTGCACAGGAGGGGTTTATCCAACCTGACTGATGCCCTGGAACACACCATTGTTGCCCAAGTTAATAAGGTAAGGGAGGATCTGGTCATTCTGCGTTACTGACAGCCCCCCTGGGCAGGCGGAGTACTGCACAGTGTGACAGCTCTTGCTGGCTCTGGCTTAGCTGGTGATGAGTCACCCCGAGTGCCTGACTTCTTGATAAACCTTGAAAAAACCAGGGCAGTTAAATGTCAGCCAATGGGGAAAATTTTCAGCTGGGGTAGGTTAAAGTAGCTCCACAGCTGTCAGGGTCACTTGGCCACCAAACACTCACCTCAAGACCTGGCTGGTTCAATACCACTCACCTGCAATGACTCTGCTGGGGTGAGGCTGGTGAGATGGTCCACAGTTTCTAAGGAACGCCCGAGTCGCTGGTGCTGTTTTGTCTCTCCTGAAACCTCAGGGTTTGTCTTATTACTGAGACCAGGTAGGTAAAGAGAAAGGTTCTCTCTTCCCCTGCTTCTCAGGAATTCTGGTAAAGAAGCAGCTGAGAAAATGCTTCAATTTCTGTCTAATCTATGGTTCTTTCTAGCTCCTCAGCTGTCTCTTTAGTCACTTTTAATGCTGATAGGAATTATTGATCTCATTTACCCTCTGTATATCTTGACTGATTCTTTATTTGGAAACCAGAGTCCTGAGATGCAGAGGAAAAGCAAAGCTCGTCTCATGGGCTGGAACAAAAACGTGCTTTAGTGTATCTGAAATCTATAAGAAGGCTTTGTGTTTCCATGGGTTGTGCTGAAATAGTGATTCCCTGGCAGGGAGGGGATTGTGACCCATTTCTGTGCTGTAGACAGGACTCTGGCCTCCTGGTCCTCCAGCAAGAGCCTCTTTTGCTACCGCCCTGGTGTGCATTTCTCCAGCTTATCTGAACTCACAGCTCTGGGAAACGGCAGTTCCCGCTCGGGAGGAAAGCTGCAGCCAGCATTTCAGCCTCTGTCCAGGCAGCTCCTACCCTTCGGGGCAGGTCTTGATGGTCCTGAGGCATAAGAGACAGACCTAATTCTTCATTTCCAGTTAGCATTGCACAAGCTTCCCTCAGAGCTGCAGCTCTCATCTTAGGTTTTACAAGCAGGCTTGATTGTCAGTCCAAAGAGCACTGAGAGAAAGCTCAGTAAAGAACATGGTTGACTCTTTAACCCTAGGAGCAGTGAGAGCCACCTTTTCCAACAGCTGTGCTCAACAGTGAGATAAGTTTCAGATGACCCACTTGTGAGAATGAAAAATATTTCTTAATTCTGGAGATTTCTTGACCTACTTCCCAGCACTGTTCCTTCCCCACCACCACCCATTGTCTGAGCACACTCAAGTTTTGCAAGGAAAATTGCTCTGTGACTGTTAATAGTTAAATGCAATTTTGTTTATTGGATGTTTTAGAAAACATAAAGAACAGCTAAGTGCACAGACAGACTGTTGCATCCAAATGATTTACTGCTTTGCCTTTTATAGCTCTTGATTACATCAGGTTGCTGCATCAATATCTTGTCTGTTACAGTCCAGCCTGATGGGCCAGCAAGGCAAGGAATATTATTGCTGGGTGGTTTTCCAGGTGGTGTGGCAATTAAAATAGCTTTCCAGGGGGATGTAGTGCAGATGTCCCAAAGCTAGGAAGCAATTTAAACTCATGCATGTTCAGATGCTTGTCTAGCCCATAGATCTAAAATAAAAATACACTTTTCATAAAATATCCTGGGTATTTTGCTTAGGACTGGCTGGCTGTAGTTGAGCAAAAATCTTGCCTGAGTATTTCACTGCATCTGTCTTTGATCCAGGCTGCAATCTAGAAGTGCAAATAGCTGTCTGTAGCAAGAGATGAGCGAGGGCTGTAAATCAGGGTCTGGACTCCAAAACCTCTAGGATGCAGAAGGCAGCAGAGTGAAGGTATCTAAGGTTGTGTGCTCCACATATTACCTCCAGCATGGCACAGAGCAGCCAGGACAGGGAGGAAGGAAGAGGGGAAGGGGCTTCACGCACTTTGAGAGAGCCTTCCTCACAGTGGACAGAAAGCGGGGCTCGAAAAGCAAGTACTAAACCAGTTCAATGTCTTGGTGGAAGAGGCAATAGTTGTGACCTTAAGCCCTGGACAACACACAATGGGGGAGTCAGGGACAGGAGGCTCCCTGGTGAAAACGATTCTCATCGACAGCTCAATTTCCTACTGTAGCCAGAGCTTGTGTCTCATTCGTGTATTTCTCTAAATCAGATACACTTCATACTGCTGTTCTTTGGCGGCACACCAGGCACAACGAGTGATGGCAGGAAATTGAACACAGGACTGCATGTCTGCAGCTGCGAGGAATGTGAGGGCATTAGCAATCTGACCAAGTGTCTCTTTCTGGTGGCTCCAGAACTCACTGAAATACAGTATAGAGCTTCAGATCCAATTTCCTGCTCTCCTTTATCCTGGGTGAACATGGCAGTCAGAGCGACTGCCTGTCATTATCAGGTGATCCATCATATTAAAACAAGGGGGAAGGAAAAACCACAGCAAAAAGGAAAATTAATGCTCTGCAGTCTTTGAAGTACTTCCCCTTTCATCCTAGCCCATAAAACTTTGATTTAGTTTTGTATCCTGGCTTAAGAGTTTCTCTCCGTCCCAGTGCTCTGATCTGCTCAGTCCAGTTTGGACACCAGTGGAAACCAAGCAGTACCTGCACCCACGTGTGCTAACCTAGCTCACGCTAGCCTTCCCTTCTGGACAGAGTCAACACAGGTGCCTTGCGGGGCTGTCACTTCACCCGTGCTGGCTAACTCCACCCCATGCCAGGGAAGCAGGAGAATTGCTGCTGCCCCAGGTAATCCCCTTCCCCACCTGCTTCATTAAATAATAAACAGTCAGAGTGTAATGCCAGGGTGGCCAGTGACCTGATGTGTGAAGGAAGAGGTCCTGCAGCGTGCAAGGGGGATGCAGGCTGTGTCAGGAGGTCTCTGTGCATGTTGCACTCTTCTCTTTGAGAGGCTGAGAGAGTGCCAGTGGGACTGCAATAGCTTCGAGCTCAGTTCAAGGTCTGGAGCAAACGAATGACCTGTTTGGCTGTGATCTTGCCTTTCAGCAGCAGACATCAACTCAGCAGTTGTCATTAAAGGTCTGTTATACCCCACAAGGGGGCTGGTGGCTGTCATGTTCTGGACAGAGTCCAAATTTCATTCCATTTCTGTGAATTCCCCTTGGAAGGTGTTGGACACAGCACACTTTGCTTCCTGCCCTCCGCTGCTCTGCACTGCTTCTCCAGGCTTTTCAGCAGCTCCCATAGTGTAGCGTGGACTATACTGCCCACAATGACAAAGTTCCAGCTAATTTCCATAGGATCAGGATTGGGCTTGATCTCATCATTATCTGTACTCTGCTAAAGTGACTGGAAGCTCTCTGCAACTCCCCCTGTGCACTGCAGTAACATTGGGCTGGTCAGGACCTCATTGCACTTGTCTCTGCAAATGCATCAGGTGAGGGAGAGGTCCAGCACTGGCAGGTGTGGATGTGGGTGAGGACGGACTGTCCTCAGGTTCTCCAACAGCCCAGAGAAGGCTGTCCAACATTCTTGAGTTTGCATTTTCTGAATTGGTCCTACAAGATGTGGAGCCCCTTGACCTGGCTGAGGACAGTGCAATGCTCAGAGAGTTAAGACAGTGCCTGGAAGCTGAGTCTGGGTGCTTGATGCTTCACAGTCGGGGTGCCCGGTCTCACAGCTCTGCCCTTGCTGCTGCTGAGAGGTGCAAGAGCCTTTTCCAGGCAGCAGAGCCCTGGAGGAATTGTGCATGTGTCTTGTTTACTGTGTGCTGGTGAGAAATTTGTGAAAGGAACTTCCCCCACTCACCATCTCAGTATCCTGGGAGGTTTCTGTAGCAAGGACTGGCATTTGTCTGCATGTTCCCGTCAAAGAAGTGACCTGTTTGGGGGTGTTTTGCCTCATCGCTTTCCCCAGTGGTACCTGGGGTAAGGGGGGAAGATGCGGTAGCTGAGAATGAACCTGCAGCTGCAATTGCATTCAGGGGAGAAAGGTTTCATGTTCCCACCTTCTTTGATGAAATTCTCTGTCATAAAATTAACTGGTGGTTTCACACTTCCTGATACACTATGGAAATGATTAGACAGAGAAGCAGCTGGGGGAAGTGATGGGACTCATTGAGGCTTTGCTCCTTCTAATAAGATCTTTTTTCTCTTTCTTTTTTTTTCTCCTTCTTTTAAACATGCATTCATTGTTTGTGGATGCTGGCAAAGGACTTGAAATTTCAATACATCCACCAAACAAGCCCAACAAGGGAGCTGCTCTTACAGCCTGTCCCTTGACCACATGGCAGCAGCTGTCTGTCTCTTGAAGGCAGTAAACCACGAAACCACCAATAAAGAAATGAGGATGAAAAATGTGTCTATGCAGAGGCTAGGTAAAGAGTTTTTCCTAGTTTCTGTCTTTCTGAAGACATGACAAAAGACATGGGATTCACCTCATGGCTCTACTGCACCTCTTACAGGCATGGGATTAAACCCCTACAGCATGTGGAAGGGGAACTGTGCCCTCCACCTCCCCTGGGAGCCCACGGCGGGTCTGGCAGCGACCAAGCCCGGGGAAGCCCGCGACTTGCTGCCAGGTTTCGGAGTGCGGTAGGTGACAGGCAGCAGCCCAGAGGCGTGCTGATCTGCCGGACAGTGTTGGGCAGAGGGGATAATGCTCCACCAGCCAGTGGAGAAGAGGGGAGCCTTGGGCTTTTGCCCAGGGGTGGCTCTGGCAGCCAATGGCTTGGCTTTCCCTAGTCCTCTGGCAACAGTCACAGTGCTCTCTCTGTGCCCTGTAGGACATGGAGCCATCCCTCTGCTCTCCTCCTCAGTAATGAGAACGTACTTGAGGAGGTGCAAGAAAGCTGTTAAGAGGAATACCGTGGGGATATAACCATACTAAGCAAGGAAGGGCTCAGTCCATTTCTAGATGCAGCTGAAACCAGTGAGCGGATGGCAGTAGGGACAGCAGCTGCGGGGGGAGTGCGGCAGTTCATAGCAGAACCAGCTGAAAGGGAATCCAAGCACCTCAAGCCCTGCTGCTTTTGTGGTGTGAGCAAAAATACGTGATGCTAGGAAGGGAGGCCACCTCGCAATGCTGCCTCTCCTGGGATGCTGTTTGCCTTGCCTAGTAAATACTAACTTCTGTGATGAGCCACGTAATGAGTGTGCTGAACCACGCCGTCATCCTCTGGAGGGCATCGCAACCAAGTGTCAAGCAATTAGCCCTTGCAGCAGCTTTGGGAAAGGAGTAATGCCCCACTGTATTTGAGGAGTTGCCTGGCACTGCTGAATTTCCTCGAGTAAGCTGGGCAGGACTGGGAGCAGCCAGTCTCCTGGCTCCCAGTCAAGTGACTTGGTCTGCGTGCCGCTGGGACTCGGGAGCCTGTTCTGCTGGATGGGTGGCGTTCGGGAGATGTACCTGGGAATTGCTTCCAGCATTGTCGGTACCTTTGAATTCCAGATCAGGAGTAAATCCAGGCCCTTCTGAGAACCTCGGATGCAGCAGATGTGAGCCGAGTGCAGGCCAGGGCAGGGAACAGGACATGGAGGCAGCAGCTGAGGAGCTCACGGGGGTTCACAAATGCTCACTGTCCCCAGGAGGAGGGGGGCTGCTGGTAGGACAGGGGTGAGGGCTCTGCCACCCCAAAAGGACTCCTGCGGGACACTCCTAGGGCACGGCAAAGGCAGGTATCTGAACCAGGACCTGCTCCCTGCCATCACCCATTTCCCTCACAAAGGCAGCGCGTTCCTGGGGGGCTGGACCCCCACCTGCAACTTGTCACCAGCCGGCTCCGGGCACGCACCCCCTCGCCGCACAGCTGAGATGGGCCCCCCTGAGCTCCACAAAGCCACTTCTTCAGCTCCTGCCAGAGCTGCGGGGAGCACGGCTCTGACCCCGGCACACTGCTGGCCTCTGGGGCTCCGTTTCAGCTGAGCTCTGGTGTTTGCATGAAGTTCTGCTGCTCTTCCTGTTAAGGTAAATGGCATTTTCTCATCTTTTTTAGCCTTTGTGAAGGACTTGTGGGGTTGGCGTTTAATCCGTGCGTATGATACCTCCCGAGAGCCCCGTTGTGCCTTCTGGGCTGGGTTCCCGAGGCAAGGAGGCTGCGTGGTCTTGCTTTGCCAGCAGGAACCTGTCTGTGCTTGTCTGGCTGTCCATCCCGTAGCTCTGGGACCTGCTAGCCCCCTACAGGGAAATATGGAAGCTGGGGACCAGTTCCCAAAATCTCAGTTTCCCACTTGTCAGAAATTAGGCAGGTGGGGGGAGGAAGGAGAGGCTCCGGATGCCCAGGCTGAGGGAAGCATCCCGTCTGTTAGGGCTCTACTGGGAGAAACTGAGTGCTGCCAGCTGGGTCTCATCTGCCCAGCTGTGCTGAGTGACATTGGGCTGCTCCTGTCAAATGTGGTTCCGGGGGCTGCTGCAGCTGTGAGCCTTGACAAATCTCCTACTGGCACCGGGAGATGAGGTGTTTTTTTCTATCTGGTGTTTCTGCTCGTGACCCTTGGGGTGAGGTTTGTGTATTTGGAAAGCAATGCTGTGAGCAGCTCCGTGCAGCTGGGATTCCTGGAAGTGGGAGATATTTCTCTGTAGCTGCAAAATGGCCACCAGTGTAAAAATGAAAGTGAAAAACTGCACAGACCAGGGACTGCAAAGTGGCCATAGCCTCCCTCTGCCAGGAGCACGCTGGGGGCAGGAGATGGGCAGCCTGGGACTCTCCAGGCTGAAGCGTTTCTGCCGTTCCTAGTTATTCCACCTATTATCTCTAGAGCAAAACTCCTTCTGCACATTATGGGATGCAAATTAGTTATCATGGAGAGAAAGACAGAGCTACTCCAAGCTCACAGTTTATGTGATGTGTTGACAAAGAGCAACAGCTAAACCCACATTCCCACAGCAACAACATCAAGGGTGGTTTAAAGAGTATGTGTGGCAAGAGGCACGAGCAGGTGGAAGACAGTGTACAGAAAGTGGCAAAGGACGGGGCAGAGGCTGAAGGTAGGACTGTGTACAAAGTACAGGTCAAAATACATATTGTGTGGAAAAGAAACCCCTTTAGAAAGAAAAGCTGAGATGTGAAAGACCACCCTGTCTGTTGTGCACGCATCTGAGTGTGCCTTTCTCCTCCACAAATTAGCTTCTATCTGAATCCTTTTGACTACTCTGAGGGTGGGATCCTGTTGTCAGAGCAGTACCGTGGGACTGCTTCAGGCTGTGACGGCATGTCTAGGACAGGCAGGTTGTGTTCAGCAGAATCTAAGTATATAGAGATATATGTTGCGTGCACCTATGTCCTTTTGCAGTTGTGCATTTTTTAAAACATTGAAACGAGGGATAATACTCTCATAAACTCAACTTTTAGGAGAACCTGGATAAATTAGTACTTTAAGGGGTAACCAATGTTTTATCCCCCACTTAATCCAAAACCATGACACATCAGAAGGACAGTTTGGCGACGTAACTAGAGACTTAAAGTCAAGGCGTCGGTGCCGAGGGTGGTGGCAGACCTTGTGTGGAGTCCTGATGGTGGATGTCTTCCCAGGGAGATTGTCTCTGCCCTCCCACCATCACCAGAGCAGTCTGGGGTCAGACCCTGCACCAGGAGCACTCATCCCATCCCATATGTGTTTCCTGGGTCCTGCCGGTCCTGGACAGAGGCCAGGTATCCTAGAGACAGATGCCATCTCTCTCCAATCTCTCCATCTATGAGCTGCTCACTCCTTTAATTAAACTGTTAACTTTCATTAACAGCTGATATTAATTTACTTTATAGTTCCTTTTTTCCCCCTGATTTTTACAAACCAGGATCAGAGTCTCCTGGAGGGAAGCACGGCTTTCTTCTAACTGCTCAGGGCAAAGAGACAATCTGGCACTTTTTGCTTTGTCCCAGATTTTTAAAGGAAGAAACACTATTGCATAGGAGACTTTTCTTTTTTTTAGTAGGTCTCAGCTGTTTTGCTAAGGAAATTATTACATTGACCTTAGGGGAATAGTAAAATCTTATTCTGTCTTTATCCAGCATTCATTGTTATCCCCACTGGACTGTGCTATCAAGGGCTGTAGTTGTGCTGTCTGGTAACATCCCCTGAGGTTAGGGGCCTTCAGCTCTGCCATCTTGCATGCTCAAAGTGGAGACAAACCATCATGTGAAACCTTGTTTGCAGCCCCTGCTGCCAAACTGCCGTGAGGTTAAGGGCAGGGACAGCCGCAGCCACACCAGTGTTTTCTGCCCCTGAGCTGACCACCCACAACCCCGTGGTGGGCGGCTGCAGGGTGGCTGTGGGTCCATCGGCCACCCAGGCTGCAAAATGGGTGGGAGACTTTGAATTGCTGATCCTGTGGAAGACCCTTGGGAACTGCAAGCCAATACAGGGGACAAATGCTCCTGCTACGTATGCGCTATCTGCAATATAACATAACCCTAAGCATTTTTCATTACTAATAGCAGCACAATTTAGCCCATTAGCAAGCCAGGGAGTAGCTTACCCAGAATTTGAAGGTGCAGGCACAGGATGAAGGAGGAAGAGCTTGAGAGGTGTAAGAAAGCCAGCCTGTGCGCGGTTCATGGCCAAAGCACCAGCTGCTGCTCTAGAATTGCTGTGAATCCTCCTCTCCATGAAGCACGGGCTTAGTTTTAGAAATGTGGAATTTTTTTTCATTCTATTAGCCAGCGTGTGCTGCAGGAAGTGGAAAAAAAATCTTGGTGCCAGTGTTTAACAGGCAAACGAGAGTGGTGGAGGTACAATTGATTTTTGTCTTTGTTGGGTTTCAAAATCAATGAAATATGAACTTTTCCCATTGATTTTTGGAATTCAAAATGATTTGGGGAAGCTGTTAAATAAATTGATAACTTTGGGAGCCAAATCCTCTTCTAGGGCTTTGTGAGACATATATAAGAACCCGTCAGAATGTGCTGATGTGCTTGCAGGCTTCTCACCATGCTAACATCTGTTGATCTCGTCTGTCATGCCAAACCTCCTCCTCTGAGGCCAGGCTCCTAACTTGAGTTAGTTTTTTTTTATTTTTTGGGGGGGTTGCACATGGTGTCCAAATGCTGTGTTAAGTTCCTTTAGGTCCATGTTCTCTTATGCAGAATACCCTTGGCAAGCCCAGACCAGGACAGGTTTGTGGTATCAATCGCCTACATGTGGGCTTGTCTCTACATTGCTCTGCACTCAGCTGTGATGGTGAAGATGGTTGCACAAAGAACTGCCCTCCCTTCTGAGCCAGACCTGAGGAACACGGCCTCTGACCCCATACTAAACATCCTTCGGAAGCTCTGCAAGGGGACTAGAAGGTTTTATCACAGTCTACACTGTCACAGCCACACCTGTGGATCAGAGAGATGAAACCCATGTTTCACTCCCTCCTGATCAGCGCACAAAGGGTGCACAAAGAATGAACGATGCTTCATCCTTCCTTGTGTATCTGTGGCAGAAAGCCGTTTGCTAGGTCCTGTGGTGGAATTGCCCCCTGTTCACAGGAGGTGCCGTGAGGAGAGCATGGACTGGTCCCAGGTGTCTCGTGGCTTGTCCGGTAGGATTTTGTGCACTGTAGAGGACGTTTGTGTAAAGCCCAGCTTGGCTCTCAGAGCCTCAGTCATGTTTGCAAAGCAGGCTTTTATGGGGGAAAAAATAAAGCACATAATTTTACACTTAAACTGGGTTCATTTCCTCTGTAATCACGGATAGCCTTGGAGCTGCCTCCTACATGGTGGCTCCTTTCCTCTTTCCCCTAGAAAGTAATTTTTTCTCAGATTTGGAATTTCATTGCAAGGCTCTGCAGATGCATCATTCTAATAAATGTCATATTATCCCATCTCTTCCGACACGAACGTGAGCAGGCACCTGATGAAAGCTGATGAGGAAGGAAAAGCAAAGCTATGAAAAAATAACCTGACACATAACCCAGCTACACCGAGACCAAATCTTGAGTGAGAAAAGTGGGCTGTGCCAGGCCCTTAGATACAAACTTTGGGGCAGAAGCAGTCAGGCTGCTTGTATTCAAGCCACAAGGGCAAATGTAGACTGTGTTTGTGGCCGTTCTTGGGTCATTGGGCCAAGGGCTGAAAGATCGGGGAGGACAGCAAGATGGTAGAAGCAATTCCTGTGGCCTTGCTCAGCTAGAAATTTTCCAGGGAGAAGACAAACCTGCAGCTTGTGGTATCTGCCATAATATAGAAGTCATATGGCCATATCCATCTGAAATTTTGGATAGCAACTGTGTAAAATTCTTACCCCTGTGTGCCAAGTGCACAGTTGGTGGATGAAGGGGAAGGAACAGGTCCTTTCTGAGGCAGCTAACACACTCCCAGAGTTTCTTCCGGAACTTGTAGGACATGGCAGGTTTTTTATGTCGATAGACGATGGCCTGGCAGAGCACGTCAATGCCTGTTACGCACGTTGTCTTTATCGACAGCGCCGCCGTCAGCTACGTTCCGCTGTCAGCATCTTTATTATCAGCATGGTTGCCAGCAGAAGACTGAAGCCATGGGGTGTTGAAACCATGGATTAAGTTAGAAAAATCTTCTCTGCTCTCAGGTGGACAAGGAAAGGAAGAGCGAAGCCTACATTTCTTGTTCCACCCCAAACCTCAAGAGCTTGGAGACAGGTCTGAGAGTGGGATTCAGGTCCTGATTGCTCATGGGAAAAGCACCCAACTGATGCCTTTCTGGTTCATGAGTGACATCACCTACCTGTGGTTACAGTTTCAGGTGATCATGAAGGAGTCTGGAGGGGAATGGGTTTTGCTTTACGAATTTTCTTTTTTTTTTTTTTTTTGTCGCTGCACAATGAAATTATTAATTATGCTTGTCATTTACAGACAGTAAGAAAAGCTTTTATGAAAGAAATAGTGTGTGTTTCTTTGATATATTAGTGTTTGATAGTCTTCCAGTGGATTTGGTTGAGGTGAGGTAACACCTGAAACATCAGTTGATCTTGGTATTCATTAAAAACTGACATCCAGGCTTGTTTAGTGAGATTGTGCTAAGCAGCCCAGGAGTTTGAAATGCCTGTATTTTATTTGCTAAAGCGAACATGAACAAGAGGGTTGATTTTTGTTTATTTTTTTATAGTATTATTATACAAAGGGTTTCTTTCATCCCAGGTTGCTGCCTTGCAAGAACACCTTGAAGGCTAAGGAGATAAAAAATTTCATCTACTCCCTCCTGTGATGAACAGTTTCTGCCTGAGCTGAGCAACGTTAAGACCAGGCCCATATGGAAGGGAAGGAAAGAGGGAGATGCCTGGGAGTATTTCTTAAACGTATTAGGCATGATTTTGTGTACTGAGTTGAGGAGATGAGGTGAAATGAAACATCTGTGTACAATAAAGAGCTCTCTCTGTCTTAAGTTATTGTCAACTGTAAATTTGTGTGTCACCCTCAGGGCTTGTTCCCGCTGACGAGCAGTTTGTACCACCGTTCCTCCACTCCAGACCTGCTCTCGCTGAGTCTTAAACACAAGCCGTTGCTTGGAACCGCCTGACAACGAGCCGTGGGTCGGGAACGTTTTCCTTTGCTGGGTGTCGGAGGAGACCAGAGAGCTGCCGCCCTTGGGCTCTGTCCCCCCTGGCAGGGGGATGAGGTTTGGAGGTGGCTGCCGGGAGATGGTGTGACACTGGCCAGCACCAGGGTCCCTGCAGCCACCCCGTCTTGGGTTTCGGCCACTGATGCTGTGCTATTGATTCTACCTGTTGATGTCAATAAGGGCTCTTCCACAGCTCTATGAGACTGCTGGGCACTGTAATGCCTTGGGCCACACACACGTGCCTGTGTGCCCCTGGGCACGGGGAGGCCCTTCCCATCCTTGAAGTCGCACGGGAGCACCGTCCAGGTGTGCAGCCCTGGGCAGGGCTGGCCGGCATCCCGAGCTCAAGCACCTCGGCTTACGTTGGATCTCTGGCCAGCGTGCGTCCTGTGCCACGTTCCCACCTGGTACGCTGCCTTGCTTGGGTTACCTGGGGACAGCAGGAGTGGCAGGTGGCATTTGGGGTGATACAGGGCTGCATCCGGGACCCGCGGGATGCTCTGCACTCTTCTCCCATGCTGCCGTCTCCTACTCGTTCAGCCCACCCGGCAGCAACCGTGTCCCCTCGGGGCCTCCTCCGGCTGCCCCTCTGTCCCTGGGTTTCCAGGTCCTGCTCTAACTAATAACAGTAAGTAGCCAGACCCGAATGGGTAACTGCTTTTCCAGGTCTCTGGATCCCTTCTGTGCTGAGGTGCAGGACCAGGGGCTGCCCTGCAGAGCCGTAACCGGAACGTACCATCTGACTCTTAGGGACTTGGTGGTCTGTGCTTTCCTGTGGGGGACCACTGCCCATTTGCAGCTTTCTTTACTTGTTTTTGGCAGCATGAAGTAGGTGCAACTGTTTCACACGTCATCCTCTCGCTAACTGTTTTGCTGCCCGTTCCCCTTCCCTCCTCGTACATCTCCCGCCTGTGCCTGGCGGAGGTAAAAGCTGTTGCCTGGTAAGTAGGGCTTGGGCTCCGGTTTCTCACGGCAGTTTGCACAGCTGCTTTTGACAGGGACGGTTTGCGCTTGCACGTGTGCTCGGGTCTCACCAGAAAGCTTCTGATCCCTCATCACCTCTGGGGGTAAGAGGAGCCACTGGGGACAATGGGGTGGGGACAGCTTCTTTCTGGAGGATGAAACGGCCCATCCTTTGGCAGAACAGCCCTGTGTCAGGGGTCGTTGCCTTATAGCGCATGGGCTTGCTGGTTCTTTAAAGAAGTGAGAAGCCATGCCAGAAGGTAAATCTCCCGGAGGCACATGTCTGCCTGTAACTGCTCTGGCGAAAACAGAGGGGACGCAAGGGGAGACAAACCTGTGTGCAAACATCAGGATGCGTCTTGTGTGAGGCATAAAGCTCCTGTCCTATTCCACGGCCCTGGAAACCAGCCGCCAGTCATCTTCTGCCAAAGTCAAATAGCAACTTTGGAGGCAACGTGTATTTTTTACCTTAAAATGAGCTGCTGTCTCACAGCTTGTTATTTGACTTTGGTTAAAAAAAAATGACTGGGTGGTTTCGGAAAGTGCAAACCAAAGCATGCAGCTTCAAATGGATACCAAGACCAGCTCTGGCTGTGTAATTACATTGCCTATATTTAATCTCTCAGAAGTGTTTGGCAGATGCTTTAAATTTCAGATATGCAATCGGTATCTTCTGCTGTGAGGCTCAGCTACCGCGTTCTTGCCCTCCCTTGCTTGAAATACACAAAGTCAAGTCAATATAGTCGGAGGGTACAGGAGCGATCGCTGCTGGGTGAGTGCATATCTCTATCTATACATCCCCGCGGAGATCTCACAGAGATTGTGTGTGTGTGCGCGCATGTTACATGCGAGACATGCTCTGCCTTTATTTGTTTTGGAAAGGGTTTGCTCTGGCTTCGCCGTGCTTTGCTTTAAACGATCTGAAAATCCCCCCCTGGATTCAGAAGAATAAATATGCATGGCTTGTAATTCTGTTGCAGCTCTCGCTCCCAGCTGATAGGGTGACGTGGAGTTTGGAGGCTCGCAGATTGGCTTTTTGATTTGGCTTCTTGCTGCAGTTGTGCAAACCTCGCCGGCTCCCAGAAATCAGGCTCAGCGCTTTGCCGTGCACCGTAATGCTGGGAAGCCTGGACCGAACCCCGACGGTGTGAGCGCGGGAGCGGGGGAAGCCCAGCAGATTCAGTGGCAATCTGGGGTACAATCCATTTTCTCTCCCCCCCTCCCTCGACCCCCGTTCATCTCCGTCCTCCCCCCGCTTCGCCAGATCTCCCTTCCCTCCCCAAACTCCACCGCACGGAGCTGAAGATCAAGGCTGGTGGATTTATCAACATTTTACCTCCACCCCCACCCCCTTTTCCAGATGCACCTCCCCGCTCACCCTGACAGCTGCAAAAGAGAGCACAGGTTTTGGAGCCAGCAAGGCAACTTGGACTGACATGCAAAGGCGAACCCCCCCGTACCCGCACACACCGTCGGTGAATCACCGGGAGATGCGATGAGCTCCCTTTAGGAACCGGAAGGATTTGTATTGGGGAGCCAGCGGAGCACCC
>JANZLQ010000032.1:15921260-15936145 GCA_026212715.1 Elanus axillaris | reverse complement strand
CCCCCCCCCCCCGCCACCCCCAGCCCTGCGTCAGGGCTTTATTTGTTTCACCTGTGTCTAAAGGAGCCATCACCCTGGGTGGGAGCAGAAACCATTGCAAGTGGTCTTTGGGGTTTTTTTTACGGTTATTCTAAAACGTGAGGCTATAGCCAATCCCCCCCCCCCGCCAAGTGGAGCGGTAGTGTAATGGTTGGGTTCCTGCCTCCTTGGTTTGTTGCTGGGCTTGTTCTGGGGATTTCACCCTAAAAATCTGTTTCAGATTTAAGGTGAGACCCTGGAGGACCAGTGGGGGTGAGAAGGGGTGCCTTATGCACATCCCCCCCCCTCCTCATGCTTATATGTACATTCCTTTAATTCCTCGCATCTCTTTATACAGCGAAAGGGTGATTTTGTTTAGCTGGTTTTTATTTCTGGAGAGGACAGGGCTGGAAGACTTAGGTAACAGTCAGCAGCATCTTCCCATTCCAGAGCGCTCACCCTGTGCTCTCTGGGAGCCTGGTGGGAGGCCCGGGAGAGCAGAGCTGGCTTTGGGGGACTGCTGAGACACAGAGGCCTTGAAGGTGCTCTGTAGGTTTGGTGCAGCGGGGAGAGGCATCGCTCTCCCGCGGCACAGGCATTTCTAGGGAGTCCCTCGTCCTGCTCCATCCACTGCTTTTGCAGGCGTTTGTTTACCCTGATTGTGGTTTAGCTAAGAAAGTAAGCCGTGTTCAGTGCTTATATCCAGGCTTCTGTGGTCAACGGGAGCAAGACTCGTTTCCTGAGCAGAAGTAGCGATGTTAGAAAAGAAGAGCACGTCCAGCTACTGCCGAGGGCTGGCTGGGAAGGAGCGAGAGCCTCCCGCGAGCCCTCAGTTCTGCTGCGAGCGTGCAACGTGACGGCAGTCAAGTTGGTTACCCCCTATTGTAAATAAAAAGGTGTAATATCAACCAGGGTGGGGAAGGAGAGGACTGAGTGGGAACAGATAGAGAGCCCTAGGCAAAAGGTGCAGTACAGCAGACAGGGGACGGGGGGATTCCCAAATACGACTCCTGCTCTAGTAAAGGGGTGGTCCAAGCATTTCCCAAATGCCCAAGGTATGACAGATTGTGGTAATCCTGCTGCTGAGGTACTATGTGAGGACAGTGGAAATGCAGGTAGGCTCCCGGTCTCTGGCATGCCTCCAGCGTGCTGCTGGGCACATTGTCTCATCTCCCTGGGTCTCATTTGTATCGTTAATGAGATTTTTCTACCTGTGGGTGACGGGGTATGAGAGGGAAAGTGGATGTGTAGCCACCCTAACGCCACTCTGCGTAGCGCTCGTCCCTCGCAGAGGGATTGCCCCCTTCCTCTGCGAAGCTGCCACCTGACAGGATGGCACCTGGGGTGGCAGATGCCGTCGCCAAGTGGGATAGTGCTTTCCATCCCTCCGGGCAGTGTGGGAAGCGTGCTCTGCGCTGTCTTGGAACACCAGCACCCAGAAGAAGAAGAGAGCGCAGGTGGAGCCAGATGCCGAGCGTGGCCTGGGCCACGCACCACGCCGTGCTCCAGAGGCTCTCGCTGGGCCGGTGCCAGGGCGGGAGCTGCCCCATCCGACCGGAGCAGGCTCTGTTGTTGGGAGTCATGGGCAGTTATTCTGCGTGGCGGTCGTAGGGCACTCGGGGCACTGCTCCTCGGTTTGGTGGGCTTGTAGGAGGGAAAGAGGTACCCAGGGATGAATCCAACCTCCCCCGCTGCCTCTGCCTTCCTCTGGAGCTGGTGGGGCTAAAGTAAGGGGAGGCTGCTCTGAGCGTGGCGGGTGCCATGGCATTGCTGGTTGGACAGGTAGAGGGATTGCTAAGGGCCTGGGCTGACCTGCCGCCATGTTGTGCCTGATCCCATGTGTATTCCTCGGCTTCAGAGGGTCCTTCCTGCCATGGGCATCCTCCATCCTCAAGGCAGGGAAGTGCCATAACAGAGTGTGTCAGCACTTTTTATTAGAAACCAAGTTAAGATGCATTCCCTCCGCCAATATTTTCCAGTGAAGCACTATACAGATAAATGGTCTGTCTGTCAGGTTTTTGTTTGCTTGTTTTAAACAAACAGCATCAGTCTCCTCCCCTAAGCTTCCCCAATGACCAAGTGGCGTTGACAAATAGTTCCTTGTTCTTTGTTGCTGTCGTGTTTCAGATGCCTTTCATGTGCTTCAACAGTTAAAAAGATGGCTTTGATGTCAGCCAAATTTCTTCTTTTTTTTTTTAATCAGGCAGTAATATCTAATTCTGTATTTTAAAAAAAGTGAAGGAAATTAAATTACACAGACAAAACCATCTTCTTAATAGGGGAAAAAAAATCTCTGAAGCCAGGAAATTGATAGTTGTGATGCTCTGTCAATCATCACCCACTGTGTTTAGGTATTGTGACATAGATTAATATTATTGTTGATTTACTGTTTAGATAATGGTAACTCCTAAAGGCATCAGCCCCGGTTGGGGGCCCATGTTTCGAAGTGCCATACAAATGTCTAATAAATTATAGTCTTTGTCCTGAAGGGTTTCATGCACTGAGAGATACATGAGATCACAAGCTGCTCTTGGGGCACCTTTAAAACACCTTCTGTGCGGCTGAGCTCGTGGTCCTGCATTTGCTGATTTCAGTGATGTGGGGCTGTGGGGTTTGGGGCTGAAGAGGAGCTTGCTGTCCCTGCTCGCCTCCAGAATGAAAGCCAGGAACCACCTCGACTCCCCTGCAGCTTCAGTGGGCGGCTGGCCCGCTGGGGGACCAAGAGGGCACAGAGAGTAGCTGGCTTCCCTCCTTCCCCTCTGCTTTCTCTGCCCGAATGCTTCACACTGCAAGCTCTGGTTGAGGGCCATCATGGATGTGTGTGCACGAAGTTCAGCACGATGGCCCCCCAATCTCCCCTGTAGGCATTTCTGGTCACAGGGTTTTGCGGGAATAGCAAGGTATCAGGCGGCAGGGATGTGCCGTGCGGTTCTGAGGGTACCATCACCACCCCATCTCGCCAGTGTCACAATGAGAAGACCCAGGTGCCGTTGTTCCTGCGGTACAGCGTCATTAAAGGAATTAGTTCACCCCGTAAGACACATTTATAAACAGGTGATGATCATGCCCCCATGCTCCTTCAACTCTCAATTTTCTGGTAATTCTGTCTTTAAATCTGCTTGCTGGAGCCTTTGATCACACAGCTGAGCTGTCGTTGATGTCTCTGACAGTTGACATCATGGGAGAGAGGGGAGCTTACGGCTCTTAACATTTCTTTTATGATAGCTTGTTTTCTAACGAAACACTCCAATGAGGATTTTCCATCATAATAAAACAGGGAGCTTTTCCAGAGCACTCAGATTTAGGGAGAAGCTTCTGTTTCTATTCAGCATTTCCATTCACTAGCAGATTATTTCAAGGCTGCAAAACTGGACTTGCTCTGTTTGCTGCCTTCCTCTACTCTGCTGTCTTTTTACCTAAGCCTCCTAACTCAGGACAGCAGCAGAGACAGCCAGGTCAAGAGCAATCAGAAATACTAAATATCCTGTGCTGCTGGGCACATTTTGCAACCAGGGAGGTGTCAAAGAGTTTTAGAAACTATAGGCATACAAAGCTGCATTGCCACTGTTTTCGCCGTTACCCTCTCCTAAGCTGGTATTTGGAGGCTGTCTCAAAGTAAACAGCAGCACTCTCCAGCAGCAACGCAGAATACCGTTTTAATCGAAAGAAACGTAGCGATGCAGGGACGTACCTGGGAGAGGGCATTTAGATCTGGCTGCTGAGGTTGTGTTGAAGGTGACACGTCCAGGAGCGAACGGGGACCTTCTCCAGTGCCGACAACGCAAGGCGCCCTGCCAATATGTTCCTATGCTGCGTGCTGGTGGAAGCTGGTTTCCTTCCCCGGGCCAGAGAGGGGGCAAAAGCAAGGAGAGCCTAGAGCATGTCTGCAGCTTGCTCTGCGGTCAGGCTGCAGCTCACTCTGGATGTGTCCTAGCTCCCCTCAGTGAGAGTAGTGGTAGGAGAGAGTCTGTCACCAGGGTCCAGGCAGGCTGTGAAACCCACTGCTGCCCCAGTGCCACAGCTCCCCACACCCAAACTGGGGAAGGCAGCGCTGCCTCCGCCATGCACTGCCGGCCCACCTTGGCTAGTGATGGATGGGGACTCCGAGTAGTGCTCCGTGTGAAGAAGCCATCCTTTCACCCTCTGTACTGTTTGCTGTCAGGAAGATTTGTTTTGGGACATTAAGGCCTGGGTATCTTGGTTTACCACCTTGAGGCGGACCTTCCTCGGTGGGAAGTAATATCTTGATGTTGAGCTTAAAATTCACCTTAATAAGCACCTTTATCCTCTTCCATGGTTTTGGTTGGGATTACTCAGTAACCCCTGAACACGCATGTTGGTTGGGGAATATGGAGGTGGAGATGTGTCTCTGCCTTTGCGTAGCGGGACGAGGCTGTTAAATGGTCCAGGAGGTGTTGCAGGATTCACCGCTGCAAGAGGCAAACCTGCCCCTGCCCGTATAGCTAATGCCCCTGCCACGCTTGTCGTTTGGACCTTGGTTTTTACAGCCTTCCCACCCTGGCTGCTTGTTCCGCTCCTGTCCCACCCCCTGCAAGGTACTGGCTCAGTGTAGCCTGTGTGGCCGGGTGGTGGGTGCAGCTTGGATTTCAGCCACATCGGTTCCTGGTCCTTATTCATGGCATAGCCATGCAAATGGTTATGCCAACAAAAAAGGGAGGGCTAGTGCAGAGTGAGAACAAATGACCAGAGGTGGAAAACGTTCAGGTTGGCTTAAGAAGCCCTGCTTCCACCTGTAACGCTGGTGCCTGAATTGCCTGCAGCAGTTAAGGCTTGGAGTTGGTTCAGTCTTCAAGTCTGCTCTTGATGAGACCCTAGTCCCGAATGCAACTTAGCTGCAAAGAACATAAGAAAGAGTAATGGGGTCTGGAAAGCACTTCTTAAGCTATGAAGAGGCACAAGAATCAGTAAAAAAACCAGACAAAATAATTTTTAATATAAAATCTTCCCAAGAACATGCACAGGGCTTGATCCTGATTAAGAAAATCAGAGTCTAGGCCAAGCTGTTTCTCAAATGCAAGACGCCAAAGGGACTCAGGTTCTTCAAGAGGAGAATCAAATGAGAACTTCCCCTCTGCTCTCAATTCTTTCAAGTCCCTTGAAAGCTTCACACTAGCACTCAGCACTTCATCAACAATGATCTCTCCATGTTGAAGCCTCCAGACTGCATTCCCTGGCAGTGCAAGCGGGAGCAGTGCCAACTGTTTTATTAGGTTTGCACCCACGAAACCCACTAGCAGGGAAGGGCCGGACTCCGTGTCCTCACGAGGCCGCAGCGGGCTAAGTTTGTGCTGCTGCCCAGCGCTCGCCGAGGTGCTGCGCTTAGCCAGTATGTGAGTCTTGGGGCAGTGTGCCTGCCTCAGGCCCCCGTGTGAGGACCTGAGGACCAGAGTGGGGTGGAGGTCTCGGTGGTGTTGTCTTCAAGGTGCAAGGCAAGGTGGATCTCTCTGTGCGTGCTTTTCCTTTGCAAACAATCCTGGGGAGGGATAGTGACATGTTGCTGCTGTTGTTTTGGCAGCCCCCAGACAAGAATGAGCCTTTCAAAGCTTGGGTTATAGGAGGCAAGCAGAGGGGATGCTGCTGGAGCTGGAGGTGATGGGGTAATCTCCTGTCTGAGCATCTTGGAGATGGGTGCACTAGATGTTGCCCTCACATAAATTACCACCTGCTCTGACTCTAAAGGTGTCTCTCATTTTTTCCTTCCATTTTAACCTTCCAGAGTAGTTTCAGGTTCACTTCTTCTAGTAAATGTTTCCTTTTCTCTAACTTAAATAATCCATCTCCCCAAAGCTGACCTGACAGATGTTTCCCCTGCAGTGACCCTGCGTGCACAGCACACTTCATGAAACCCTGGCTTCCATGGGGAAATGCAGCACTAGCAGTGACCCTGCTGGTGTCCCAGCTAAAAATAAAGCCTGTCCCTCCTGGCAGTGTTGGGGTTTGCTTTTAAGTAGGTAGGCAGTTTTACCCATTGGCTGCACTGTGCTCTTGTGCCAGGCAGAAGGCACAGCTTAACCTTCAGAGCACGACGGAGCTGCTTCCCCTCTGGGGAATCACACCGGGAGACTGAAGGTGAAAAGATGCTCAGCTGCACTTGGTGCACCTACGTCACTCCCCCAAAAATGCCGGCTTGCCTGTTGCCTGCCTAGATCCATCTCCTTGCTGCTTCATGCATCCCAGTGAGTCACGACCACTCCTCCTTCCCCCAGCTCTGGCCTTTTTCCTCCTCTGCTTTTCCTTTTTAAATATCTAGATTTCCTCATGATTCTCCAGTAACTGCCCCAACTCCCCACTTCCCTCAACAGCTCCATGCCTTCCAGTTTCCTGGTCTTCTAACAGCATCCCTTGCGTGTTCAACCCCCCATTTATTCTCCGTGTGTGGCTTTCTGCCTGTCTCTTGGGTCCATACGCGCTTGGCGGCTGGGACAAAGCAAGAGGTTGGCCCAGTCCAGAAGCAGGCGCTCAGTTAAGAAGGGCCTTTCCAGCTTTCACCGTACATGCCCATTAGCAAGTTTCACAAAAAGTGGTAAGGTTGAAATATGCTCTGGAGCAAGAGGAGGGATGCATCCTGGCTGGTGAATCTATGGATATCTCGAGTGTTTCTGTGCACATTTATTCTTCCTTTGAGTCTTCCAGTACTTATCTTAATTCACTTTCTATGACATTGAGTTCCACAGATTGCACAAATGCACAGCACAGAATTTAAAAAGTTTCCAGTGCTCACTAGTTAAAATACCCTCAGTCTGGGAGCTTTCTGTTGGTGTTAGCCTCGGGCTTCTTTTGGCCTGGTTGACCAGCTCCGTCCCTCTGACCAAAGCTGATTTCCTAGAGAAGGCCGAGGCAGGGAACGTGGGTGTTGTGCTTGCTTGTGCAGGATTCCAGAAACCTCATCTACTTACCGTGGCAAAGAGAGCATGAAAAGGTAGCATGGTCATAATTTGCAAGTATCTGTGTGGGAGCCAACAGCTACCAGGCACGGCAGGCTGGCTACAATCACCTCGGACAAAGGGGTGGTGGTCTCTCAGATGTCACGTTCTTACGCGCCCAGTGGTGCTGGGGGCTTGCTGGCCAGCACAGGGGGGTCAGGAGGGGCTGCACTACGTGCTGCCTCTTGCTCGGCTGGCCGCTGGGCATGGGGAGGACCACGGGGTGCTGTGTGGAGGAAGGCTGAGGGGAAGGGGTATGGAAGCGTTGGTGTGAGTGTCTGCGGGGAGAGCAGAGGGCCTGGAGAATGGGCAGGGGAAGGACTGTGGCAGAGGGGAGGGTTGTTGGGATACAGGGCTCGAGTTCATTGAAACCCCATTTTTATTCATTTGTCTGCTCATTGAGCTCCCACAGCAAAATGGATTCATTTCAAGGCTTTGCTTGTCTTTAAAAGAAACCATCCTTTTGTGAAGGAGCTTTTGTGCTTGTTCTTTTACCCGTTTGTGTCACTGACCTGAAGGAAATAGTAATGGTGGCTCTGCCTGGGGCAAGGCTCTCCCTGTCCCACTGCTCCTCACCTGCTGGTCTCTGGGGACTGTTGCTCCTGTTCTGGGCAAAGCATTTTTCCGTCACTTGTGACAGGTTTCCCAGATGACAGGAGTTACTGTCATCAGCGAGGGCAGGAGGAGCTGGGTTCAGGGCACCACTGCAGAAGTACGGCTGGGCAGGAGAGGCTTTCTGGGCTGAGGGAGCAGCAGGGGGTGGGGGCTGAGAGTGGAGTAAGGCTGTGAAGTCAGGCTGTTCATTCCTGCCTTAGCTGCTCGCTGCTCAAGTCAGCCCTCCACTGAAACTCCCAGCAAGAGAGGGACCCTGCAGTTTTCTTGCCTTAGCTTTGTCTTAGGAGAGAGTTGGACTTCAAAGCAAGTAGCGCACACCTCAGTTTTAATCTTCTCTTTGCAGAAATGGATGGGAAGATAATTTCTGCAGTGCCTGAAGGGGACTTGAGCTCCTCAGTAAAACTGATGGAGATACGGGACTACAAGCATCCATAATGGAGGCTGTGCCCCTCAGTGGCAGGATAGAGGCTGTCCTCGCTCTTTGTCTCGGTGGCTTAAATAGACCCTACAGTGGGTGGCTGCATGGGATGAGCATGTTGTCCAAGCACCTACATTAAGCCAGTGACTCCTGTCATTGTACCTCCAGGATAAGGCACTTCAGGATGCTGATCCAAGGTGACACTGGGCACATGGTGGAGAAGAGAGACTCCAGGCCTTGTTTGCTGAGGTCTGGGGTTGTGGGAGGAAGGAGGATTTTCTCCTTCCCTTCCCTTGTTTCAGTGCATTTGGCTGATACGGTCATCTCCCATGACTCAGCTGCTCCTGTTGGCAGGACTAGTTGTAGCAAATCCGGGGCCAGCATGGAGCATTGGGAGGAGGGAGGAACCAGGGTGGGATGGACAGGAATACAGTTGGGATGAAGAGGAATACCGTTGGTATGGAGGAAGCAGGAAGATGCCCTCCAGCTGATGTGTGTGACATCAGTTGCAAAGAGGAAATAGATGAAGCTTTCCTTTTGGAGGTTTATGTTACATGAAATGTTGCCAAAGCTCCTCAGGCAGCTCTTCCAGTAGAATAAGCTGGCCCTGCTGACTTGGGCTCATTGGACCTATGCTGATTTGTGGCAGAGAAAATCTGGTCCTAAGGACCCTCTCTCTTTCCTCTCTTGCCAGCCTTCAGCTGCTGGTAGGCAAGTTGACTGGGCTGGAAAGATAGTCCTCATTTTTAAGATGACTGTGTGAAAGGAGGCTTTTGGAAGGGAGGGCCAAGGGAGGGAAGCTGGTGTAAGTAGTGCTCTGAATACAGTGAAAATGCTATTTCTTCCACTTTGGAGATAAACAACAGCATGATTTTTATGTACTTTGCTAGGAAATTCTTCTGATATGTGAGGCCCTGCATCCAGTTTTCAAATGTTCCTCATAGCATCTAAGTTAAGACTTGCTAACTGCTGGGAATTAGGAGGGTATCATTACAGGCGCTTTAGAAATGGCAAGGGAGGAGCCTCATCCTTTTCAGACAAGGTGCTTTGTTGTATGCACCGCTTGCAAGTTAGCATACATGTATAGGTGACCTTGATTTTTTGGATCTCCTTGAAGGATCAAGTCACATATTTACCTGTCTTAGCCCTGTGGTTTTGGGGTGTGGGACCTGCCCAGTGCTCTTGGGAGGAACCAAGAAATAAACCTCACGTCTTTCTTTGGAGAAGGCAGCAGTGGCCTCTTGGAGTCATCTGTTTGGTTTTCTGCCGGAATTTTAAATCATATTTAGGTGTCCAGTGGAAAATCTGTCATTTCAATGGGGTCGAGGAGTCCAAGTGGGTTGAAGAGCTGCTCCATTAAGCTTCTAACCACCCTGTGATATCTGGTCCTTTGTGACTCCTTCGGCGAAATATCTTGAGACACATTGAGACCACAGATGGGGCAGAGGAGGAAGTTAGTGCTGTTGTAACAGTGAGAGAGAAAATGTGGGTACTGAGGGGCCACTGGCTCCAGATGATACTTCAGATTACCTACCCTTGACCGGACAGAGTGGGGCAGCCAGCTAGGAGGGCAGACCTGCAGCTGAAACACAGAGTGAAAGGAAAAAGGTGAATAATCCTGTCTGGTAATGCCATAGTGAAGAACAAATCTCCTCCTGCCTTTGCTGTAGAGATCAGAGTGGCATACGGCTTTATGCAGCCCACAAGGAAAGCTGCCGGAGGGAGGGAGGGGGAGAAGAAATGAAGGTGGGGCAGCAGATAGCCCGGAGACTGCTGCCACTTACTGTAATTGCCGTAGCAGCTCAGCTTCCACTGTTTGTTGTCCATGTCATCTCTGCAATTACCATATGGTAAATATGACTTGAGTCTCTGGCAAATAACAGAGCTAATATTAAGACAGAATCTGTAAACAGCCAGTGCATAAATGAACAAAGAGCAATAAACAGCCCAGACTTATGAAGAATGAATTAATCATGGTAGATGTGAGGGTTTATTTTTTTAAGGCAGTTGCAGAATTAGCAGCTTTGACTGAAGGATTAAGATACCTAAATTGTCAATAGGAGATACGTGGGGATATGTGTCAGTAAAGTGTGAGGGTGCTGTGTGAAATCTTATTTGATAACTGTATTCAAATGGGTGAATTTACAGGTTTTGGCACCTTCCAAGTGAAGTGGGAGGTATTTTGAGGATAACCCGTAGCTCAGTGCATTTTTCATGCCACCTACTGTGCTCAGATCTGCAGCAGCAGTGAGCGCGTTACAGTGTATTTCCCTCCTCTCAGCTGGAGACCCTGACTTTTTGGTTGAAACTCTGGAAATCTCTGCTTTATTTCCACACCTGCCAGTCAGCACAGCACTCCTCACACAAGCCCCACCACGCTGGGGACACGGCAAACAGGCAGAGAGACCTTCGAAAGCGAGCAACACAGTGAGCTTCTCTATATCAATCTTGATTTAAGCTTTGTAACAGTCCAGTACCTCGTGAAAACCTGCTGTACAGCAGAGCTGAGGGGTGAGACGTCACCGCCCAGGCTCAGCTTTCCTGCTCCGACAAGAGCAGATCTGCTGCTGGTGTCGGTGGGAGCAAGTGCTGAGGGTACGGCTCTCCTGGATACCCGGCTGCTTCTGACCGCCTTGAAGATGAAGAACCAAGAGGAGATGAAGATAAATGATTAAAGGGCAGCTTGGGCTAATTTATAAAGATTAAAATAAATTTGTGTGCTTTGGCCAAAGAATAACTGCGGAGGAGAGCAGCTATTTACAAGTATCTGAAGCATGTAAATCTCAGGCAGGGAGGAGAATGGTTGAGAGTGCTCCAAGGACAGGATAATGAGAACTAGCAGCATAAATTTTCTTAATTTCATCCTAAATATAAGGAAGACGGCTAAAACCTCCGAGATAAATTACATCATGGCAGAGTCTCTATGGGAAGTTGTGGAAATGCCATCACTTGGGTAATTTAAAACTGGTCTGGACAAAGTACTAGGAAATAACGTTCACAATGGGAACAATGCAGCAGCGGCCCCTGAGGCATGGACCAGACGACTCTTCTGGCTCTGGTCTAAGTCTGAAATTAGTGAAACCTGTGCTAATTGGGCTAAGGGAGAGCCTTTCCTATCTACCCCATTTCTGTGCCAGTTGCACAGAGGAGCGTGTAAGTCTTCGGTCTAACATGACAAATGACAACCGCTTGTTCTTCCCTGCAGTGGTAAAGATGATTTCTGAAGTGAAGTGTAGCCTTCTCCTCCTCCTCTCCCCTCCCTGTTTTCTGCCCAGTCTCCCACTGTCCTGTTTGTGCTGCTTCTGCCTCCATTCACTTTTTTAATATTTTCTTTCTCACTGAGGCAGGAATGAGCCCTTCTGAATAGACTTGTGGAGGGCTTATAATTTCTGTTGTGTGCGATGTGGCGCTTTTGGTAAAAATGTTTTTTTGCTGTATTGGAACAACAACAACAAAGAATCAGAAAATGTCTTTTTATTTTTCCTTGGAGGAGAAGTGAAGAAAGAAACAGGCCCATTTTAGTGGATGGGAGCAGTGCGTGCCCCAGCTGCTGGGGTTAGCGTCCAGCGTGGCTGGCTGGTGGCTGTACCAGGAGCCCATGAGGCAGCCAGGGAAGGGCTCCTTGCCCGGCTACTTGTTGCATCCAAACCAGCACATCACATGATTTGTTTTGTTTGCCTCAAATGAATTTTTTCTGTCAGAAAACTTCCATTTTTCTTAACTAATTCTGGACCTAAAGAGGGTGAGATATGACAACAGCAGCTTTTCCCCTCTTATTTACCACTTAACCCACCTCTGTGTACAAATAACTGTGGGCTCTGCAGCACAAATGCACTGTTGACAACAAATCCTAGGGTCTTTAATTGTAGCTGCTGCAGATCTGTCACCAGAGTGCTAAAGAAAAGTCACAAGTTGCTGCTGTCATCTTTCCTCTAGGATGCTGTGAGTCACTAGGTGATAAGTTGCACCCTGATGGTGGCACCTGAACCAGCAGTATAATATGTCCGTGAAGCAGGAGCAGTAAATAACACACCCTGTGTGCTGCCACGGGCAGTACATAAAATGTCTTTTACTGACAAGACGTTTTCCTCACACCGCTGGAATAATTTTTTTTCCCTAACCCACCCCGCTCCCCAAATGGTCTTTGCTGCTCTTTATAACCCAGCGAGACAGAGAGTGATGAAAAACAGTGCCTTGAAGGCTGCAGCAGAGGAGTCGGTGCCTGTTGCAACCCCACGTGTTGTCGGGCGGCTGCTCCAGGTTGTCTCCATCAGCTGCAGTCCATGGAAGAGGCAGAGAGTCACCGAGCGGCTGACCCAGTAACTCCACTTCTTTAGTTCCCTCAGCCTCCTAAACCTCAAAGGAAGGACTTTCAGCCTCTTCTCTGGGCCTTTCATATCATAGGCATAAAATCAAGGGCCTGAAGAATGCACTTGAAAGTACCTGCCCTCTCAATTTGGGGCCGTTCAGACTACAGAGAATGGTGTGTTCAGATGTGCACTGGTATTCAAGCACCCAAAGGCTTTAATTGTGTTTAGAAATACCTCTAAATGCAATACAAAGACTGATGTTTGAAGATCTGCCTCTAAACGTGTGACGGAGGCTTCCCAGCGACTTCCAAAAGGTCACAATGGTGACTTTTTGCCAAATACACATGCGGTTGCCACCGAAGCACTACAGTGAGCTCCCAGCGCAGTTTGTACACGGGGTGGGTTTGTTCTGGCTTTCCATGCACTAACACGGGATGTGGTTGTGGCGAGGAGGCCTGGACTCTATACCTGTGCTTTTTTACTTTTTTACTGTGAGGGTGACTGAGCACTGGCACAGATTGCCCAGAGAGGTTGTGGAGACTCCATCCTTTGTCCTTGAATATCCTCTGGATATTCAAAAGCCAGCTGGACATGGTCCTGGGCAATTGGCTCTAGGTGGCCCTGCTTGAGCAGAGGTGTTGGACTAGGTGACCTCCGGAGGTCCCTGCTATCTCCTGTGTGAACTGGCCCCTTGAAAGGCCCGGGAAAACAACAGTGAGATTGTGTAATATTCATGAAAAGAAAAAAAACTCATCTATATCAGAGCAGATAATACTGCTTTTTAAACAGGAGGATGGCCACTACTAAGCTATATGTCAGCCTAAATACCAGGTTTTGTTTTCTGAATGTAAAAAAGGCTACAGTTCTGGGGAAAAAAAAATATGAAAAGGGTAATGCTTGCTGTCCCTTAGCCTGAGGAATCTCAGACATATGGATGTGTATGGGGGTTGGAAAAGCAAGTGCACCGTGGCTCCCAGGGAGGCTGCGCTAGCCCGTACCGTAAATAAGGATGGATGGCTCTTAAAGCATGGCTGTGGCCACCCACCGAAGGGTTTCCTTCAGTGTCTGCCACCACTTCCTTTATATGTCTGTGCATGGAGTGTAAACCGCAGCTCCTATATCCTTATATATCCACCTATCCTGTACAGGTATTTTTCAGCTGGGGTGAGAGCGGGGAAATAAAATGCCCGGCCAGTCAAGTGCAGCCGGTGCAGTATTGGAAGGGGACAATTAAGTACGGGCATCTTTATGGGTTAGCTATTTATGGCACTGCTTCTCCAGGAGCATCACGGATACTAAAATACAGAAAAAACATCATGGACCAGTTCCTTGGGGCAAGTTGAGTGTTTAGAGGTTGTTCCTAGCCATACACAGACTTGTGCTCCATTTGGGTCAGCCGCTGGGATCACCAAATGTAACTGGATCCCATCACTGAAGAATTTTTATAAAGAATGAGCAGACCTGAGTTGTTATGTCAATTAACACCCATCTACTGTGCTAGAACGATAGGAACTACTCAAATCAGTAGAGACACCAGCTTGTAAATATTAAAAGACTTGCTACGAGAGCTGGGTTTTTTTTATGGTAGCTTTTTGCATGATCTTCAGAGAAGAAAAAGGCTGCTTTTGACAAACACCAAGGGGATTATTCTGTAGGCAGCTGATTCTGGGTTTTGGCATGTTTACTGTGACATGCAAAGCAACAAGCACCTACGGCTCCCCGCCATAACTTTTCCATAGAGCCAAACTGCGGGAATCTGTCGTGGCCTAAGCATGAGTTGCAGTGCTTTCTTCCTTGTAAACCGAGCCAGTGGTAAGAGGGAGCTAAACTACCTATTGCTGTGCAACAACCTGTGTAAAGTCAGCTTGGGGTCCTTGGTTGTGCTCGTATCAGATAGCCATGTGCCATCAGTGTGATGGATTAAGGCCTGGTGTGTGTTTAGAAATTTGCATTTGTCTGACAAAATGAATCTAATTATGCTGCTCTGGCTTTTGGCTTGCAGGTAAATCTTAACTTACGCTCTGGGAACTACTTTTGTCCTGATGAGCAAAGGGGTCAGTAGCGTTTGATTTGAGACGATTGAAAAATATGCTTTGTTTTGTATTAAATATTTTGTTATGCTTTTATTTGGGGGGAGGGAGAAGTGTGAATTAGGTATAATATCTCTTCTGTGAAAACTCAGTTATTTGTGTTCTTTGGCAGAAAGGCTATAATTTCAATTTTTTGCTGATGGTTATAAAAAACCCCATGTGCTCAATCAAAAAAGCTTTTATGTGCTTTGGAGCTGAGGAATGTGAGGCCCTGTTATTAAGTTGAACCTTGTTTCTGTCTCCTCCAGCTTTGGAGCAGGGCTATAAGATGACACTAACAGCAGCGCTGTATCCGCTCTGTTCTGGGGTGGATGTTTGTCAAGTAGACAGAACCCTTGATCTTGAGATGTCTCTGTCTGGCCCCTGTGCAGCGCCCACGCCTGAACGGGACTCACCCCGCGCTCAGATCTAATCAGCAGCCTTTCCTGGCTAGTCTAGAGTCAGGGGAGAGAGAATATATGGCCACAGATGTACTCGTGTGTCTGATTTA
>JANZLQ010000032.1:15909428-15921255 GCA_026212715.1 Elanus axillaris | reverse complement strand
GGGGTGGGAGGGAGAGGGGAAGGAGAGGGAGGTGCCAGACGACTTAATCTTATTTGCAGGTCAAATCCAAAGGCTTTTATGATGGTTTAAGGGGAATTTTGCATAACTAAGAAATTAAGAGGGACTTAGACGTTTGCCTTTGGTTTTGTGTTTAATGAACAGTGATCTTGGGAACTTGGTATGTGGAGGTTACGTGTTAGCAGCCATCGCCATGTTATGTTGCCTCTTGTGAATGCTTGCTTTTGAAAATACCGTTGCCTTTAGAGTCATGTAAGCAGCTATATGCAAAAAGCTAAATTATAAGGGATCAGCATAGCCCTCCCAGCTTTCTACCTCGCTGTAGGTCTGCAGCAGACAAACCATCAGTCTTCTGAAACTCAGCTATTATAAAAGATGTAAGGAGCTTGGTAGTTGTCTAAAAATCATCTTCTGTTGCAGGCTTAATTGTGACAAGCATGGTCCTTGCTACTTTCTGGACTGTCTCCAGAAGTATTTCAAATACTGATCTTTTTATTTATGGGTTCTATTTATGGATTTATGGATCACATGGCCATTGTCAACTCTTGTAGAAGAAGGAGTTCCCCCTGCTAAAATAACTGTTACGCATCTTCCCAGAGCCTTGCTGTTGAATGCTAGCTCATTCTGGTGCAGTGATGCTTGCAGCCTTTTGTCTCTCTTTTGCATTGATTGAATGCTTTGAACTTATCCTTGAACTTATCCTACCAGATAGGGGACGCTACCTGGTCCCCTCACTACCAATGCCCTTATTTGCCTGTATTCAATGTGGTAGCAATAGTGGGACAGAGATCTGTGGGAGAAAATGATGTCTGATAGCAAAGAGGTAGTGGAAATGATGATTGTCATGGTATAAAGCCAGAGATCACCCAACACCAACTACTTGCCACTGTTGCTGCAACCTCCTGTTGCTTGCATCCCGCAGGGCCAGGGCAGTGATGCTTCTGGAATGACTCTCTGCACCAGATGTGGCCGTGTTTTGTCGCGCTGGCGTCAGAGGAGTGACACCGTGATGCCTCCTGGGTGACTAGCAGTGACTCAGGGCTGTGCTGGAAGCCCGCCCGGAGGCTCGGTCCTCGGAGCAGGATTGGCGCTGAAGGGTGGCTCTTGTCGCAGGTAGCCCTGCTGAGATCAATTCTGCTACTTAGGGGAGGGGTAGGGGACGTGTCTACTTCACAGTGGGCAGGCCAGAGCTATGTAGGTTCCCTCCAGTGATTTCTGGACTGAGTTTAGTAGACGTATCTGAGGGAAAACTTGTGCCTTGTATAACCAACCTTGCTGACCTAGAGCTACAGAGTGAGTTTTAACTCTTCTGTCCTCTGTCGTCTGAATGTTAAAACTGTTACCTCAATGTTTTATTAACAGCAGTTTTAAAATTTAATAGTTTTATGCTATGTTGTAAAGCACTTTTGCACCATTTCCCAAGGGGAGGATGACAGTAAGAATGCCTCACTGTGTTTTTCAGATTGGTTAGGTTAATGCTTTTCATGTTAATGAGCACACATGAAGATCTTATTAGACAGTGTGTCTGTGGGTAAAGTTCCTGTTGATCTCACTGGGGAGTTTTATCTGTGTCAAAGAATTGCAGGATCAGGTCATTATTGTATCATTTTAGAAAATGATTGTGACCTCCACTTAACGTTTGTCAAAGCAAGTGAAAACCAGTGAAGAAAAGTATTCCCGAATTTTGAGATTTTAGTCCACAACCCATAGCCTGAGTTTGGAGGTCCTAACACATAAACAGAGGCTACCCTGGTAGAGGTTGTTTTTGAAATAATGTACGATTAGTTTGGGGAATAATAGTAAAGTTACTCTCTGCTTAAAATGAAATTAAAAATTCAAGAAGGACTGGCAAGGTCCTAGAGTGTGTTGAGGAATGGCTAGCTATAGAAACCATCGTGGCATTACAGAAGGTAGACAGATAGTGTTAATTACAGAAGGTGGTTGTCCCACAGGGAGGGAGGTTGGTGGTAGCAGTGATTTATTTCAGAGCGCAGTACAGTCATTGTACTATTCCTAGACAAGGCTCTGAATTTAAGTGATACTTAGACTCCTAAGTCAGTTTTGAAACCAAATTTAGGTGCTTGAGTCACGTAGATGTTTTTGAAATTCCTCCTGTCTTTCTGTCAGCCGTTTCTACATGGCTGATCTTGGAAGACACCGTACCTACTGGTTGCTGTACAGTTAAAGCAGGAGCTGAGAGCTGAAGTGTCAAGAGGTTGGTGGATACCTGCCAGCAATTGCAGTACGTAAAAGGATGATCCGATGTGCCTGGGGTGTTTTTGGAGCTGCTGTGCTTGTGCAGTTGGTCTCTGTGTGCACCTTGAGTCAGAGGCACCTGGAACGTGTCATCTTACTGTGCGTGTGCACACATCTATTTTGCAGCCCAGAGATCTTGGGCTTGCTGCTGACAGTCACTCTGCACATGTTCAGTGGCCCTTTCTCGGGGATTTCCCAACACCTGCAGCCAAAAATCTGGTAAAATACCATGCGGAGCAGGAGGGAAGACAGAACGGAAGCATCAAACTGACCGCGAGTTGTATGTGCTGGGTAGCTCACTCCTCCCTGTGACCCTGAGCTATGCAGTCAGTGAGGCGTTTTAACGAGACTTCCCTCGGGCTGAGGTCCCTCTGATCCCCCGGGGCTCGGTCAGGCACCCGGGCTGGGGTAGTCAGGCAGATAAGTAGGCACTGGAGAGGCAAGATGAGTAGGCTAACGTGGGAGAAACTTGCTTTTCTGAATTAGTCCAGGTAGCGTGAAGAAGTGTATTGTTTTTTCATATCAAGGGTGTCAGATATGGATTTGTGATCCTGATACTGCATAATCAATTCTCTCCCCTCCGCTGTGCTTTGTCAGGAGCGGTTTTGTTCATTTGCAGTCCTTGTTCACGCTTTCCTTCCTGTTTTGCTTGTCTTTATAGATTTTTATCTGAAAGTTGAAAACGTTTTTGTTGATACCGGGAAGATTGCACCCGCTTTTGGAGAGCGGCGAGCGACACAACATGGTGATAAAATAGCCATTCGAGATGCATTTGTTAATGCTGATAACATTAAAATGTTTCCTGGAATATCTACAGTGCAAGGGAGAGGGGAGGGATCTCCTCAAGTGTTCAGGGGCCAGTTAATCTCTTTGAACTGCTGCCATCTGAAGGTTAGGCATCTGCTCTAAACTGGCTGACTGGGCACCCCTCGAGACCATGGAGAGAGATAGGAAGGGACAGAATCCTGTCTGGAGATGTGTATCTTAAATACATCTTTTGGGTCAGAACAGGGTGGGACAGGAAGGATCGCCCCCTGAGAGTGACTGCTTCTTTCCTCTGACTACAAAGGGAGCCTAAGTGACTTCATTTGACTTACTGCCCAAGATTTAGATAGTTACAGTAGGGGAAATGAATCCCAGCCCTACTGATTTGGCAGTACAAACCTCAATGAAAGTTGTGGGAGTTAAGGCTCTTGAACCTTCCAAGTGCTGTAGATAATGCTGCTATTAAGTTTGATGTTTCCTGTGAGATACTTGGCTGTGTCTGGACTCACAAACGTGATCTGTCAGCTAAGCCTGAGATCAAATTCTTCCAGAGGCCTGTTATAGAGGAAAGACAATAGTGTGATCCATGATGATGTGAAGGGTTCAGAATCCAATTTTAAGTGGTGCAAGCCCTACAGCCATGTAGTCCGTAAGTAATAGAAGGCATTACTGGGCAGTGATATGCCAAATCTACATGATACATTGATCAGCTCCTTTGGTTTTGCACATTATTTTAGGTTAGAGTTTACTTTCATTTTAGAGGATATTTGAAAATGTATCAATTTCTTAGGGATGCAGAGGGAATGTTGGTGGGTACATGCATTTTGCTCTATCTTCTGGGCTCATGAGCACAGCTTTTTCTAACTGTGGTGGGTTTGTAGGTTTCTGTGACCATTTAAAAGTAGGATTGTTGATGTAAAATGTGATCATCCAGATCACAATGAAAGGGCTAGTGAAAAATGGCCTTCGGTGCTTTGCCGAGCACGAGTCCTCTGCCCTGTTTCTGGGCTGACATCTTTACCTCCTAATGTGGAGGCCCTGTGCTTCAGAAGCTCAGGGGAGCCCTAGGGCCCTTCTGGAGATTCTGCAGCCTATTGGGGGGGCTCTGGCTGTGGGGATGGTTTGGCCACTAAGGCACTCCATAACTCATAACTGAATTATGTCGTACAAATGGACTTCATTTGGAGATTGCTCACTCACCTTCAAAGGTGCTTCTTGTGTTACTAGTGATTCCTTTACTTGTCTTATCCTCTGAGTGGTGAGACAGAGGAGCCTTTAGATTTGTTTTCTTGTGCTGAATTGAAGTGCTATGTGCTGGGGAATACCATGGCATCATTAGATGAGTGGCAGCTGAGCACTCAGTACTCCTATTGCACATGTTGTAGGTCAAGAGTGGGCTATTATATATATACACACTTTTCCTCTGAGTTACTTTTCTAGCAATTTATCTTCATCTGCTGGGCATGTAAATGCTGCAGTTTGTTAGAGTCCCTGCTAAATACCTTCTTCAAAGTGACAGAGAGACAACCCATGCATCTCTACCAGTACTCTTCAGTGGTGAGGTACTGAAGTGCGTTTGGGTAAATGTTGCATCTTCCTTTTCTCTCATGCTTCCCTCCCCCCTCTCTGTTTTGTTTGTTTCAGGTTCTCGGCCTTTTTGGATCTACACAGTGGAAGTTGCATCTTGTGTATGGCGTGGTTAAGCTTGCAGCCTGTCACCTCAGCCTTCCTCCATTTTGGGCTGGTTACTTTTGTGCTGTTTTTGCATGGTTTGCAGGTGGATGCTGGCCTGACGGGAGACTCAACCAGTTCAGTACAAAACAGCTCGTGTTCAGGATCTTTTGACTGCAAGGAAGGTGTTATCCTGCCAATATGGTACCCAGAAAACCCATCCCTTGGGGACAAAATTGCCCGTGTTATCGTATACTTTGTAGCATTGATCTACATGTTCCTTGGAGTCTCCATCATTGCAGATCGTTTCATGGCATCTATAGAGGTCATTACATCGCAAGAGAAAGAAATCACGATTAAGAAACCCAATGGAGAGACCACGACGACCACCATTCGGATTTGGAATGAAACTGTTTCCAACTTGACCCTCATGGCTCTGGGCTCCTCTGCTCCTGAGATCCTTCTGTCTCTGATAGAAGTGTGTGGGCATGGATTCATAGCTGGAGACCTGGGGCCATCTACAATTGTTGGCAGTGCTGCTTTCAATATGTTTATCATCATTGCCATCTGTGTCTATGTGATCCCTGATGGGGAAACCAGGAAGATAAAACACCTGAGGGTTTTCTTTGTCACAGCTGCGTGGAGCATCTTTGCTTACATCTGGTTGTACATGATCCTTGCTGTCTTCTCTCCAGGTGTGGTCCAGGTCTGGGAAGGTCTGCTCACGCTTTTCTTCTTTCCACTTTGCGTCCTTCTGGCTTGGATAGCAGATAGGCGTCTGCTTTTCTATAAGTATATGCACAAAAAGTACCGTACTGACAAGCACAGGGGCATTATCATAGAATCAGAAGGCGATCACCCGAAGGGAATTGAGATGGATGGCAAGATGATGAACTCCCACTTTCTAGATGGAAACTTAGTGACTCTGGAGGGGAAAGAGGTAGATGAATCTCGCAAAGAGATGATCCGGATCCTTAAGGACCTGAAGCAAAAGCACCCAGAAAAGGACTTGGACCAGCTGGTAGAGATGGCTAACTACTATGCCTTGTCTCATCAGCAAAAGAGCAGAGCCTTTTATCGCATTCAAGCTACCAGAATGATGACAGGAGCTGGCAATATTCTGAAGAAGCACGCAGCTGAGCAAGCCAAGAAGAGCACTAGCTTGCATGAGGTGCGGCCAGATGAACCTGAGGAATTCATCTCCAAAATTTATTTTGACCCATGCTCCTACCAGTGTCTTGAGAACTGTGGTGCCGTTCTCCTGACAGTGGTGCGGAAAGGAGGGGACATGTCCAAGACCATCTACGTGGACTATAAAACAGAGGATGGCTCTGCCAATGCTGGTGCTGACTATGAGTTCACAGAGGGGACTGTTGTCTTGAAATCGGGGGAGACCCAGAAGGAGTTCTCAGTGGGAATTATTGATGATGACATTTTTGAGGAAGATGAGCATTTCTTTGTGCGGCTCAGTAACCTCCGTGTGGTGGAGAGTGAGGAACCTCCAGAGCTCAGTAACTCCCCATACCCAAAGGCCATATTGGCTTCTCCTTGTGTGGCCACAGTGACTATACTGGATGATGACCATGCTGGCATCTTCACATTTGAGTGTGATGTTATACATGTCAGTGAGAGCATTGGTGTGATGGAAGTCAAAGTCCTAAGGACATCAGGTGCTCGGGGTACAGTCATAGTGCCATTTAGGACAGTGGAAGGGACAGCAAAAGGAGGTGGAGAAGACTTTGAAGACACTTATGGGGAGTTGGAGTTCAAGAATGATGAAACTGTGTAAGTACCCCTATTCATTTCTGTTCCTGGGTCTAGTTTTGGTGTTTAACCCCACATGTTGCATCCATTGCAGGTGAATGCTGACAAGGGGCGGGCTCCTTTCTTCAGCTTTCCATCAGTTTCCCTACTTACCTCTTTCAGGCAAGAACCGACAGCAGGATTTAAGAGCTCAAAGCTCTTGTCCCTTCCCTCTTGGGAATGACAAAGTGAGGCTTAGAAATGCTTGGGGTGGGGTGGGGGTGCAGCACAGATAGGAAGAAAGCATATTATTCTCTGAGGTCCTGTACTAATGCTAAGGGTTAATGGAGAGTTAAGGTAGAGAGAGAGGAAAAAAGGCAAGCTTTTACCAGGCTGGGCAAATAGGGGAAAGCCTCTTTTTGAACACAAACATAGAGTGCACAGGAGTTTATTGTAATACCTAGATGAAAAGTTTACAACAGTTATTCCCAGGCAAGCAAGGGCTGCTCAGTAGACATAGGGCTTTATTTTCACAGGAGCAACACATCATACCTGTGTCCCTAGGCTGCCTGTGCAACTTGCAGGTCCATGTGGCAGCTAATTCACAGCATAGGCACAGCTGCAAGCTGTTCTGCTGGACTTGTGAAATCCTTCTAGCCTTTATGTCCCTATGGTCTACCCATATTCCCCATGTCACCTTCCCTATGATCTCCATATGTCTGTTCTTTTACTACCTGTGGTTTTTCCTCTTGTAAAATGCCATGGCAATTGGCAGTAATGGTCTAAAGCACTACAGCTCACAGCCTGTCCATGTGGCTCCATGACCCAGTGTTTTCATACAGAATAAAGAAGGGAAGCAGAATAGTCTGCACCAGTCCTGTTAATTCAGCTCTTTTATTGCATACAAAGCAGCTGATACAAAGCTAGGAAGTAATAAAGACCAGAGAGGCGATAATGTCTAATTGCTTTAAGTACCTGCTGTTAACATTAGTGAGGAATGAGAAAAATCCCTTAGCTGAGGAGGGAGAGGGAGAGGGGTGTGAGCCTAGTGCTAAAACTCCCTGGTGTTAAGTGCCTAGGTTCCTCTTGTTAACACCTAATCACTTGAGCCATCAAAGGAAGAATTGCTCAGACTTGCAACTGGCATCAGAGAAAGGAAATCTTTGTACCAATACCGTACCCAAAAGGATGTTAATATATTAAATGTTATGGAGCAGAGATGCCCTAATTCAGTAGCACCTTCTGCCTTAGCCCACTAAACCATTTAATCCAGCTAATGTCCACAGTCCTGTTGCTTGATTATAAGTATGTGTTCTTCCTATTAAAGGAAGAGAAGCTCCTGGTTGGCTGGCTTCAGCCACTATCAGAGATAGAAGGGGATCAGCTGTCCTCACCTGGCCTTTTCAGGGAGATGGGCTGGGCAGGTTAGTCTCCTTAATTGGGCCACAAGCTGATTTCTCTAGAGAAAGTGAAGAAGAATGTCAGATGTGTGGTTACAGTCTCCTGTGAGTAGACTACCTAAAATATAACGGGTACTACCTTGCTTCAGCTAGGTCTTAAAGAATAGAGACTTTTCTTGCTTGAAGAAGACCCATCAGTGAAAGGCCAGCTGATTTGGGGTACCAGAGAATATGCCCATGAGCCATATTACCCCAAACTGTACTCCCTTTATTTCATCTTCTGGCTGATGGAAGACTTCTTTTTGTCTTTGAAAAGTGTGACAGAAGGTCAGAGCATACCCTCATAGTTGTTTCACCTGGGTTAAACCAAATCACATTCAGCAGGAACCATGTGCATCCTTGTGGGGCAGACTGTATTAAAAACAAAGGCAGTCCAGAAAATAAGTACATCTCGCGTTGCTTAACACTGTTTTGTGACCCAGAGAAGATGCCCTAGGGCACAGATGAGACATTTATGGTGTACTTAAAATTGTGCCCACACCTAATGCATTAATGTGACTTTCGCTTCTGCATCAGAAGACTGCTGGGAGCAAAGCCTGCTAGCAACAGTGGCCATGGAGACCATGTGGCTAGTAGAGATTAATTTCTTTTAAAGCTAGAATTAGTGTAGCTGGCTCAATGTAGTACTTAATCAAAGTAATAAGCCTAACAAGGAAGGAGATCATGTCAGCCAACAGGCTGACTTTCTTCACTCCTAGTTTTTTAAATCTGCAGGTCTTCTGGGAGTGGAGTTTTGGGCTGGAAACATGTGAAGGTAGTTTTCAGTCATCAGCCCTTGGCCTTTAAATTTAGTGAACGCAGATCAGTTGCTGTACTTTGCCAGTTCTCTGAAGTGCGTATGGAAGCAGCTGTAGAAACCTGGAAGCAGTAAAGGGTAGGTTTAATCTCTTCTTCCTTTTTTTTTTTTTTTTTTCTTTCTAAATCTGAATGCAGAGCCATAATTTTGAGCAACTATTTAGGCTGCAAACAAATTTGAGGTGATTCAGGTTTGAATTTGGAGTTCAGACCCATAATGCTACTGTTCTAACAAATACTGTCTAGTTTTGGCCAGCCCAGTTTGAGAAGGTGGGTGGGGAGGGTGTTTGGAACAGTTTTGCTGACCCAGAGGGCAGCGTCTGAGTGGCTGGTCATGGTATCACTGAGTATGAGGCTGTATGAAGACACTGGGTCACCACATAGCCGGGGCTTGCCTGGCTGAATATTCGAGGCTCTGCCTCTTAAATGCCTTGCCACTGAGGAGGATGGACCCCAAGGTACTGACATCCCCTGTGCACTGAGGGGGGGGACAGAGGGTCCCCAAAGCCTGGTGCAGAACAGAGGGGAAAGCAGGAAGCTTAAAATGGTCAGTAGACAATGCTAAGGACAGGGAGTCAGAAGGCAGTGACAAGTTGTGTGCTCCTCTCTTCAGCCTACTAACTGGGCCCCCGCTTAGGAAAGGTGAAGTTTGGGCTCTGGTTTCCATGCTGGTGTAGGAGCTGTGCGTGGATGGAGTCCTGCCTACTTCGTTGCTTTAACTTTGTCATTCCCCTCAAGGAGTCACTTTGAAAAGATTTTTAACTTGTGGAGGAAGGAAATGAATTGACACCATCTTGCAAACACGTAAGATAGTGCTAAGCTTTGCTGTGGCTATGCATGTATGTTAAGGATCTGCAGGACTGCAGCCACAAAGAAGCACTGATCAGTGGGAACTGGAGGAGAGTAAAAACTTCAGTTCACCCTCTCAGCTCATTCTCTGACACACAAATTTAAAAACTTCAGCTTGCATTCTGCAGTGGCAGGTGATCTGTAAGTAGTTTGTAGGTTGGCCTCCTTAAGTGTTGCAATCGCTAGATTAATCTGAGGGGCGCTGGATTACACAGCATCCTTGGGATTAAACTATAGGAGAGGCGTTCCCATCTACTAAATCCCCAGAGACAAGGATAAGCGGGGTCTTCACTTAAATATAACAAGATAAAATAAACTGTTTCAGGGCTGTTTTTAAGAGGCTTTCCCTAAAATATGTGGGACTAAGAAAAGCTGAGTTGATGCAAATGTTACAGAATGAGAGGGAAATGGATCCTGCCACCGGGTCTTGCTTATTGCTTCTGTGATTCTTTCTAGACTAACATGGTCAAAGTTTCCTTACTCACATTTGGGTGGGAGCACAAGAGAAAGCAGGCTGAGATGAGGAGGCTTGAAACAATGCCGTTATTACTAAAATATGGTCCCATGCAGTGGTGTTTGTGTGTGTATGGGTGTGTATGTGTGTTGGACAGCTATAAATCAAGCCATATAATCTTGAACACTGTCATCTGCTGAGAAGGGAATTGATCAGGTCTCAAATATTTGATTATGCTGTCTTTTTTTTTTTTGTCAGTACACTTGTTATTTCTGAACTCCTGCTCCAGTGAGGGTCAGATATGACCTAAGCAGCTGAAGCAGAATCCTAGCTCTCTTATTGACTAAAAGGAAGCTCTCAAAAAATTAAGTCCAGAACTTAGTTTTGGGTAGGTGGTTTTTTTTCCCCAGCGTGACCAAACACTTTTCTATTAAATGATTTTGTATGGAAATAAGTGCTAGGTTCTTGGAGGTATGAAAATGTAGAAGGATTGACCCAGCTGCTTTATCATGTCCAAGCAATAAAGAAATCATTAAGAGCCAGCAGCAAAAAGTGAATTGGGTTTTAAAGGATTTTCTTTTTGCATAATAAAGGGAACTCCCAGCAAGTCATTAAATTTAAATTAAATTTTCTCTGTTTAAATTGTTTCCTCTGTTTAAATTCATATGGAAATTTGTCTAGGTCTTTCTTTAGAAAGTTTAGGAAGATACACAAGTTACCAGTAGCTAACTGATATGCCAGCTAGAAAACAAAGTGTCAGGTTCCACTGTGGCCATGTCACTTGCATCATCTATACTGAGTTAAGGTTTAGGCCAAGAGATCTACTTTGTTACTTGCCTTTGTTGCTGGTTGCTCAGTTTCTTGCAGGACCTGAAGGCTCTTAGAGGTGTAGTTATCTACCCTGAGTCTGTGGCTCGGGAAGGAACTGGGTGTTGAGAGATGCTGTGGTGTTAAACTGGTACCAAATGGCCTGCAAAGTCAGTATGGCTGAACTTCGGTAACATGGAAACCTACAGTCACTTACCTACGTGTGTGTTAGAGATCTCGGTAACAGGAGGGCTGCCTCCTCCGTTCATACAGAGACTGCTGGAGACAAACATATTACGCCTGCCTCAACAGACAGGGAGATTCACCCCCCTTTAGGATTTGGGCAGGACGTTGTCTTCAAGTTGCACGTTGCCTCTTCTTGTTCACTTCTCGCCAGAGAAGCCCCCAGGCTGCTGCGTGCGCGGCTGTGGCTGCTCCACGGAGTCACCGTGAGCTTTGGGCTGTCTCCCAGTGCGTGCTTAGCTCTGTGGGCCTGGGCCTCCAAAGTGCTGCCATGACACTGAGCAGTGGAAAACCACGTGCCTTTCTTCCCGTTGGGGTCTTCAGGCATTTTCTGGCGGGGGTTGGCTCATGGAGTGTGTATCTATGTATATGCACGTGAAGGCTGGAGGTGGTCCTGTCTGGGGCAAGCTCAAGTTGGTGCTGGGCCCAAAGCTGGTGGTTATAACAATTGCCCCAGGCAGCTGCCGCCCTCTTTCCTGTGTGTTGTGCCACCCTTGTCTGGTGGGAAGGCCAGTATTCCTTCCTCCTCCTTTTCCTCTCCTGTCTACCTGTGCTTGGACGCAGAGTTACCTGGGCCCTAACCCCTTGCTCGTGGTCCTGCCACGGTGGCTGTTGGCTTCCCCCAGCAGATCTGGTGAAGGTGGTAGTGGAGAAAGGTGAGTGGCAGTTTTCTGGTTGAAAGACATCCTACTGAGATTTGGTGTAATTGATTGTTCTTCCTTTTTGCCATTCAGTGCTCAAGGAAACCATCAACTTAGGTTTTTTT
>JANZLQ010000032.1:15879739-15903563 GCA_026212715.1 Elanus axillaris | reverse complement strand
GGGGCATTGGAGTGACTTTGAGTAGCTAAAGAAATCATGTGGAGGAATTTCCTTCCCCACAGAAGTCTGCTGGGAAGCAGTGTTAGCTGCCTCTGATTAAAGGATACCCCTAGTCTGTACGGGTCTGACGATGTACTGCTGAGACTGTACTGCTACTAACCCTGCTGTGGTTCAGCAGGTTCAGACAGCTCTCCTGGGAAGTTTGTCCACCCATGTGAATAAACCTGTCTGCCTGTCACAAGATTGTAGTTGCTGTAAGTGCTGTTATGTTGCTGGCTGTCATCCCCAAAGTGTCTTTTTGCCCTCAAATCCCGGAGCTCTGAGTGAGCTGGGAACCTCTGGAATATGAGATGGAAGCAAGGAAGGGACCTTTGAGAGATGACAGAGGCAGTGGACAAGTGAGGTTTGCTCCTGTTAGGAAGTGGGTGAACGTTGTGCTGACCTTGAAGGCGATGGATCTGAATCCCAGTGTGTGTCCTTGGCTGGCATGTTGGGGGTGAATTGCCAAAGGTGGAGCAGAGGTCTGTTTAGATGGTGGTGTTCTTTCCTTGGAGACAATTACATGGGGAATCACTGGCCAGCAGAGCCCTGTTGGGGGTATATCCAGGGCTGGAAGGAGCTTAGCTGTGAATTGCAAAGTAGTCTGGAGAAAGGAGGGTAGAGAGCAACGTGGATGCAATGAGAAAAAGAAATGGATGAGAATTACTTGTTGAGAGCCATGGGGCCTTGGTCTTCTCCCCTAAAGTGGTGCTGGGGCTTGGTTTCTTGCTGTAAGGCCAGTACTTCAACCAGGACTTTTCAGTCAGTGGGGATGTCTTGGAAGTGGATTGAAATTTATCTCCTAGTTTTTCCTCCACTGACTGGTAGGAAAAGAAACTTCCAGCCTTGCTGAGACAAGCCAAGGGAAGGAGGAGCTATATTTTTTGCTTCCTGCTCTTTTGCTGCTGCTGTCTCTACTCTGCCCCTGCTCTTCCCCTCCACCCCCAAAACCCAACCAAACAAAAAACCCAAACCATAGCACCTTGGAGCCTACCTTGTCCTGCTACCTATTGTTGGTGAGTGCTTCAGGTCACACTGGGAAGCCATCTAATCTTTTTCAGGCAGCACTGCCTTTTACTGAGTATGGCTTGGAGCGAAGAGAGAAGCTGTATTCTTCCTCATGCACATCATCTTCCCTCTTGGCATCCAGGTATCTGTAATGATGATCCCCAACTCCAAACACTGCAACAAAGTGAGAGATTTGGCATGAAAGAAAATGTTGAACAATCGTGTAAATCCTGGTGGCTCTCGAGCACCATGTCCTTGTCTAGAACAGGAGAGAGACTTAGGCGAACAGTTGTGGCAGGCTCTTCCCTGGCTGTGATAGGGTTGTGTTTTCACCACAGCTCTGGAGTAACTCTCACTGCTAGCCTGCATTTGTACAAGGAAATCTCTGTGGAGCAACACCTTGGTTTTCTGTTCCTAGGGAAACCCCTTTTACCAGCTGGCTCATGCTTCACTTGGCCTTGGAAACAGTTATGTGCTTTTTGTGTAGCCAGGTGGTGGGACAGTAGCATGCCCAAGGTTATCTGACCTCCTGTAGGCAGAGCATGGAGAATGCTTGAAGAATATTGAGGTAATATTATTTGGTTACCTCGGGCAGTTTCTCATAGCAATTAAAGGTATTTTGCATTTATATTTCCCCTTTTGTAGGGAGGAATCCCAATTGCTCAACAAATTGGGCAGGAGGACAATTTTCTCTACCAAGAAAAAGCAAGTGCCTGTAGGCATGCTGTATTTGGCAGCCTGTGAGCTAGCGTAGGGCAAGGGGCTGCCTGTGCTGGGTGGGTTTGGGGCTGGCATGGTCGGCAGCAGCACGCCTGTCCCATGAGGAGGGTTGTGCTGCCCTTGGGGAGCACGCAGTGAGCCAGGTGTGAGTGCCTGGGTGCTGAACATCCTTCAGTGCTGGAAGGGCGATCAGAGAGAGTTTGTGTGGTGCTCAGTTGAAAATGCAGGCTCCGGAGAGCAGGGTGGTCGGCACGGCTGGGATGCCGGGACTCAAAATGGATGCTTTTCTTCAGCAAGAGCACAGCTGCTGCAGAAATCATAGCCTGCCTTCCCTCACGGCTGCTAAGTAGCACTGGGGATGAAGCTTCCCTGGGGTGGTGTGTCCAGGGTTGCCTCAGATGTTTCAGTTGCTGTGCCCAGACGGGGCACGTCGATCCTCTTTGGGAACAGATAGGCTGGTGGGCTTTAAGTCATGCTGTGGCACTGCTGTCCCTGCCACCCTGGGCTCCCACAGCCCTCTCCGAGGAGCCTGCTTGGGTCTGAACGTCAGCTATTGCTGTGAGGCTCTTGCAGGGATGTGGTGTCTCACCAGAGCCCTGCCATTTAAAGCATCAACCTCTTGATAACCCCTTAGCAGCTGTGGAAATACTGATCTGATTTTACCTGTTTGCAACAGCTGGGGATACTATCTCCTCCCTGTCACATGCACACCATGTATATTGTGGGCAGGAGGTAGTGCCATTGTCTCCTCCGCTCATGCTGCCTGTACTGTTCCCAGTAAGGACCTGCTCCCAGACCCTGCTGACTACCGCTGTGAATTGTGGAGACGGAAGACCCATTCATAAAAGTGACAGGGTCTCACTCACAGCCTGCTCGTGTCAGGGTGTGTGATGTGGGTATGCGCCCACCCCAACTTGTGCAATAAGCCCTTACCTGCCCAAGCCTCTCTCCAGAGATTGTTAGGGTCCTTTAGCAACTTTAAATTGCTTTTAGCCTTGACCAGCCTGAGAACCTCCAGGGAAGGTTTTTTACAGTGAAGGACAATCAACTTGGAGTAGATGTATGTTAGACTGTGCTATTTCTAGGTGCAGGAAGGTGACTGGGAACAGTCGGCATGAGTTTAACAAGCAGATCATGCCTGACTAACCTGACTGCTTTCTGTGATGAGATGCCTGAGTCAGTGGCCATGGAGAGAGCAGTGGGTGTCATTTACCTTGGCTTTCTTTTTTTGACATATTCTCCTATGGCATTAGACTGGGGAGATATGGCCTTGATAGGTGACTACCAGATGGATTAAAAAGCTGTCTGGTCTGTCAGGTTGTAAAAGATAGTGGTCAATGCTTTGAGGCTTAAGGGGTAGCTAGTTCCTAGTCACAGCCTTGAGGAGTCAACATAAGGCCTGAAGAGTTCAGCATCTTCGTCCACACCAGGGATGATGGGGTGACGTGCAGCCCTACCCCAGTGAGCCCATAGGGACCATGGTCCAAGGGGAAGGTTGGTACGCCGGAGTGTGGGTTGCTGGCCAGAGGGGCCTCGGCACGCAGCAGAAATGGGCCTCAGGAAGCTGGGCGAGAGAAATGCAGGTCCAGCGCCTGGGATGGGGTCAGCCGCTGCCCTGGTGCAGGCTGGGGGATGGATGTCTGGGAGCAGCTCTGCAGGGAAGGAGCTGTGCTGCAGGGAACAACTGCTCAGTTTGTGCAGTTTAAACCAAATCAGGATTGAAGCGCTGCATTGATTTATCAGCGACATATAATTAACCAGCAATCAGTGAACTATATAAGGCGGATCAATATCAGCAACACAGTGGAGAAACTACAGTGCTGGACACCTACACAATGGTGATGTTCAGCTACAAATTTCTAGACACCATTCTGTAACTGATCCCCAGAAGTTATGCTCATACGCGCAGTTATGTGCCCCTATGGTGTTCCTGTCTCGATGGCTCTTGCTGCCCAGGGTGGGCTGTGTGAGACCCCACAGACCTGGCAGTCCCTGTGGACATGAGTCAGCAGCATAATATGTCTTAAATATTAGCCCAGTAAGTCACTGCTACTGACTTGGGATTTTGCAGGCAGTGGCAGAGGTTTATTCCCTGTAAAAGCTGGAAGCACCTCTGGTCATCACTGGGATGTCGAGGGAAGGTCTCTCTGAGCTGCCCACCTTTTCCCTTGCTGGAGGGAATGTCCAGGCAAAGATGGTGAGCTAGAATTTCCCACCCAAATTCCACTTTGTGCCTTTTTCCCCATCTGAAACAGGCGAGTGCTCTTAGCTGCTGATTAGCTGAGGTGTTGGTTACTGGACACGTAGCAGAGCTGGGGAGAGCACAGCCCTGTAGAGTAGCAGCTTATATCCCAGTCCGGCAAGTGTCCTCCTTGCTGAACCCCCTGAGCAGCATTAGAGGATGTCCCTTTGCATGATGGCTATGTGTAGTATGTATTCACTATGTGCTGTCAATTTTCCACCTGCACAGATGTACACAGATGTTGACTGCTAGAAACGGCTGAGGACATGCAACTACATACTCTCCTAGTGATCTGTTGCTTTGACCTTTGGGGGGTATTTCTACGTTTTAAGAGTCTGGCAGTTGTGTAAACCATCTCTTTGCCGGTAGTTGCTGTTTTGTTGACAAAGTTATGTCCGTGTCATTTGGACTTGATCAGTTGGAAGAGCAGAAGCCATGCAGTCATGGCAGCTTATTTAAAGCTTCCCTTCTCAGGCAGTCCAGGTGTCTGTAGATGGCCACATGCCACGAGGACATGTTAATAAATAGTCATGAAATTGGGCTATTTTACACAAGATTGTAACCAAGGTCTACCAGGACTGGAGTGCAAGTAAGCACTGAAATATTTAAGCCCCCTGTGGAGTGGAAGGGCTTTCTTTTCCTAGCTGAGAGGGTGTAGAGATTTCACGGGCCCAGAAGAAGAGTCTGTGAAATATTCTTTGAGAACCTAAATTTCAAGTAGTGTTTCTTTTGTGAAAACTGGAATAAAAGGGCAGTTCAGACCCTTTTGGCTGCATGGCACTTTTGTGTCTTGCAGTGACTTGGAAGCACAATGGGAAGCGATGAGAAGATGCAGTAAACAGTAATCCCCACCATTAGGGGCCTTCCCTGCAATTGTTCCTGCTCTCCATGGGTTCCAGTGGGAGCAGGAAGTTGGCTCTTCCATTGACTTTCTTGGCCTGGTTGGAGATTGGGAAGTTTTCCCTGGAGCAGCTGTGGCTACATACTTCAGTCGTCAGAGGGGTTAATCTTAGTGATCAGGGTTGGAAATGTGACATAGGAGATTAGATCTAGAATTCCATTTTGCTGGTGCACCGATACCAGGATCTTATCAGCCTGCCACTCTTACTTGATTACTAACACTTGCTACTGCAGAAACTGAGAGGGAGAGATGGGAAGTGGCTATTGATTGGCAATCAATAGGGACTGAGGTGCTTTCATCAGCCCCAGGGAAGGTGGCACATTCACCTGCTAATTGCAGCCTGCAAATCTGAGAGGGGATGCTCTGGGTGCTGGGTATTGGCATGGTGGCATGTTGTGCTATCGGACCCATGCTGTAAGAGATCAGTCTTGAAATTAGTGCTTTTGGCACTGGCCCTGTGTAAGCTGTGCCATCCGGCGACAGAGCCACCCACACTCCAGCCTAAGGTTAGCAGCATTGACTGAATTCATCAAAAATGCCCTGGGAGGATGGAGGACAACTGGGTATTGTACAGCGGGGCTGACTGTGCTTACTGTTTGAGTACTGATTCTTCATTAAACAGTAGGGGCTTGTGTAGTTGGGAATACGACCAAGCCTCCATTTTTCTTGAAAGAAGGCAGAGAGAGTGTCATACTCTTTTTCCTTTTTCTTTCTGTATACTCCTATATGCATCTTTTATCTCCTTGCCTTCTCGAGCCCTCCTTCATTTCTCAGTTCACTTGGGTTTTCACCTCCAAGTGCACCTCTGCTTCATATGCTTTAAAAGTCCTTGGAGAAAGGAGCCAGGGTTGGCAAGTAATGCAAATATAAGAAAAAGCTGAGGAACATCATACATAATGTTGGTCTCACCTCCAGTAAACGAGTTTTAAGAGATTAGAAAGGGCAGTATCTCACATAGCCCCTTGTGTTCAGCACACTGTGGTGGATACAGGCTGGGATGCAGGTGATCCCTAAGTTCCTGGTGTCTGGGAGCCAGAATACAGAGGGGAGACCATTGCATTCCCTTCTGCTCTTTCCCAAATTAGACTTGATGCTGGGCAGGGCCAAGCTACCTCCTGCCATCGCTAGTTATCTGTGCAGAGCACGGAGTGCTGCACCCTGACGCAGGACTATTAGTGGCAAATTGGGACATTGCTGGGGCCAGCTAAATGGTGTTTAATGTTCAGTACGTGTAAGCAGGACAGACGTTTGATGGCACTTTTGGCATCAGGCAGGGAACATAGCTTTGTTCTGCACTAGCGGTTGCTGAACTGTGTTCAGCCATGGGAACTGCACAAAATGGAGGCCTTGGACACAGCTAAGTTTCTGATATAGATGCTTACGAACACCACGTGTTGCGGCCGTTCCTGTTTGCCTTCTTTTCCACTGTTAGGATGACTTTTGCTCTGTAGTAACTGGCACGGAGCTGAGCACGGCTGTGCCATGCCCGAGTAACCCACGCCTGGGCGGGGGCTTTGCAGGGGTGCACCTCTGTCCCGGGGCCTCCTGGGCACAGCTGCCTGGGGCAAGCGTGTGGCACATCCAAAATGTTGTGCAAAAATCCTGCCCTGGGATGGAGAGCCACCTTTCTTCTCTTGCGTTCTCCTTTTAAATCCAGGAGAGGTGATTTTAAAAAAATCTCATTAAGAGAATGTTCCATTTGCATGATTAAGTCCTAGAAGTCAATAATGCCAAGCAGAACATTAATTCTGCCCCCAATGTGTATAGTTATAAAATGCTATTTAATTATACAATTACAAACTGTTTATCTGGGAATCAAATGTACTGTCAGTGTCTTCTACATGCAGAGCTTCATACGTGAAACATCTTGTGCATTTTTGCAGTCTGCTGTACTCTCAGCAGTTTAATTATCTTGATCCTGCCATGTGCAGCTGAATTGACCTATGCCTAATCCTTTCTTAATTTTTACCGAGCCACTGGTATATATCAGAAGATGCTCCCTTCACAATAAGAGAGTTACACTGGTCTAAACCAGGCAAAATAAAATAAGGAATTTGTCCCTCGTATAGGCGTTGTCAACACTTCTCAATTTTTGGCACCTTCACAATATTCTAGGGGGATATATGAGCCCCTTTAGAAACATCTGACTTTGTTTTATAGTGTATAGTGATCTTGTTTTTCACAGTAACCTTTCATGAATCCCTCAGGAGCAGTCCACAGTCTGCCATCAAAATGGCAGGTTGAAAGCTGCTGCTCTAAGCCTTTTAGGCAAAAATTCCCTTCCAAGTCAATGGCTGTGTATTATGCCATTCACTGTCCATTAGCACTCCGCTTTGAGGGTGAAACAGTTAACTTTGGAGCTATTTTAGCTGCAAAACTTAGGTGGCCTAAATATGCCTGCAGAAGTTCTCTCATTATATGCAGTTATATTTAATTTCTAGTATGTTGTGTAAGAGCAGTGTACTAAACTCTTTTCTCATGAATGATTCTGAGAAGTTCAGTCTGTAATACATAAAGAGATTCACTGTACGGAGAGGTATTGCACTTAGCGATACAACGAGATGTGGTTATGTTGTTGATGTGTGTACCATGTGTGAAGAGAAAGAATTACGTTTGGGTAAGCATCTCTGTCATGCCATGGGACAAAATTAATTCTGCCATCATAGTGTTCTCCTTGATATTGCCCCTTAATTTGGTTGATGCAGTATGTGTGCCAGAAGGCTGCTGAGCTAAGACCGCAGACTCAAGCATCACTTTCCATAGCAGAATCAAATAATGCTTTTTAGTGGGGATTTTTTTTTTTTTCAAATGGCTGAGTTCAGACATCTTTCTCTTGATTTACTATTGCAATCAAGAAACAAGCGGTTATCTTAGCGCAACAAAATATTAAAACAACATCCAAATGATAGTGATAGGCTGGCATCTAGAAATGTTCTGTGCAGACCAGAGCTGGCAGAGTAGAGCATGACTGCAGTGGTCATGCTATTTAAAGCTATTTAAAGACCCTGTAGCTGTATCAGTAGCAACTGTATGTTTGGAGTGGTTGGGTCCAGGCTATGGCCATGCTGCTCTCTAGGAAGCTTGTGGTGGCTCTGGCCTCTGCCATGATGATGGACATGAAGTTGCTGGTAGTTGTTGAAATATCTGGTTCTTGGTGTAGAGATGAAGATGTGCCCAGAAACTCTGGAAGACTTGGAAAAAGAACAAAACTGGAGCATGGTGCCGTTGGCATCTGGGTTGGTGGCTGCGCACTGAGCATAGTCAGACTTGAGTGTCTTGAAACCAGGCTGGAGCAGTTGTAGTTTTATTGACTGAGGGTTTGCCTGCAGATGTTAGTTAAAGTCTGCTAAATCCTTGTGTGGATGAGCTCATTCCCGGGACCTTACTGTAGCCTAATTGCCTTTACAGGAAAATTAAGCTAAACTGAACTGAGGTCATGTTACTTCAGAGCGTGAGTGTCCACACAGGGCTTTCTCATGCCTTAACTTCCCCCTCCTAATTAATTCAGCTTAATTTTCTGGAGTGTCCCCAGGCAGACGAGCCCTTCCCAGTGTTGCTGGATTGCAGTTTTCTTATGCAATATCTGAAGCACGTGTCCTTCCTCCTGTGAAACCTAGAAGATGGGGGAGCAGACAGGCTGTGGTTGACAGTCCTCAAAGAAACCAGCAAAGGCACTTGGGAACCATCATCTGGGACTGTGCCTTCATACTGGGGCACCCAGGAGCACCCATGAGCTCCAGCAACAGTGGAGCTCCTTGGCAGCATGAGCTGTGGAGCACCCTGTGCAGGCAAAGCTTGGATTTTAGCCTGACACAGGTCTGTTGTGCTACGCTCCCAGCTGCTGCTGGGGCAAAATCCACTTTTGCTGGCAAAAAGAGAAATCTCACCTGAGTAGGCTAGGATTAGATTAGATACAATTTCTGTTGGGACTTTTTCCCAATGGTGATACAGTTGAGCATCTTTTCCCATTTTGGCCATGCTTAACAGCCTTATATGATGTAGCTCTAAGGGGAATGGTTTAGGAAGTACTCCTGCTCTGTTACCAGCAGTCCTTGCAGCAAAACAGTGGTGAAAGGGTGTGTGAGGGGGCACGTAGTCCAGCCCAGGACAAAGGTTCCCAATTTAGCGTAAAGGCTGTGCAGTGGTGGTTTGACTGGCTAGACTTGGTGAGCTGGGAGCGCTCACAGTGCAGCTGAGGCAGCTGCAAGCAGGAAAATTTGTTTAAATCTGTTGTTAGTATGCCTGTGGTTACTGTAGACCTGCCTGGCCTGGCTGGTTCCCTTTTCCAGTTACTGCTTTGTAGCACACAAGATGGGGGAAGCTGGCTGCTTCTCCTGGACCTGCCTCTGGTTTGCTGTGCAGCTGTGGGCAAGCTGCATCACTGCTCTGTGCCTCAGTTTCTCCACATGCAAAATGAGGAGTTAATGTAGCAGCTGTTACCTTTCCTAATGCTGCATTATCATAGAAAGTCTCTTGCCCTGTGTCTTGTCCCTGGTCACTGCTTCTTGCATCGCTCTGTTCCAGGGAGGCCCAGGACTGAGCATCTCTGCCCTAACAGGGGACATCTAAGAAGGGTCAGAGTGATTTTGAGGAAGACTGGAAGTGAGTCAGAAGAGATGGCTGCTTTAGCAGCCTGCCCAACTGCAGGTAGGGATGAAGCTGAAGGCATCTGTCCTGCATTGGGCGCCAGTATGGCGGGGCACTGGCTTTAGCAGTGCTCTGTGTAGGATCAGGTCCTTACACATATCCAATGGCATGGGCTGAGATCAGGGAAATGCAGAATCCAAAATGCATGTAAGGCAGGGCATCTTCAGGATCATGGTCCACACAGCACTGAGCATCTGTTCCTTCTGGGCACCAAATAGGTTTTTCAAGTACATTCACCAAACTACACATTAGCTCACAGCTTAGCATCTTTCAGTAGTAATGCAGAAAACTATCACTTGGCATTGGGCTGAATGGAGTGAAATCACTTGCTGCATTACACCCCTGGGTCTAATGTATTTATTTATATGTTAAGCATAGAAGAGCATTTCCTTTCAGATGGAAGGAAAGACCTTTCAAATTTTACTTTCAGGGTATTGCCAGTTTAGCAATCTCAATACGGTATTTCTTAAAGAAAGTGTTTGAACAGCTATCTAAATGTTCCTGCCTATGTTATAAATGTCACTGTGTAATTAAAACAGATAATTTTTGAAATCTGAACTACTTCTCATCACTTGCATGAAGTCATGTGCTACTGTGAGGACCTGTACTTTCCCCACTCTCCTGGTATAGATCCTACCTACCTTGGACATGTCCACAGGCATGAGGTGTCCCTTGATAACTGGAGTAAAGTTAATGGGCTTGTTCGAAGAGATAAGGGGAGAGTAGTCTTTTCTTCAGATGGAGGCTTGATCAATAGGAGCGTTTCTTTGCTGAAGGACCACGTTTGTGCTTGGTTTAAAATAGAGAGCTGGACAGGGTAAACAGAGACTAATGTGGCAACTTGAAGCCTTGTGAAAATCCCCGTAGGGTTTGGTATGAATTCTCCCCCAGCAGAGAGGGGTGCCGCTCCAGCCCGCTGAAGAGGACACAGCCCCTGAGATCTGCCCCTTCCCCATGGAAGAGCAGTGGGGAATGGAGCCCTGGTTCCTCCAGGCTTGGTGGCTGGCTTTCATGCTGTGGTGGTGGGTTTTTCCCACTAATGGTGGGCTCGGTGGCTGTGGGAGAGCTGTTGATGCCATGTTGACTACACAGCATGGTATGTTTCCCTAGCTGTGCCATACACAGAGCCACAGGGGACATGATGGGTACAGGACTTAAAAAAAAAATAATTATCCTTTCCCTTTCTCCACCAGCTTCTCAGCTTTAATGTAATCCAAGGCCTGGTCTCTTTGTGTGAATCACCTCTGTTTGTGCAGGCAGCATGGGTAAGCTATTCTCAGTCTTCCACAAACAGGATAGCTATGGAAAAATGGACTGGGATGCCTTCTGGCTTGTCTATCAGCACCAGGCTTTCCTGTGTAACTACAAGGCCTTTATGACTAGGGAAAGCAACCTTGTCTGACTCTGAGATCCTAGGCTGGGCTTGCAGATGTGGCAGGTAAAAATAAATACATTAATAAAAATAATAATCTTTTGACTTGAAAACTGAGCCTATTTCATATGGAAACCATTGTGGGGGGGGAAAACCCCAAACCAAAAACCCCAACAACAACAAAACCAAATTACAGAGTCCCTCTAATGCTAACCACACTCTGGGGAGCTAAATATGTCTCCCTCTAACATTTAAAGCATCTAATTAGTAAAGCCAGGCAGTCATGAAGGAGACCACCAGCCATCTCCAAGTTAGACACATGTGACTTGCTGGCAGTGTTTGCAAGGTCACCCCTTTCCTATCTTTTCCATCCCCAAAACTGACATAGCCGGGAGCATCTACCATCCATTTCCCCCTGCCAGGGAGTGACAGGAAAGGTGCACTGGGAAGATGAGAGGCATGACTGATGGCAGCGTAGCGGTGCTGAATTATTGCCTCTTGTGTGGGGAGTGGAGATTTGCTTTTGGGATGCTGGAGTCTAAATCATCCATCTCTTTCTTTTAAAGGTGAACTGAAGAGCTTTGCATGGGGGAAAGAATTAACCAATTATTTAAGAGCACAGTAAGCTTTGAGCACAGATACATTTACTTATTGAAAATGAGGACCGAACCTTTATTTCTTCTCTACCTGAGTTTTGGTAGTTGCTTTTGTCTAGTCAAGAGTACCAAGTCAATCAGTGTTGGAACAAGTTACTGTATTTCAGTGCTGTGCTTTCCAAAGTACTGCCTGTTCCCTCCTGTTCTCTTGAAATGCAGCGGTCCTGGAGTGAAGCTGCTGTTGTATCTTGAGATCTTTAAGATGGGACAGGCCTGGCCAACACCACCCCAGTGCAGACCCTTAGACCCACTTTATCTAGAGTCATTCAGGAGGTACAAATTGGTTACGTGTTTCTGTGTTGTCAGAAAATGCAGATGTGAATGCGCATCTGCATCTGGGCCAAGATTTGGGGTACAGAATAGCTTTTAAGTGGAGATTTGTGTGTTGCCTTACTGTGGAAATACAGGCTTGAGTTAAAAGTAATTTCGGGGTAACTGGTGGCTAACCTCAGGGAACACCTGTTTCTGTGGATATGGAAACCCCAAGCAGTAAAAGGATGCTTAAAGTATCCCGGTCCCAGTGCAATGCCCTGCTGTGGAGCCACCTGCTCTGGTGGGGGCAGGGACCCGACTGCAGGCATGGAGGCAGCCTGCCTTACAGCATGTGTAAGAGGAACAACTTTGCTATTCTGCAGCACCTTCTAGCATCACTTACAGCTCTAACACCCTGTTTTGCAGATGAAACTAAGGCAAAGAGGCAGTTTTGTGAGGTTAAACCATGAAGCTCTGTGGAGGGGAAGAACAGCACCAAAGCCTCCAGGGCTTTTATCTGTTACAAACCCCTCCCTCCTCTTTCCTCCTGAAGGAACACATTTTCTCTTTCCCTCTTTCTTTATCAGGCTTAAAGCATTTCTCTCCCTTCTCCTTAGATGCAAACAGCCCTTGCCGTGGCATTATACCACACATGGCATCTGCCCAGGGAGAAGGTTGGTGGGTGCCAGCCTGGCTATAAGGAGCCAATCTGGGTGCTGAGAGTGATGGAGATCTCTGTGGGGAGTGTGTTTCCCAGGGAATTTTGGGCTGCCTGTGGGTAGGTCCCAGTGTGGGAGCATGTGGACCTTCAGGAGCTTTGTGAAGGGAGGCAAGGAGCTGCAAGCTCTGCATGGTGCCTGCCCTGAGCCAGGGAGGCCTGATCTCATGTCCCATCTACTTGGCCTCAGTAAGGGACTCCAAGGGCTGGGAAGAAGGGACTGGATTTCTGTTTTATTGACTGTCTCTTCTGCCAAGTAGGAGCAGAGGTGAGTAAAAGGCTCCTGCAGAGGACTTTCTGTATTATCTCTGCTTGCAGCAGCACAAGGCACATGGTGATGGGACCATTCAGCCCCTCGGAGCCATCTTGCCGTGGGTGAAGCACCTTGGCAGGAGTGGGTGAAGTTTTGGGACCAGAGCAAATGGTTGTCACTGTGGCTTGGGCCTGAGGTGCAGTGATGGGAGTAGGAGGGTGCAAGTGCTCTTGCATGGCTGCTTCTTGGCTCCCCTGCTTGAGCATCTCCCTTCCCATCTGGTTGTTCTTCCACTCAGGGACTTTAAAAACCTGGAGCCCAATACTTGCTCCTGTTTGAATAATCTCTCTTGCTGGGGTATGACATGAGCGTGGGCTGACATTTCCCCTTCCACTGGATGAATTGCTTGTTGCTGTTTGGTGTGGTCTCTCCCGGAGATCAGCATGCGCCCAAGAGCCTGCTTGGGCTTTATTGAAGCACTGCCTGCCTTGGAGACTCCCCCGGATCTTTCCGTCTCTTTTGTTTTTATTGCTGTAATAAATCTTCCCAGATCTCTCTAGCTGGAAGGGTGGGAGGGATGCAGAGGGGAGGTTTCCTGCCTTGTGCATTGCAGGCTTCTATTGACTGCCAGAAGTAGCAGTAAATCTAAAGCGGGAGGTGGGCTGGCATTGGTGAGCCGAGTGCCGAGTCCCCGGTGGGGATCCAGCCCAGTCCCTGGGGGAACACTGCTGCTCCACAGACCCACCAGCAGACAGAGCTCAGCTTCAAGACTGAGCTGGGCTTACAGCCTTGCTGCAGCCAAGCGAGACAGGTCATCCACATCTCCAGGGCTTGGGTCAGTGTGTCTTTGCAGATCTTCAGCAACTTGGGAGTGATATAAATCTGACAAAAGAAAAACCTACCCTGAAATGTCCTGGATGGCACCAATGTGACGCTCAGCTGCCTGGCTTCCAGGGGTCACCAGCTAGTTGTGTCATTTTAGCCAATATTTTTTTTCTTTTTCTAAAATCTACATCCCCAAAGCCCAACCTATCTTTGGGTTTAGGCTTACTAATCTTTTTTCCGTTAAAGTCTTCTCTGTGTTTCTCAAGAGCAGTGCATGTAATCAGTGGGGCTGGTGTGTGGCACATTTCCCTGCAGCCTAGTGGGGCTGGCCTGGGTAGCCCCCAGTCCTGCAGCACACGTTGGTGCCTAATTAGAGATGATAGCAGTGCTGTGATAGCGATGAAATCCCTGTTCTTCCCCTGCTTCTGCTGGGATTTTTAAACTCCAGAATGGATAGCCTGTGGGGCTTGTGCAGCCTCTGTTGTTGGAGGATTTAAACAACAACAAAAAGATTAGCTGCCTGTGTTTCAAGGAGTGGCACAGGTAAAATTCCTGTTGCCTGGAGGAGGTGGTCGCCAGTGCGGGTGAGGGGTTGTCCCGAATTTCCTCTGTGATATTCCTGCCCTTTGGCACCAGCAGTTCCTGCAGCATGGAGAGGGGACCATCGTGGCTGGAGCAATGTCAGCGGCATTGGGGTTGTGTGTCCTGGAAGGACACAGAGCCACAGGGGATGCCAAATTATGCGTGGTGCTGCACCACGCCTCTCCTCCTGCACCACAGCTGGGGCACAGACCTTGGATATCTTTTCAGAAAGCATTAATGCAGGCAAACCTCAGGGTCATCACATGGATGTCAGCTTTGAGCATAGGTGTCAACTGTCTTTCCCAGCAGCCTTCAGAGAGAGCACACCATATGATTCTGTACTAAATAACCTTAATACCCACCAAAACACGGTAAATAGTATTTGAAATACTCATGAATAGCTTTTTAAAAAAAGAGGTATTAGGCAGTAAATCTACTGGGGTTCTCTATGCAGATCTTCCCACTTTGCCCCATTTAAATGTGAGGCTGCAGTGTAACACTTGTACTTCTTAACTTTAGCACATGCATACATAACTACTTCCTCCTCTGATTTTCATTCAGAGATGGTTTCTCAGATTTCTTGATAAGAACACGATAGGGGATGTGTGTCACCTGGATTCCTCTAGGCTGGGAAGAATGACAATATCTTGTCTCTTTTATTTTTGCCATGGCCCATCAGAACTGAGTCAACCAGGTGAAGTCCGTGGATCCCTACAGCTAGCAACATCCTGCTTGTCAGGGTAAGGCTAGGGTGCTGTCCTCAGTTGCTGGTAAATCATAAAACCTCTAGCCTACAGTCCGGGTCAGACAAATAGTAGAGAGGTCTGCCTGTAAGAGATCCTTTCCTTGGATTTCTCAGTTAATGTCATTTCCAATCTGCCTCACTCCTGTAGAGTCCAGCAGGTGAGATGAGAATCTTCATCTCTCTGCTTCTGTGAGCTCTTTCCTGCTCTCTTTTAAAGGGAGCATGGATCCCAGCTCAGTATGATGATAGAAGTGGTTGTGGCTTCTCTAGCAACGACAGCCACTTCTTCCTCTGGTGTCATTCCAATGAGCAGTAGAGGCAAAATGTAACTCTAGCAAAGGGACTCTCTAGTGCTTAAGCTAGAAGGCCCAGCTTTTATAACTTGTGGCATGAAAGGTATTGATCTGGCTTGTATCTCATCCTTCTGGCTTTAATGTCACTTAATTGCCACCTTTAAGAACCCTTCAGAACATGGCTCTGCACCCATAATGAAGCATCCTTACAGTCTGACACCCCTATCCTTGGACAGGAGAGACCCACACAGAGGTCTGTGCCCCCTCCCTACACTCCTCTCATTTATTATCCCCTATAGATAAATGCTGGACTATGAAGCCTGTATGCAGGCTCCACACCTAGAAGGGAACATTCCTGTGTCTCTTGTGAAATTTGGATACTTCTTGTAGTAATTCAGCTAGAAGCAAGTCTATCTGTTCAATTTAGATTTCAGCACGCTGACTGCATTCCTGGCTGGGATCTGGCAGTTTGTTGGCAAGAGAGAATGAAAAGAAATAGGGGGGAAATGTAAAAAATGTCAGGCTCTTAATGATATTCTAAAACTGGTGATGCTACAAAAATGGACATGGATCTCAGGTCTGTGAAACCAATTTGCACATCCTTAATTCATAGTCTGTCTCACCTGAACAGTGGGGCCAAATGTCTTGGCAGGGCAGGTGATTGACAGCATCTCTACCACAGTGCACGCAGTGTAATGCTCTGGCTTTTTGAGGTCAAGCTGGGTAATCAAAGGGCTTTTTCTTCTCCCCACTAGCTAGCTCTCAAATTAGCCTTGTTGCTCATCCTCTGTTGGCTCTGGTATTTGTAGAGGAGAATGCCACTACTCTGCTGTTGTAGTTTACCATCAACAGTCATCATTGATGCCTGCTTTAACTTGGAAGAGATTTCTTGCTTCCCCACTGCCAGCCTGCCTCCCAACAACTGCAGTCAATGCAGTGCTCTGTCTCACAGGGGAGGGTGGGCAGGCAAGGAGATGGCTCTTGGTGAATTCCCTCTGGAAAAGCTGCTCAGCCCTCAGAGAACACACTCAGTGGAGTGTTACAAGGATGGCCAACAATCTCTGAAGTTCAAGAGATGATCCCTGAAGAGAGGAGTATCCCTCTTTTGCTGTCCCAGCTAAGCACAGTGACTGTTGCTTGCTCAGGTGAGAAACATGGGCGCAACATGGTCATCTAAAATAAGCACCGTGCACCATCATCTCAGCCTAAGGCAGATGCACTTGCACCTGTGTCATTTCTGACAGATGTTCTTCCAGCCTATTCTTGAAGATGTCTGGTGCAGAGGCATCTACAATATCCCTGGGCAATCTGTTGTAGGACTTCACTGTCCTAACCCATTAGAAAAGTTCCTAATTTTTAAGTTGTTGGCCTTGCTCCAACTCCAGTCTCATATTGTTTATTCTGTCCGTCAGGAACATGGAAAATACATATTTATTTTTTTTTAATCCCAGATCCTTTTTTCCCTCAGTTCTTCCTGGATAAGCCTTTTACATCTTTGAATGCTGTACCTGGAAGCTGCACTTCCCTTCCCATATTCTCCTCTTCTGTAGAGTAATCCCAGTTCCTCTAACCCTTTCCTCAAATAAGCTAGCCCTGCTCACCCTGCAGTTGTTCTCTTTGCTTTTCTGTGGACTTCTTCCATTTGGTCCATGTCTCTCTGGAGGTGCAGCACCCTGAACGAGGCCCTGTACTTCAGTTGAGGTCTTTCCAGTTCTAGGTAGCATGGAGAGATGGATTTGGTCCCAGGACAGCTGGTCTGTGACTCCCTCTGCCACCTTCTCTAGGTCCTGCCAGGCCATGCTGGTGGACAATTCTTTCCAACCCTTATTTCTGCCTCCTTTCCTAGCCAGTTAGAAGGGGGTCTTATCTGTCTCTGTAATTATTAGCATTCTGGTCAGCAAAACTTTCCCTGTTTGATGAGGCTGAAGGCACACCTGCTGTGGCTACCTCACCCCTCCATCTCAGCTCTGTGCCACTAAGTCCTCCTTGTCCTCTCTTCTGGCCTCGCCGATGCTCTCCAGGACACCTGCTTTCCTGCCTCTGCCAGGGTGCACTGGCTGCTGAGCACAAACCCTCAAGCCTAAGGACTATTCGCTTCACACCCTGCCTATCAGAAGGTGACTGTTTATCATACTTTATAATACATGCTCTATTATGAAGGTGTTGGAGATCCATCTGTCCTGATATACCTGAATTCAGCCTTAATTGCCTGCTGCAAATGACCCCTAAGCCTTCCTGTTGCATCTGAGTTGTCTTTGTCACCCCTCTGGCTGCGGGAGGAAGGACTTCCCTAATGCCTGTTGAGCTCTCTAAATTTATTGACGAACTGTGAAGTCTATAACATGCTAAAAATATCCTTTTTCATAACCAGATAAAATTTTGAAATACACTACTTGTCTGAGACAGACATTTTAATTCTATTTTTGGAAGATCGTTTGGTTAATTAGGAAACCTCCTGGTGTGTCTGAGGGAACATTGTATTCCTACCGAGCCTTGGTATGAAGATGGAGCAAGCAGAGACGTATGCTCTTCCCTGGATGGAGGACAAGGAGATTATCAAATGGGACATGTCCTCCACTGCTGTCACATGTTGTCTTGGCACTAGTCCCTTCACAGACCCAGGAGACCTCGGGGTGGGATTTGCACGTTCGCAATGCAGTTCTCCCCATCCGCGAGTGGCAGGCTGACGGGAGGCCCTGTGGTGCCCTGTGTTTGCAGGGCTGTCAGTGACTCCCCACGCAGGGATGATGCTGGCACATCACACAGCTGTGCTCATGGGGTTTGGCAGGGTCTCTCTCCTCCTAGTGCCTCCCCTTGCTGCAGGATCTCATCCGTACAAACATGACAGCCTTGTGCCTGAGTCAACAGCTCGTGGAATCAAAGGAGTTTGTCCTCGTGCCGGCAGTACTCTGCAGAGGTGGGTGCCTGTGAGGCGAGGCCAGCATCACCTGTCTTCTTTTTCTCTGTCTTGCCTCCAAGTGTAATGTAAGCCTGGACAAGCATAATGCTCCCTTCAGGGAACAGCACAAGGAAAATCTCTGCAGTGTCCTGGGCCTCACCCCCTCCTTATTCTCTCCTCCCACTCTTCCTCTCACTCTCTCTCACCCTTGCTCATCTGGGTCCATGAAGGTTTTTGGAAGTAGCTTGGAGAAAGTGGCTGAATTGCCTCCTCTGGTTTAGCTGTGCTACTGACACGGCCTGGGCAGAGTTGTGTAGGTCTTGTGAGAACTCAGATGGGGATGCCGTCACTTAACGATGTCCTCTGTAAAAAGCTGCATGCAGGCAGAGTACCTGAGGCATCAGGTATGACTAATCTGTTCCAAAAATCATCTGAGCTGCTGAGAGTTGCTGCTGGGATGAGCAAGGGATGTGTGAACAACTCCCCAGAGATCCTACAAGGAAAGGAGCAAGAGTTTCTTGTCTTCTCCTGCAGTTGCCTGAGTGAGGTGGTTGGGCTGGGTGTTTCTTGGAGGAGCCTTTTGGTGCCAAATCTGGCTTCGTTATTGTGCAACATCAATAATCAAACCGTTCAAGAGACACTGAGGCAATTGGGAAGAGACCGGAGAGAGTGTTGGGGCTCTGGGGAGCAGAAGTTGGAGAGAAGAGATTTTCTTAAACTGAATGGGTTAGATCGGTCTGTGGATCTGCCTGGGGGCTGGAGAATAGCCCAAGGAAAGAGACTAGTGAAAAAGGATGGGAAGGAGGGAATAGGTGGGTATGGCTTGTCAGATAATGGCATCAGGGTAGCAAAGCCATGACAGATGGGGCTGCAGCAGGAAGGGAGGGTGACCCTGTATTTGGTAAGAGCTTCTCCTCCAGTGCACAGGGCTTTTTGCTCCCATTTGTGAACATTTCTATGAATTAGATGTTTCTCTGAAGAAGAATATTGTATTTGTACAAATTAGGTTGAAGGGAGTCCTCAAGCTTGAGGATAGGAGCTGAATGCCAGCCAGGGCCAGGAGAAAGCAAAGAGTATTTAAAGACCTCTAACACAGGTGGGTATGCTGCAGGCACCGTGCCCAAACCAGCTGGAGTTGGGCACTGCCAGGATGTCTAGATGGATCAAACAGGTCACCTGCTTGATGTGGCAGATGTCTGCTCTTCTGTTGTGGGAGGCAGGGTAAGGACAGGGCTTGTCTAGCATGTTCTGGGAAATAAGGAATTCCAGCTGGCTTTTCCTCTTGGAAAAGCAGGCACAGCTGGTGGTGACAACCGCAGATGAAGAGGTAGAGTGATTGCCTAGGATGTCTTCACTCTCTGCCTGTTTGAAGATCTCAGGAGGTACTTTTAGGAGACATTAGCTTGACAGCAAATATCAGGCAGAGATCTCAAATTTGTTTCTGCCCCTTTGAGACATGGGGAAGTGTACACAACTTCACTGTGGCTATATACAGGACTGCTTCCACGAGTATCTTCTAAAACGTCACTCTTGGAGATTGGTGTAATGTTTGCTTTATGCAGCATTTCTAGCTTTAGTTATTTTTAACTGCATATCTTTGGTATGCTCAGCATGTCTATTGCCTCTTCGAAGCTTGCTCGTTTTTTCTGGGATGTCATAGTCATTTATAGTATGTGAGTTGGACCCCAAGTTCGTCATCAGCTATTAGTCTACCTTTGTCGTGAGGCTGTTTAGGAGCCAGCAACTTCAAGGTGGAAGTCCCCCAGAGCTGCTGGCAACCCTTTGAATTACCCAGGCCCTGGAAACTGTTCTGAAAACATTTATCTTGTCTCAGCTCTCATGGTGAGCTCTTATATGGTAAGTGCCTGACGTTCAAAGGAGATGTTCTGTGGTGGTTGTGATGGCACCAGTCAGACCAGGAGCTGCAGCTGGGAGGAGAGGTGTTGTAATGGATCTGTTACTACTTGGTCCCCAGATTGCAAGTGGTGAGGAATAGTCCCAGCTTTTTGCCCTTCATTCCCTCATCGGGTCCTGCATGGACCATGCATTGCTGGGTTTTGAGTGCATCCACTCTCAGCTGTTTTGTGCAAAGGAGGGATGCTGATGCCACTCACCGTATCAATGGCTCCTATCCAGGAACAAGCTCTGTGTGAACCTGAGCCCATGGACTGCCCTTTTCTCCCTTGGAAAGTCAGGCCTGGGTCACAAAAACTTGGTGTTGCCATTCAGATGTATGCATTGGCCCAAGCCTGCTACTCCAAACCCGAGTGCTTCCCCGCTTCCTGGAGGGGTGTTAACCACAACACAAATATCATGTGTGATACTGTGGCCATCAACACTGTGGAAAATGTGGTGTAAAAGGAATTTCAGTCCTTGGTAGGAAGCTGTACAGCTAGATGTGTTTTTTTTTAACTTTAATCTTCTAGGTAGCTTAAAACTGAACCTTTCATTCCTTTCTGAAACAGCTCCTCTGGCCCCTTGAGCTCTCTCCCCCCTCCCACAGCCATGGCTTTTTGTTGTTGTTTTTGTGTGTAGAGTGTTTTTTGTACTGAGACATCTCTTGTGCCTGCTTTCCTCAATGGACACTGATGTGACATGCAGAGCTGAGCTGTCAGAGCTCTGGGGTGTTTTTTTTCTCCACCCTGTGATGAGCTGTGACACTCTAGCATCCCAGCTCCACAGGCCACTTCTCCATGCTTTTGTTCACATTTCATTGTGGATGCAGCAGGGATCCAGGGGCAGAACGTACTGGCTAGAAATGTGCCCATGTCAAGGGGGATTTTTGAAATACGGCATTCTTCAGCTTTACTTGAAGAATCTGTAAGCTAGCATTGCAGATTATTCCTGCTCCCTGTCTTCATGGTTCTTCTCCTCCTGGATTTTTCCCTGTTTTTCTATATTGTCCCAGCCATTATCTTCTTCCCTCTGCTCCTTCTCTGTCTGGCTCAGGGGAGAGTGTTGTGGGTGGATCATGGGCTCTTTGGGGCAAATTTACATCCCTTGGTGATGCAAAGGAGGAATCGCATTATTGCAGTTGGTAGTGCTGAGCAACGTAAATGAAATGATCCCTGCAGGCTTATTTCCTCAGAGTAAAATAAGGCTGGATATGAGGAGGGAGCCGAAGAAGTGCAGGTGGAGCTTTTTTGTTGGATCTTGTTTAACATCCATTGCAATGAATGAAATTTCACCTGTGCCCCGTACGAGGGCCAGCTGGTATGCCGGGCAGTGTGAAGGGAAGATCTGGGCCTCCAGCCAGCCTACGGAGCAGGGAAAAGCCAGGAGCCTGGGATCAGCTACCTAGGTCCTGCTGAGAAAGAGCAGGTCGAGGAGAGGTGAAGCTGTGGGCTTCCCAGGGCTGTAGGGGACATCTTCTCATAGCCAGCCCGGTGCAGGGGATGGCACGCACCTGGGCCCTTTGCTAGCTGATACCTGGGCACTGACCTCTGGATGAGAATGAATCCTATTAAGATTTTCAGCAAAAGCCTCCCTGAGGTTTTTACCCTCTAATGTACTAAGGCTAAGCTCTGTCTTATCTGATAGCTCCTTTGCAATAGCCTTCTCTGGCTTTAACCCTTTGGTGGCTGGGTGCTGTTTAAGCCTGATGGCTTGACATGTTGGTTTTTCATGGGGGACACCTGGGATGAGAAGACAGCGGGCATCTCGCCGGTAGTGCTGTGTACCAGGGGAGGAGGCTCTGCATGTCTAGTACACCGTGAGAAGGGTTTGATTAATACCACTGCAATGTGTGGTGATACCCTGGGCCTTGCACCTTCCTCCCTGGACACTTTTGCTCTTACACCAGCTTGGGAGCAAGGGTGTGAGTGGGAGGAGGTCTCCCTGAAGAGCTGCTTCTCCTTGGCATGCCAGGTGCTGCAAGGGGCTTGTGTCCTGCTCCCACTGCCATTCAGGGTGGTGGTTATTGCAGTGTGGTATGGTGTCTGTTGGCAGCTGCAGGTCTCTTCCTCAGCTGCCTCCTGTGCAGTGTCAGTGGCCACCAGACACTGGTGCCTGGGCCAGCGGGAGGGGACATTCTGCCACTGCTTGTGGCTGGGCAGTCCCTGTGTCCGTCTGCTGCATTCCCCATGGAAGCCTATCTCCTTCCCCTACTGGGCTGGTGTCCCTGCAAGTCTCACCTATGTAGAGCCAGGTTCTTGGAGCACAGGGCTGCCGGGCTGGGGAAGAGGATCAGTGTGCAGCAGTACGCTAGCACAGCTCGACCAGCTGGCCCCAGCGCCTCCAGTCAAGGGCCATCGCGTTGTTTCTGACTGCAACCCAACTACCGCAGAGCAGTTGCTGCATGCCACATGCCTGAGTGGGCTGCTGGGGCTGGGGTTGTCCCCACGCTGTGATGCCTGGGGATGTGGGGGTCCAGCTGTTCCAGGCAGGGGCCCTTCCTGGGAAAGGGCCAAGCATCCACTGCCTCCGTAGGGTGCTAACAGGGTTGGGCGGGGGAGATGTGAGGTTGTCTTTGGGGCACTCTCTGAGGGGACCCAGCATGCAGGGGAGGTTTGCTTTTAGGGATGCTGCTGAGCAGTTATACTAAAGGGGTGTTTGCATGGCTTCAACCGAGCATCAGTTTTGCCTGGGGCTATTCGTCCCTTTGCCAGACCATCCCCAGTTCTGGAGTGCCTGGTTGTGCACCAGTTTCCCCTCACTGCAGGGGGGAGTGTTTGCAGTGGGGAAAAACTGCAGTCTCACGGGGAGATGCCTGGTTATAAGAGGCAAGGTCTGGCAGGGAAACGTCTAGCTCCTTGGTCCCCAGTGATCCCAGCTGTGCATCAAGCCTGCAGAAGCAGTGAGCTGCAGGCAGCATTGCATTTTGCTCTCCCCATCAGTCACAGCTTCTACATTTCTCTTTCCTTTGGCTGTGGGCAAGGTCAGAAAGTGTCAGTGGTGCCCTGGTCGGTGGGAGGCATGGGAAGAAGCACAGGCTCCCTGCGAGCAGCCTTGTGCAGGGAACGGGGCGGTAGGAGACTTTGCTCTTGTCACAGCAGCTTGGGCAGAGCAAGAGGGAGAGGAGCGGGGAGCCAGGGTGTGCAGTCAGATGGGGCAGCAGGGCTCACATTGGGACACTCCCAGGCAGGGCAGGCTGCTGGAAAGGGCAAGCAGGAAAAAAGGACCTTTCCTTGCTCCAAAATCTGTAATTTTTAACTATAATCCAACTACATTCCCCACTCAGAAGTCAGAGGCAAGGACTTCTTTGAAGAAGCCATGCATCTTGACCACGTTCCAGATGCTGTAGTATTGAACAAGATCAAATGCTGGAAAGTACCCGTTCTTGTCTAGCAGATGCCCTGGCAGGGAAGCTGACTGGAAATCCTCAGAGAGATTACCCTGATCTCCTCACAAACAGAGAAGCATGGAATAGAATAACTTATTTTAAATATTAATGCTAATTTAACATTAATTTTGACTTTGTTGCTGGTCGGAGGTAATATTGTGACACTCTTAACAAGCTGAAATCTTCTTAGATGCCTCAGTCTTACAAAACTGAGATGAGAAGGACAGAGCAGATACTTTGCTGTGCTCTTCTGCACAGTGGTGGAAAATCTGCAGTTCACTTGACTGTTTGCACATTTTGGTGATTCTTTGAATAAAATGAAAAAGCTTCTGAAAAAAAACTCCACTGCTGTCTTGTAGTGGTGACTTGCTTTCTGCCCCCCCCCCCCCGG
>JANZLQ010000032.1:15862033-15879639 GCA_026212715.1 Elanus axillaris | reverse complement strand
CCCCCCCCCCCCCCCCAGGTTAGGAAAAAAAAAAGCTGTAGTCACTCCAGAGGGAACAGTTTTTAATTTCTCGGTACAGCATCTCAGAGGGTTTTCTTCAGGTCCAGGTTTCCAGGGTAGGTAAAACCACTTGTTGGCAAACAGGCTCTCCATAAAGAGCACTTTCCACAGCAGCAGGGATCACAGTAGACATACATGGATACTAGGATGCCTAAAGATTTCCCAAGGCCTGAACACCGAGCCTCGTACTGCTGTAATTATGTTGAAAAATATTGCTGAATTTGGAGAAGTAATCTATAAATTAGATTTGTTGCTGCAGACCCACTGCCAACTATGGGACTTGTGCTGTATCTGCAGAAGTCAGGGGTAACTTTGCCATTTGCTTCAGTGTACCTTGGCCTGAGCTTGGACTTGGAAAACTTTGAGACTTTTTGGTGGATGTTTTGATAAAGCAGGATTGCAGTGCTGTAGCCAGATGCTAGGAAGAATCAGGCCTTCTCTTCTGCTCTGGTGCGCACTGACAGGGCTCATTGCTAGTTTTGTTGGACCACTGCAAGGCTGGGTTGGCCAAACTCAGCACAGGCTCTCCCAGCAGCAGAGCAGGGATATGCTCGGGTTGGGGCATGCTGTTAAAAGAAATCATAGCCCTTTGTGGATCCATTACATGAATTTCATGAGATGTAGAAGTATTTCCCCCCTTGCACCTCATGCCTCTACACCCTAACTGTGCTAGAAATTCACCCAGGTATGTGATGATGTGGAAGTATTATGCAATGAAGGCTTTAGAAAAGTACAACTCTCCCTGTTTTGCAGCAGTTGAGAGGTTTTTCCAAAGCATTTAGCAGCAGAACTGATGCAGCCATACCAGCATCTGTGGCTGGGCAATTCCTGCATCTCTTCTGGATGCAGCAACATCTGTTTGCGACTGTGAATATGTTCTGTGATCCTTTTTGTCCTGATTCCAGGAAATTTGCAGATTTGCTGATAGCTGGTTGAAATACAACGGAACTCTTATTAGCTGGGGTATTTCCTCAGCAGCACTGAAATATCAGGATATTATCTTTCTGTCCTGGCTATGTGGAGGAAAGAGAGACAAAGATACAGCCCCTGCCTCCCCTGAGCTTTGTGTGAATGTGTATATGCATGTATTCAGGGATCTTTTTACCATATGCTGTTTATCTCACAGGTTTACTTCCACTGATAAGATTTTACAGACCTGCCATTTAAAGCATGCACCTTAGACAAAAAGGTGATGATACAGCCTGTGGGAATCAGGCCCTACCTTTGCTCTTGTGAAGGGTGAAGGCAGAACTGAGTGTAAATGGTATACACAGAGCACTGGGACAGAGCTGTCTTTCAAAATAAGATGCTTCAGATTGTTATAGCAAAAGTAATGAAAAGTCAAAGAAAAACAGAAGGTGACTGCAGGGGTTTCTTTTCCACCCTCAGCCAAGCCAAGCTTTTGGCTTATAAGCTTGGGGCTCTTAGAGACACTTGGACAATAATCTCTCCTCCCTCAACCCAGCTATCATGTTTTTGGGATGGCTGCGGATGACCCTGTTTTGCTTTGGCAGGGATGAATCATGCCTGTGCATGTGTCAAGCTGCAAGAAACAGCAAAGGAGGGAACAAAGGAAAGGTCTCTGCTGTAGGAGCACTTTCCCACTTGGTTGGTCCTGGTTGCTTTCTGCTGGCATCCTTTCTGAACCCACCTTTCCCTTCAATAAAATAAAAAACAGGCCAAAAAAAAAAAAAGCCCTGCTGCAGGTTTCCTTCCTTTGGGCACAGCATCTTGGGTAGAAGTAATGAGGTGCAATGCCTTTCAAAGGAAATCCTGTGTCTGCCATTATTCATGAGCTACAAGGGTTAAGGAGATTAGCAGTTTCAGTGGATTAGTAAGGGGCTGTGAGATCTGTTTGTCTCTGCATGGCTGGCTGTCTTGCAAGTGGATGTGTTGAGCATCTAAAAATAATTATTTGTGCAAAATATCTGTCAGGCTTGTTTCCCTCAGGCAGATGTTTGCTTCCAGAGCAGTGCTTTCGCAGTGCGAGGTCCCACCTGAAGAGAGATGGGAACAGATCCCTGCCATGGCCGCAGAGCATCAAGCTGCCCATTCCCCACTCCTCCTCCTCCTGCCGAACCAGAGAGACTCTCCCCCCAACGCTGTTCCAAGGGGTGGTCTTCCCCCCATACCCTTCTGCACCTCAGCCACCCCCTTGCTGTCTGTCCCTCGATGCTGATGGCTGGAGGTGGCTGTGGTGCCTGGGCAGGGCACTGCGGGCAGCCCCCAGGTCTGGTGCTGCCCCAGCACCAGTGAGACCGTGGGGAGCACGTGTGGGGTTCCCCCCACGGACAGGGCAGGCCAGCTGGTGAGGACACTGTCTCCCTGCTCCTCCCCTGGTGCGGGGGATGTTTCTCAGCAGGAATAACTCTGTGCCCAGACACCCAGTATTAGTCTTCTCCAGCGTTACCGCAATAAAAATCAGTGGCCCTGGGCGTTGTGAAATGAACTTTGGAGGCGTACTGAAGCCTTGGCTGTAGGTTCTTTACCTGTTTCAATATATGAAAAATAATAAAATTTTTATAGATCCCTGAGGCATCTCTTTGGCGTAGGAGAACACTTCGGCTTTTTGTGCTGGTGTTACTCCCACCTGCGTGTGGCTGCTTGAGCTAGAGGTCCCTGTGGTGTCCAGTCAGGGTTAGAGCTGTGGGGTAGCACACGGGGTGGGCAGCAGCAGCTAGGGAAAGGAGTGGGAAGGGAGCAGGATCTTGGATTCTTTCCTGTTTTTTCCACTGAGCTCCCGAGTGCACTGGCAGGTTGCTTACTTCACTGTGTCTCGTTTTTGCTGTTTGTAAATGGGAACACGTTTCACCTCACAGAGCTGCTGCGAAGCTTAATTAAGATTTGCAAAGTGCTTTGGTGCTGTATAAATGCCAGTCACTTTAATTAATAAAATGAAATGTCTGCGCACTCTTGGCTTCTTTGTTTACCTGGGTGTGAGCAAGCAGCAGCTAGTGCGATGATGTGCCATACAGCTGATATTGCACGCAGTTATGTTTTATAAATGTCCTATATTCCTGAAGGCACCTTGGGATGACTTACTGCCCTGTTAGACTCTACTACTCCCAGACTGGACATCACCTTTGGAAAGCAGGGATGAGTAACATCAAGCCAAAGTTGCGAGGACTGCCTTACTGCTGTGGGTGGTCATCTGGCAGGGCACGTGGGAGGATGCAGCAGAAAGCACGCGTGTCCATATGTGTTTTAGTGTCTTGCTTTCTGATGCCCAGAAGGCAGAACAAGCTGCCTGCATGTGCCTAGACCTGGAGGGCTCAGTGGTGAATATCAGCTGCATCAGGTTGAGCACGGCTGAGTGATGGAAAAGCTGTGATGTGCAGGAGGAGAGGTCTGTGGCAATGAGACAGATGGGGAGCAGGTCAGGATCCAGCCTACATCAGCAGGGTACACACAGCCCGGCACAGCCATGATACCCACATGCCTGCACTGTAGCTCAGGCAGGGACTGGGGGCAAGAGCTTCAGCTGAAAAGCAGCTCCCTGATGAAGGAGAGGGTGAAAGTCCCTGCTGAGGCTCTGCTGAGGCTGCTTCTAGCTTGCTTCTTCACAGCAGGTCTCATCAGCCAGCCAGCCTGAAGCATGCAGAGGTGGGACAGCTTGCTCCAGGCCCTGCATGGTGGGTGATGCAAAGAGAATCAAAGCAGCCCACAGAAATGGCTTTTCTTTCCCTTTCCTTAGTTTTCCTTGACCATGTTCAAGGAAGGATTTTGCCAGCCGTGTCATCTGCATCTTTATAGAAAAGGCTTATTTCACATTCACGAGAGCCACAAATGTCCAGGAGGGAGAAGCTAGCAAGAAGCTTGTTAAGAGTTGGGTTTTTTTTCTCAGTCTTCCAGGTGCCAAATGCTCCAGAGAAGGCTCTCAGGTCTGTGCCTCAGTGCCTGGCCCAGATCTCCAGATCTGTGTCCAGTGGCATGCAAGCCAGGGTTGCTTCACTGTGCAGCGACCCAATATTGTCACCTGCTGGTCCAACAAGAGCAATCCAGAGACCAACAGTCCTTCATTTCTGCCCACTCTAGACCCAGATCTGAGCATTCTTGCTCTGAATTAAGGAATCAAAACATGAGATCTGCAGTCTCTTTGAGTTTCCAGTAGGTTTGGCTCTTCATCTGGAAAATGCACTGTGGTTATCTCTGTGAGTGCTCTGCTCTCTATGTGACTGAGGATATGTTGTTCAAAAAGGAGTCCTAAATAAATGACGATAGGAGGGAGGAAGAATTTGCATGAGTGCTGTTTGTTCCTGGCGATGTATCCCGGATGGAAGTTGGTGGAAAGATCCCTCTAAGAGCCTTCTCTTGGAGTTATTAGTAACCCAGCTTCGCCCAAACTCTTGTCTGATGTAGGCACTGGGGACAAGGCTTTCTCTTATCTTTCTTTCCCTTTTTGTTTGTGGGAATTGAATGAAGTTCTCCTTGTGAGGTATAGTTGATTTTCTGGGGCTCAGACCTGTCCTTCTCCTTTGCACCGAGAAGGGTGGAGCAGCAGCAGAGCCCCATCTGTACGGTGGTACCAAGCTGCTATCTTTCAGCTGTTCCATCTGAGTGTAACTGCAGCATGGATGGGTCTATACCGTAAAGACATCCCAGACTCCTGCTATTGGTTTCAGTCCTCAGAACCTAGGTCAAATGGATGGTTTTCTGAATATACAGCTTTCCCACCACCCTGTCCAGGGCCAAGCATCTGGAGGCCTCCTGGCTTGATGGATCCAGGGTCCTTCTGCCTCCTCTTCCCTTCTTTTCCTCTTCACTCTGGCCTCCTGGGCACAAACAAGGAGAAAAGAAGACATTCTGCCTAATGTTCGTCCCCCGCCCCAGGCTGTTTCTTATCCTTCACCCATGCTGCCACTGAAGGCAATGCAGGCTGGCACATGGGTACATCCTCTCCTGGAGGAAACGGTGTGGGCAGGCAGGAGATCCTGTGTCTCCTGATGAGGATGGTGTTTAAGCACATAGGTAACAGTGTTGGTATGCTCTGTGAGCATGCATTGCTGGGTGTATCTCCACACCTATGGTTTGTACTATAAAAAAGCACTACCTCCTATCTGGAAGCCTGCACCACAAGGATAAGTAGGCATGTGTGTAGATGACTACTTTTTATGAGCTGTGAAAGGTTTGTACGTGCAGCCCACTGGGGTGCTTGTACTTGAACACCAGGTGCACGCATCTCTCTCTCTTTCCCACCCCAGCCCTTGGGGTTGGAGTTTTCTAGGTGATTTCTCAGCAGTCACCTCTGTGCTGGACTAAGACTAACCTTTGGTGTCTGATTATTGCACCACGGTTCAGGCTTCTAAGCAGAAATCCGTATCATCTTTCAGCCCTTGAAGAATATGAATAACTCAAAGCATGGGCAGTAGTGAAGGATCAGGGTACTCCTGGACTCTCACATTGCTTCTTACTCATGTCTGTGTGACCCTGATGTTATATCTCAGCTTAATATGTTGTCCAGAATGTAATGTGTTAGCACAGTAGCAAATACTGGAGAGAGTCACAAGATCAAATTAAACTCCATGCCACTGACAGATTTGATTTCAGGAGTTAATTTGCAGCAGGGGATGGATATGTAGCAATGAATTCTGAGACCAATATGAATTTCAAAAGTATAATCGGCATCTTTAAAGGATGATGGGAATTTTGAAATATTTTTATGTTTTATATAACCATTTCTGCTAATAGCAATCATAATGTGCTCTTGTTTAAATTTAAAAGGGTGATCCACAGTCAGATCTACCACAGATAGCCCTTAAAACAGGTTATTGCTTCTTGCAAATCTGGATGTTAATTCTAGGTTAGCTGTGTAGCTTGTTTATATACCAAGGAACAATTTTTTAACTAATTATGTTGTTTCTTTAAACATATATGTAAGCTAGGGATCTGCTCAGTGTCTCTACTGTGGTTTGCACCAGTTTAAGCCTATCAGATTTTAACCCCAGTTTAATTAAACTACTACAATTTCTTGCGTGGACAAAGTCAGTAAGAATGAAAACTACTCAGAAGCAGTATGTGTAATTCTGTGGAGAATGCTTTCTTGAATCAATGTTACGAGACTCTCAATACCCCCCCTATGCAAGATACAAAGGAGTGTGCTTTCCTGGTGACATCTCCGTTGGTGAGAATGCAAACAAAGGACGCTATCTGGTTGCCAGCCTGGAGAGGAGGTGAAACCATAGAAGCCCTTCAGGGGGGTTAACTCCTTTTAGAGGCGTCCACACCTCATAGTGGATGTCAAGAGAGGTAGGCAAAAAGCCACACCACTACCGTCAGTGATGGGGCAGAGTTCAGCCCACCTTCTTTCAGAAACATTCTCATTAGAGCACCAGTGATGCACACTGGCTGAGCTGTGATGGAAATGCAGTGGAGGCCTCATTATTGTAGGACTAGCTGGTACCATACAAAGCAAATGCAGAAGCCTTGGTTTTGGTCCTTACTGGGTAGTGCCACTCAGTCTGAAAGGAGCCACTGACTATGGCTGAAGTCAGAGCGGCGTAAAGGTGTGGGACGTGCTCCTGGCTGTAGAACAAAGGTGGCAAGCCCTAAAGGTGATCTCAAAGGATTTGATTAAAAGCGTAGCCAGAATTGGAGTGTTTAAATGAGCTCAGGCCTCTTCAGAGAGGCTGAGGCTGGAACTTCACTTCAGGAGGCCTGGTGTTGCCAGAATGATGCTGAACACAATCTGCACACTGTGAAAACAGCGCTAGTCTACTTAGCCTTTTCACTGTCCAGGCATGGAAATGCAAAGAGCAGTGAAAAGTTAAAAAGCTAAAGAAATTCCTTTGAAATCTCAGGAGTGGGGTTCAGTTCAGATACTAGCAACAAAAGTTCAGAGAACATTTTTTATTTTTTTTTTTCCCCTTGCTATAATAACATTTTACTCTAAGGAGCATTGGCTGAGAAACTCAAAACCCACCATTCATTCACTGACAGTTTTCAGCTTCTCAGAAATACTGTGTGACCATCCCACCATTGCCTGGAGAGCCCTGCAGGCCCTGCCAGCAGGAGGAAAGGTGGCTCATCTCTGGTGACCGTAGCGGGGAGCCTGCAGTGGGCTCCTGCAGGCTGCCTGCAGTTAGGTTATATGCTCTCTGCATATACCCTGGCCCAGACAGAGCAATTCTGACCGGTGTGTTGGCTGCATTAGAAGACCTGCCTCCTTGTAAGGCAGTTTTTTGTCAAAGCTGGGGTGCCCTGTCTTGGTTGCAGAGAGCAGGAATCATTTCCATGCCGGGAGTTGCGGGGCTGCTGACTCACTGTGCATGCTGGCGGCACTGCTCTCCCATCCCTAGCACGGAGGGGGAGGGAGATGGAGCCACTGCAAAGATTGGTTGAGAGATAAGGTCACCTACTGCCTCCGGTCACCAAATCAAAGTAGCTGGGATTTTCACAATGTTGTTTGCCCACGCAGAGAAGAAAGAAACAAAACCCTTCACATGTTACCCATGGATAGATGCCCTTCTTAAAAGCCCTGACTTCATTCAGATGCCTGATTTAAAATTACACATATCAGGAAGGAGATTTGAGAATTGATTAGTGCTGAGCTGGCCTGTTTTGATGCGCCAGGTGAGATTAGCCCACTGCCAGTTGTGCTTAGGCACGTGAGGTGTTTGGCACAGCATCCTGGAACATCCTCTGGTTTGTTAGGCATAGCTGTTCTCTCTTCCAGCAAGAGGCATCTCCCAGTCTAATCTCATGCTCAGGATCAATAACATATTATTGCTATGCTTGTGGTTAATTCTTCCCAGGCCTGAACTGTAAATGCCAAGGTGCTGTGACATTTGCTCTGCCAGGTGCAGCCCATGCCAGGCAGTAGAGTGACTTCCCACAGGAGCAAGGCACATCCCCAGACATTGCCCCCCCCAAATGCAGGGTACCTTCCTGCGGCTTGCTGTGGCCGACAGAGCCACACAGCAGCAAGTACCTTGGAAAAAGAAAACCACTAAACCCTACCAGGACAAAACTCTGTGCTGCATCCAGAGCCTTCTGTACCCAGAGCCTGCAACGAGGATGGGAGTGATAACAAAGCACACGTGACGAGCGTTAGTCACGTTGCTTAATGAAGCGCTAGAAGGCACTTGCAGACCCTAAATAGATGAAGGCTGCTCATGTGGATTTTCTGGCCCTGAAGTTAAACATGAGAGACCTTGTTCTTACAAGATTTCAGGTCAGGTTTTTCTACTGGAGATTCATCTATTTAAGATAACCGTGTAAGGGAGCTCTTCAAAGTGAGCTGAATATGAAGGGGGTTTGGGAATTCCTCTTCTTTTGCTTTTGAAAATCATCCATTGGCATAGCAAGTGGGAATTTCCTGAGCTCATCCTCCAATGTTTTTAGCTTCCCCATCATCTTCCTCTCTTCTTCCAGCCTCTCGGTTCTTGACCCCATTTCTTCCCTGAGGTAAATACAGTGCCAGGGCTAATTATCCAAACAGGAAATATTAGCAAACATCATAGGAAGAGTATGAGGTGAAAATCTCAGAGCAGTGGGCACAGCTTCCTGGTTAGAGCACCCTGCCCAAAAGGATGCTTGTACTGTTTGCTTACTTTCTTTACAGACCCTTTGATAGATGAGTTGCAGTGCTCCTTGCACGGTTTGTAGTCCTTTGCCTGGCATTTTTTGTGGCTCCCTTTACACATTTCAAATCAGCCATCAAATGGAGCCACAGGAGAGCCTGATGCAGACAGACAGGCTCAGGCTCTCTTTTAGCCCAACTGGTCAAAAATAGTCTTGGGAGCTCTGTGAATCTTGGACAGGAGTAGAAAGAACAGGGCAGGTCACTGTTTAAAAAGTGACAGATGCTTTGCCATTGCGACAGCAGCCAGTCTGGCGACTGTGTAGGGATGCTCTGCAGTCCACCGGTGCCCCACAGACCATGGTCTAAGAGCCACTGTCTGCCATATGGATTTTTAATAACTTGGCCTTCGTGTTCTTTCAGTCACTGAAATATTTAGCATCCTTTTACCACTCTGCATTGGCCGTTCTAGTTCAAGATCCCAGGAGGGTTTGCAAGGTTTGACTTTTCTCTCAACAATTTTCAGCCTTTGTAATGAGCAGGGTGCATTTTCCTTTCAGAACAGGCAGTCATTTCCCTTAATCTGCTTGTGGAAGTCCAGCCAGAGGTTTAATCCATCTCAGAACAGGGGTCACTAATCCTCTTTCCCCTGTGGGCATGCCATTGAATCAGGTGAGCAGGGAGAAGACCATTCCCTGTGTTTATCCAGTGGGATAGCAAGCATTTTCAGGGCTGAAGGAGGCAGGTACAGATGTGTTGATTAAATACATGCAGGCCAGTGCAACTGAGCTCACAGCCAGAGACATTATTGCTATCATCAGCTTGAGTCTTACAGGCCATTGCACAAGTCTCGGACACAGCATCATCTTGCGCATACTCTGCTTGTAATAGTTTTCTCACAGTGTTCCCAACATATGCCACCATTGCTGGGCCATTTCTGGTTTGTTGTGCTCTTTGGGGAATGGTTATTCTGTTGGAGGGAGGAATCTCGCACTGCACATTACTAGTGTTAGACATTTTAGCATCCTGCTTATTCACAGTTTTCACAGAATCAGTGTGGTTGAGGCTAGAAGGGAGGTCATCTGGTCCAATCCTCTGCTCAAGTAGGGCCACCTAGAGCCAGTCACGTAGGAACATGTCCAGATGGCTTCTGAGAGTCTCCAGGGTTGGAGATTCCACAGCCTCTCTGGGCAACCTGTGTCAGTGCTCAGTCACCCTCACAGTGAAAAACTGTTTCCTGGTGTTCAGGGGGAACCTCTGGTGTTTCAGTTTGTAGCTATTGCCTCTGATACGGTCGCTGGGCATCACTGAAAAGAGCCTGGCTTTGTCCTCTTTTCACCCTCCATTCAGGTATTTATATAAATTGATAGGATCTCCCTGAGCCTTCTCTTCTCCAGGCTGAACAGTCCCAGCTCTCTCAGCCTTTCCACATAGGAGAGATGCTCCAGTCCCATAATCATCCTTGTGGCCCTTTGTTGGATTCTGTCCAGCATGTCCTGCAAGGAGCAGGGAGTTGGATTTGATGATCCTTATGGGTCCCTTCTAACTTGAGATACTCTGTGATTCTGATACTCTGTGTATCCATGTCTGCCTTGTACTGGGGAGCCCAGAACTGGAAACCATATGCCAGGTGTGGCCTCAGCAGTGCTGAGTAGAAGGGAAGGATCACCTCCTTCAACTGCCTGGCAGTACAACTCCTAATGCAGCCCAGGATACCACTGGCCCCCTTTGCCACAAGGGCACATTACTGGCTCATGGTCAACTTCGTGACCACCAGGTCTTCTGCCAAGTTGCTTTCCAGCCAGGCAGCCCCCAGCGTGTACTGGTGCCTGTGGTTGTTCCTCCCCAGTTGCAGTCTCATTTAGTAGATTCACCCACACCAAGGTAAAAACATTCAGTGTGTGAGTGAGAAAAGTATTCATCTGTTGATCACCCTCCACTACACTGTTGTCCCCGGTAAAGGTCACAAAGCAAAGAAACGGTTGCTAATATGCTGGTACGCCAGTGCCCAGCATCCCATACAAGGCTGCTGCCTGGAGGGTGCTCCCCAGGAGCTGTGGGAGAAGGGCAGCTCCGAATTGGATTGGCAGGGCTTGGGGGTTATGTCTGGAGTGCTAGGCTTGGCCGATGGGGCCACAGGACAGGTGAAGAAGGCAGTGTGTTAATTAGACCTCTGCTTTCACAGCTTTGAGCTCTGTTTCCTTGTTTTTTTTCTCAAAGCCAGTCTAGCACTTTTCTTAGGAAATCACTTACATACCCGTCTTCCGTGTAGCCACGAGCCTCCTGAACCTGCCCTCTCCCTTTGCTTTTGCCCCTTTCCATTGCAGTGCTGCTAGCAAGGAACACGAACTCCAGCCTGTAGTCATGGGGCTCTGCACTTGGGACCACAGCAGAGCTCTGTGAAGAAATAGTTTTATATCCAGGTAGGAAATGAAAATAACCCAGAGAGCACCCACTAAGAGTTCAAGCACAGCCCTGTGGGGTGAGGAGGGGTTGAGTAGACCTTCCCACCATTTCCCTGAAGGCTGATTTTTCACCCCACAGCCTAGGGGTGTGCAGGCAGGGGCTGCCCCAACTGGTGCCAGCTGGGAAGAGATTGAGTGCTGCCTGCTCCCTTCGCCTGCCACAGGGATAACAGAGGCAGTCGTGGTGGTGTAGGCACCAGGTAGGTCCTGACATCAAGGAGATCCTCCATCCAGGGCTGGCAGGGGTTCTGTGGACTCCAGTGAGCAGTCTGGAGGAGCTACAGCCAAAACTCTCAAGCAGAGGTAACAAGACTGTAAAAGTGAAGAGGAAGCAGGAGCTGTATCTACACAGCATCTTGGGGGTGCAGAAAGGATAAAACCTCTATTTTAGGCCTTAATTTCTAGATACGTCTGTGCTGTGACTGCAGCTTGTAGAAGGACACCTAAGAGTTTTAAAATGGCTGCAGTAGCTTGGAGAGCAATGCAGTCAATTAATTTTTCCTCAGAATTGCAAGTAGCTTTTAGCCTGTGAGGAGCTTTGCACTGCTGTAGCTATGTTGCTAGCAGCACCTACTCTAGCTGGCGATAGTCAACCTAAGTAGCTTGACACCACCTATAGTTATAGCAGTGATTGCAGTACAGATGCAGTCCTCGGCATGCAAGGCTGAAAATATTGGCCAGTCTGCCCATATGTAAATCTCGGTGCATATATTTATTTGTGACAAGAACTAAATTAAATAGAAATGGATGGCTTGCCAGGACTATAAAAATGTCAGGTCTTCAGAAGAGCCCATCTCTGCAAGAGCATTTGAAATATTGCATATATATTGGAGGGGATTAGAGCCAAATGAGAAGATACCAGACAGAGCAATAAACTCAGCCTTGCAGCCTGTTTTGTCAGGGCTTGGGAGAAAAGAGACTGCAGATCCACCTTGTGACAAACAAGTTACTCGTAGGGAGCAGGGCAGGCTCCTTGGGTGTATGTAGGAGTAGACACCACTACACTACATTTATGTGAGATTTTTTTCCCCTCCCATTGAACTTAACGGACCGGGTCTCTTTCATGTACTCGTGCTCAGTTTCTTCAGAAAATGACTTTAAAGCAAGGGGTTGTTTTCTAACATGGGGTGGGAAGTGAACACGGCATGATAGCAGTAATGTGGGAGCTGGCATAATCCCTCAGGAGTGTCTTCTGTATGGCTTCAAGCTAATGATTTTCCTTTTGACAATTTAGATATATGGTGCCTCTTTTAACCTGAGCAGCTAGATTGAAAAACAAACCCCCAAAAAACAAAAGCAAACCTTTCCCTCAGTCCCTAGCTCCAGGATTGAGCTGGCTGAGATAAGTGAATGTGGTGAGAACCAGATATTTGCATAGACTGAATCCTGTTTCTCAGTCAGCCTGTAGGTTTTCTGCTGCTGCTGCTTTAGTCTTTGTCTGATGTTTCCTTCTCTTCTATCACAGAAGTTATTTTTCCTTCCCTTTCACAGAACAATAGCTAACAGGGCTCTTCTGCCTTTAAATGTCTCCATTTGGGGTAATAAGATGAGGCTCAGTTTAGGCATCATCTCTTAGCTACCTTATGCAGAAGGTAGGCTTTTATCCAAGATATAGACTACAAATCTGTCACCTTTGGTACTTCTAGCAGGCTGTTCTCCAGAAATGATCAAGTCTCAGATAGAAGAATCACTTATGCATGAGGTGCAGATCAGAGTCACTTGTTAAGTGTGCTTTAACAGAAGCTTCATCTCTAGCTTGTTCGCTAAAATCCAGAGTATGAAGAAAAAAAAAAAAGTGCAATAATTTTATTATCCCTCTTTCCTCTTCTGTTGCCTGACCCAAATGCAACAACAGCCTGCAAGGAGGGTGTAATCTACTACAGGCTTCCCTTTGCAGCCAGCACACCAGATTGTGTGCCTATTCATAAGACAAAATAGCAAAAAACCCCCACTTTATCTTTGGGTGTAGTCTTGTCTTACAAGCTCTTGAACATCAAGCCAAATACAAGGCAAAGCTTGACTCCTCCTTGCTTACATGTTACTAAGTGTTCGAAGAGCAGTAAAGTAGGCAAGACGCATTTGCAAGTGGTTCAAAACCATAGCACGTTCTCCAAGGCTTGGGCCCAGCTTTGAATGCCCCAGACCTGCAGCAGGTCACCGAGTTCTTAGCTGGTAGATTTCAAGACATGCCTGTTCAATAAGTTGAGCTCTAACTCTGGTGGTCCTGGCTACAGGAGGTTTCTGTCCAGGAGCCAATGTGGCCCTGCTCAGAGCGGTTCACTACTGATGGGCTGGTGCAGCCACGGGGAGCTATGCACGCTTCTGCTTTATGGGGTGGGAACTTCAGCCACTGAAATCTCTCTGAACAATCTGGTTGAAGGCATCAGACCCTGGCAGTGTTCGGGCATCCTTTTCTGTCCCTAGCTGCCATCTACAGCAACCTTTGTTTTAGGGAGGGTCTTCTCGCCACGTGGGAGCCAGTGGCCAGGAGCTCTGTGATGCCTGTTGGGCTCCATGGATGGGAGCCACAGCTCCTACCTTAGTTCTTCCTTTGGTCCCTGTCTCATTGGTATGCTGCAAGGGTAAATGCATGAAAGTGTGCGAAGCATTAGGACATTAGGGGTCCTGTAAGAGGCCAGATTGCTAGACATGGCTGTGGCCTTCCTATTCACAGCAAGCCTGTAACTTCTGCCAGCGAGCCTTATAATTGATAACAAGCAGAGGTCTAAGGGTCCATGGCTAGGTTTTATCATTCTTGACAGATCTGCTGACTTTTTAGTTTGTGAGAGCTGGGGACGCAGCAGGGCTTCTGAATGGACTAAGGAGCCAAGCTGACCCCAGCCTTCGTTCGGGTTATGTGCCACATGTCCCTGCCTCGGTGTCATGCTGCTGGACACCCTCCTGCCGGCAGAGAGGGAAGGTCCATGGAAGCCAAGCTTGTCCCCTCTTGATAGTTTCATCCCCCTTACGGGAAGCTCCCTGCCCGCCTCTGCGTCGTTGGCTAGTCCCACGTCGGTCCTCCTGGGGATCCAGAGGGCCTTGCACAGGAACTGCTGGGAGCGGAGCTGAGAAGGGTGGGGAAGAGAAGGAAAATGGAGCCAATGTCCAGGAAGACTTCCCTGCTAAGAGCATCCCTAAGGAAAAATCCTGGAAAGGGAGAGAATATAAAAAAGCACGGAGGATGTCTGAGGCCAGGCGGCTGAGCTGCCTGGTGAGGTGGAAACCTGCCAGAGTTCTCTGCCTTACTGTGAGGTGTGAAAACAACCCCCGTGCAAAGCCTGTGGGAGTTGCTTTCAGGCCAAAAAAGGCGTTATTTTCTTTTGTATACGTAGTAAAGACAGATTTCCAGTCTGTCTGGGAAGGAGTGCGCTCAGCAACGTGGCTGGAGGAGGGCAGGCAGGAGAGGTGGTGCTTTGGGATGCCTCTTCTGGGGCATCGTCTCTGCTCCCGTCCTCCAGCGCAGGGCCCTGGGCTCTGCAGGGGAGTCTCTCTGGTGGCTTACGTGGTTCCAGTTCCTGCAGCATGACTGCTCATCTCCAAACACGCTGTGCTTCTCTGATGTCCTTGGCAGGCTCGTCCGGGCTCTTGCTCTTTTAAAGAGACCAGGAGCACCTTCGTATTTCTTAAAAGCTAACACCCTAACACCTACCCTTGCTGTGAGGCTGAGGTCAGTTTTTACAGGAGCTTTTCTCAGGCAGGCTCTCCTCGGTCCTGGTGAGGACCGAACAGACATTCAAGAACCTTCTTAAGGGTTTGGCCTGTTATTATTAAGTTCCATGTCTTGCCATTTCCTATAAGTTAGTGTTTGTTTCACCAGTTGTATGATCTTGTGCAGCAAGGTGAGTGATTATAGGGCAAATTATCTGCCTGTGTGCTGCCTTCCCTATGACTGGAGCTACGAATGTGGGGTAATAATGGTGGAATATATTGTTGCAGCAGATATTTTAGGTTGCATCTTACGTTGTCTAAAGCCAGAGCTGTGGTGAAGAGCTGAAGTGTTTCCAGAAGCTGATGAGTATGCCGGCTTGATTGCTTTCTTACTTTTAAGTAAAAAGCTAATTAGCTATTTATGTTGTTGCAAACTGTGATGGCCTAAGGATATGAGAGTGGCAAAGTCTCTAGGGAGAGGAAATATCAGCCCAGCTGATTGGTATGAGTTCCCAGGAAAAGGCAATTTGAGGCAGTGCAAACCTTTTCACAGGCTTAAACAGAAATCCCAAATTTGAAACTGAGTATGTTTTGGGCACAAATCCCTTATGCTCAGAAGCTCATATAGCAATATTAGTTGAGCTAGTAAAGCATATTACCTCTCCTTAAAAACATTGCTTCTATTTATTTACGCATTTGAAGCATTCTCTCCCTCCATAATATTGAAGCGTCTTGAAATATTAATGCATTCATGCTTATGACATGCTCCAGAGGCGAAGGAGCGCTTGTTCCCATTTTACAAGCAGGGAAAGAAGGGCCTTTCTTGGAGTCGCAGAGGAGGATACTGACAGAGGCTGAGCAAGGAACACATGGTGGTATCTGCAGTACTGTGATTCCTCTGATTAGGAAATTTAGGTTAAGCTACGGAGCTTGAAATGGAAAAGGCTTATGCTATCACTATGTGCCATTCATAATTTAACTCCGCATTATAGGGAATGATATTGGAGTGTGCTATAATTTTAAACTGAACTTGGCCTTCATCTAAGTGAAGGTGTGGACACGGCTGACTTCCCCATTGCTCACCAGCGCTGCGTTCCAGCAGCCCAGGCACCTCCTTTGATCAAGGAGATGCTGCACGAGCTCTTCCCTCGCACCGTCATCCTGGAGAAGGGCATACAGAGCTTTGATGTCTGCTCATTTATTTGAGAACTCAGTGGGGTAATGCGTTTGGGTTTTGAATTGCATCTCTGTACAATGCAAAATGACTGCAAAGGCCTATTTCACGTCAAAAGTTATTTTTAATAGAGCTCTCAAGGGGAAGGGAGAAAAACCTTGAGGACATGTTGACCGCCGTGGTTCAGAGTACAGTTTCCCAAGTAAAGCAGGTCTGTATGGGCTAACCTGTACATCCATCACCTTTCCAAAGAGGAGGTGGCACACAGGCCAGAGCGAGCTCCAGAGACCGGCTTTACTGAACCGGCGTGAGCCCCAGTGCCACAGAGGCAGGGAGCTCCTGCCAACCCCTCTGCGAGCAGCTTGAGGGGAGGCAGGTGGGGAGGCTACAGCCAAGCAGCCTTGTGACACGAGAAGCAAGAAGGAAGGAATTGGGATACCTGAACAGGCAGCATTTTCTTTCCAGCTTGATGCCCACAGATGGTCAGGACCATGGCTGCTGCAGCGCTGGAGACATCACCGCATTAGCAAGCGGCGGTGGCCAGTTTTCTGCATGGGTCCCTAAATTTCCCCGGTGGCTTTGGCATCTTAGTTTGTGGCTTTGGTTTTGGTGCTGTGTGTAGTTTAACATGTGCCACGTTTCATGCTCGCAGCAGGCACTTTCCATGGGGTGGAGAGATGATTTTCTGTTATAGTTTGTGAAATGCTTCATGTTGTGTTTCCGTAGGTTTATAACAGGACATGAACCTGGTTTAGCAGGACAGATGTAACTGATGGGAGCTAATGTATACAAAATCAGCTTATATAAGGGTTCAGTGCCTCCCAGTGATGACTTTTGACATCAACAGGAATGGCTCATTCTGGACAGAAGGCACTGGGTGGATTGCTCTGAATTGAAGGACACCCTGAACACAAGGACCCGAGCTGAAAGAAGCAGGAAACAGTGATTTTTGGTTTTAACATTCAGATACATGAGGTTTAAACCAGGTTTGGGCACCTGCTGGAGTGCTTGATTTTAGGGGTGCTTTATTTTAGAGGCACCTGATTTTTGCCAGAACAAGCTGCAATTCGGAGGGCCTTGATTTATATACTCTCAGTCCCAAATACGTAGATTTGGGTGGAGGCTGAGCATTCCCTTTACCCGTGATATTTTTTTATGCCTCAGTTTCTCCTGACTGAAGTGAAAATGTTAATATTTACCTTTATTTTTTGAGTTGCTTTTATTCTTTTTGGTCCTTTGATAGGAAGTAGCGTCCTAGTACAAAGTGCTGTATTACTCTGTGAAGGAAATAAGAAGAAATTCCTGAAAAAATCTGCATTTTGGAAAAAATACAGTACATTTATAATGGAAACAGAGGCTTTCATCTGTGACCCCATGAGCATTTTCCAGCAGAGGTGTCACCCTCTGAATAGCAAATTTAACTGACTAGTAATAGGCTAGCTTTTCCGAGGTATTTTCCACATTTCACAGAAATAATCCATGAATCCCTAAACACCCGTCAGCCACAGGACAGCCCATGCTGATCTAATACTTAGAGCTATGCACACCAAAGTGGGATTTTGGCTGGCATGTATCCTTACTCTTACACACAGTGTAGGAGGATCAGTATGGAGGACAGGAGGCAATAGTCTCAGGTTTATTATTCTTTGAAAGCCAGGCTTACATCTTTTTATCCCAGATTTTTCATCAGCAGTGGGTTTTTTTCTGTGTCCACCCCCCCCCCCCCGTCCGTGTCCCCCCC
>JANZLQ010000032.1:15845518-15861991 GCA_026212715.1 Elanus axillaris | reverse complement strand
TCCGTGACCTTAGCTGTCCTCAGGTCTCCTGGCTCAGTATTGGCTAGTTCTACCTCTGTATTTTGTGAATTCTGGCAGAAGCTTGTTTTTACTGAAAAGGTTGTTTATAGTATTGGTAGCCTGAAACAGGCTCCTTGATTTATCCCTGTTTTAACATTTCTGCCTGTGGGTGATTGAGTTTAATTAAGGCTGACTAGTAAATATTTATCCTCATGACAGAAATAGGTCCAGGTTTGTCTGTTAAAAATACTACACAGCTTGCCTCTTTGGCTGCAGCTAACTGAACCGAATGCTCAGCAATTTTGTTAATACCAGCAAGGAAAAAACATCAAACCCCACTGCCACAAGCTTTTAACTGGGCAGTTCTCCCCTGGCCGAGTAGCACCTCTCCCCCCAAGCATCCCTGTCCCTGCATCCCGGTCCCTGCCGAAGTGAAGCCCGTTGCCATGGAAGCCTCATTAAATCTGCATCTCGCCTGGCCTGGGCTGCAGGGGCTGCGGTTGTATTTTTAGCCAGCGGTGATTGCATAAGGGGGGTGGGATGGGACTGGGATGTACCTTACATCTCGCCTTGATGGAGGCCTGCCAGGAACTGCCACCTGCCAAAAGACATGTCCTGCTCAGGAAAGCTCTCAGGCCAGCCAGCCCTTGGCAGCAGCCTGTGTTGCTAGAGCTGAGCACAGTGGGGATGCAGTGTGTGGAGCTGGGCTTAATGGCCAAGCAAGCTTTTGGGTGGTGGCATAGTTCTGCGGAGCGCCAGGAGCTCCAAAGAACGGGGGTCTCCTTAGATTTGACTAAAGATAACAAATCTCCCTTGACTTAAGCAAAATCTTAACACCTGGAGGGGTAGGAAGAGACTCATCTGAGCGCAGCTGAAGAACAGCACTGCACTCCTAGCCGTGAATATTTTGGGGAAAGTGATGTCACATATAAGTGCGTAGCCCCCAAAAGAAGGGAATGGAACTAGATGGTGTCATAGGTGCTTAGGGTGAATCCAATCTTGGGTGCAATCTTGCCTAAATCAATTTTTGGAAGGACTGGATTTGAGCCCATCTCCCTGTTTGGAGAACACAAGGCACTGAACGATCCAAAATCGGCACTTACTGTAAAAACCAACAAAAATCCACCCACCCTCCCCACCCCATGTGTTCACTCTTGGTCATTTCAAATAAGCTTTGCTGGCAGTGGAAGATGAAAAGGGAGGAGGTTTTAGTGTCTCAGCACTATCAGGATTTCTTGGCTCAAAACATGGGGCTGGGCCCTCTCTCTCTCTCAGCACTGAATCCCAGCAGTGCTAAACGCTCCAAAACCCAGATTTTATCCTGAATTACACCTGGGCAATCTTTCAGTCTTCAGTGAGTCTCACAGATGGCCTGGAGAGCCTCATTTAGCCTGCAAAACTGTTATTATTTGTGCTGAGGCGTAAGAAGGAAAGAGTCCAGCTTGACTGTAAACTAATAACTCTTGTCTCTAATAAAAGCCTTCTCTTTCTTCGGAGACTGTGAAAATTTGATCTGGAGCAGTTGGGCTAAAATTAAATAGAGCCCAATACTGCCATCCTGTACAGTCACACTCTGTCAGAGCAGAGTCATATGTGAAGCTCCAAGGGCTAGTAGGGACTGTTACTATCATTGCTTTTTAAAGAGATGGCAATATCATTAGAAGCTTTTTTTTCTCCTTTTTCCACAGTCACAGTTCTCCAAATGTCTGTCTCTGTGGGAGGCACCAACTGGTAAATAAACATTTAAAAAAAAACCCAAAACAACCCAGGATTATTTCTAATTTGCTGGAAATGGGATGTGACCTGGTTCTCTGTAAGTAAGTGTGCCTAAGCCAGCTTTTGCAGCTGCAGGCTATCTCTGTTGTAGACCATCTCTAAGTCCTCCATGGGGAGTTATTTCCAGCTTCAAGGCTGGCTCTGCAGACCCTTCTCAACATTAGGACCATGAAAAAGCCAGTGCCTGTGGTTTGCAGGGGTTCACAGGCTCTCTGCTACAGTTGTAAGACGTGCAACTTGCCTGTGGTCTTGCTGTGAGAGTACCACAAGGGGTGTTTTGCCCAGGCAGCCTCATTTCTCCTTGCCCAGTGTCACGATGGTGACTCTTGTGCAGCTCAGGTGGAGTGGTTTTCCCCGGATAGGGAGACCAGGCAAGGGCCTGGGGAGTGACTATGGAGGGGGGGTCTCGCTCGTGTGTTTCATTCCCGGCTGCTCCAGCTGATTGCTGCCTATGAAGCCAAGCAAGCCTTTGATATCCTCTCTGCTTCTGGAGAGCAAAGATAAGTGCAGTCTATCCATGGGTGTGAAGCCAGGGGACAACCTCAGACCAACAAGGCACGTGTTCAGATCCAGTTTGTGGGTGATCAGTCTGGGGGGCTTTTAGCATTTAGTGTTTATTTCTCAGTGTACGTTTTATTCCAGTGCCTTTTGGGAGGGGCTAAGGAAGCAGGGGGAGCAGGATGGCAGGGAGCAGAGCTACGGACAGCATCTGAAAAACAGAATAAGCCACTGATAAACACAGACAGACACCCCAGTAAACAGACAGACAGAGCAGAAGGCTCCCACTCCTGACAGTCTCCCCGGCGTATAGCAGTTTCCTTGTAAGAGCACTGACACTCACTGCAGGGCACATGTGAAGCGAGCTGGAAGAAAGCGGAGGCTGGAGCGGGAAGGGAGCGATGCTCAGGCACCAATGGCATTGCAACCCAATTATGTTCTGGCTGGGTGGAGAGCTGGGATGGGACCTCTTTTCAGAAAAAATCAAAATCAGCTCAGAAAAAAAATCAAGTGCACCTTCTCCTTTTTCTTCAGAAGCTTTTTACCTTGGGATTTCAAGTGCTATAAAAGCATTCTAGGTCCCATCATGGGAAAGACTCTTGATGGAGTCAGGGAGTTACATTTTTAAGGTGAGAAGGCTAGGAGGGCAAAGGAGGAATTCATTAAACAACCCACCGCCCCCCCCCCCCAACCACAAGGGATTCGTTGTAGAGGTCTGCATGAGGATTTAGCCTTCAGAGCAGTTGTGTCATGTTACTAAACACCCAAGGACATATTTCGTGATGCTAGGGTGAAGGGTGCTGCACCTGCCACCAAGCTGAGCGGAAGACCAGGGCTGGGAGAATGGTTATTTTTTGTTCTCAATCAGGTTATGGTTCTCACCAGAAGGAGAGAAGTGTGAGAGACCAGCCTGCAAACCCAATATTCAGTGAGAGTTTGATAGGGTACACGCCAAAGTGCATCAGAAGTGTGGCTGGGCTTTGTCAGGAGAGGTCAAGTCAAACAGTTGTTCAGTGGCGCTCTCAGAACTTGGAAGGGAGAAGACAGAGCATTGCTTGTTAATGTCTGAGGTGTTGAGGGAGTTGTAATAGGAGGGCTTAGACAGCAAGAAGGGGAACAAGAGTTGAGGAGCATGCTGGGATGGGGGTAGGGCAAGCTTTTAGGATGGGTGAAGGGCCTTGGCGCTAACTCTTGCCACAAGGTAGGGAGGGCAGGAGGAGGGTCCTGTCTGTCAGCCAGGGACCCCAGGAGGACTTCAAGCTGTCTCTGATGCAGATTGGTCAGAAGGTTTTGCCAAAAGCCCTTCCCACAAAGCGGGATCCACGTGTGAAGGCTGCGATGGGGCTAAGTGTTAGGGTGGAAATTATAGCAGAAAGATGATAGAAGACTATGTTGATTAAAGGAGACCCACTCGGGCGGGTGAGGGTGTGCAGGCTGTGGTGTGTTTGATCTGTTTGATGGGGTCAGGCCAGCACGCAGCGCTTGTTCCCGTCTCTGGCTGAGCCAAGCAGCTCTGCGAGGGGACCAGCTGTGCCAAGGCAGGGGGGTGTCCAGCAGCCCAGCTCTTTGGGATTTGAAGCTGGGTCATTGACAGAATTAAGTGAGGCTTGAAGGTTGCCCTGCTCCTAGATTTAACCCTTCTGAAACACTTCTCTTGGCTGTAAAGCTGTCTGATGACCTGATTTTTTGTTCAGTTTATGAATCCTTAGGTGGCTTTTTTATGGTCCAAAGCTCTGGATTCTGGAAGTGCAAGCCCAGCAGGGCTGGCCTCCTCCTGGGAACCTGCACCTCCTCCCGAGGCATTAGCTCCTGGAAGCTAATGAATGATCCTGTTTGGTTTTCCCAGTGTGTTTTTATTTGTTAAGAAGTAGAATAAAAACAGCCCCAAAGAGTGAAATGAAATGGTGTAGCTGAGTATCCTCTACCCTATTTTCAGTGCTTACAGAAGAGAAGAGTGAGTCCAGTCAAATGCACAGAGCCTTGGATAAGGATGCAGTATCTTGGCTCTGTGTAAATGGTTGGATATGCAACTTCGATGTTGCTGTGGCAATTCGGCGTGCTGTCCCTTATCTTGGTTACAAGAAGCCTCTGACCAGAGCCAAAGCACCCCGGCTCCGGCTCCAGCTCCTTTTGTTCATATGTAATAATTGTATCTGCAGCGTGCAGAGCAGGCTCGTTTCAGGCTGGCAGCTGCACAGCGTTGTTTGCAGCTCATTAATTTCCTACAGATTGCTGCCTTGCTGCTCCGTTGAATGTAGCGCAACTCCAATGGCTGGGCTGAACACCCCCCTGCTGAGCTGAGTCTGCCGTGGGTATGTGGGAAGAGCAGGGCAAGGGAGGGGAAAGAGGGACTCGTGAGGCTGATGTCCTGCGAGGTTTGCGATGGGAAAGTTTGCTTCAGTCCCCACCAGTTTAGATGTGGCTCATCCCCAGTGTGCCAGCGTGCCCCTGCCCGTGCTGCTGGGAAGCATTGGGCAGTTCTGTCCCCAGCTGTGGCTCCCTGTCTGCTGCCGCTGTCAGCAGCAGAGACAAAGCCACCCCAGCCAGGCCAGGAGCTGGCTGAGTATGGAGTCAGTGTGAGCTTGTGAAGCAGCATGCCAGCAGCAGGACTCAAGCGGAACTCCCAGCGGACTGCTTTTGGCACCTAGACAGCAGTGGCTAGTGTGTCTCTGCTGGGATGCCATGCGAAACTGCAGGTTTGGTGTTGGGCATCCCACGTCATTGGTTGCTGGAACATGTCCGGAGAAGGGTAACAAAGAGATGATGATGATGAAGAGCCTGGAGCACAAGTCTTATGAAGAGTGGCTGAAGGAACTGGGGTTGTTTAGCCTGGAGAAAAGGAGGCTGAGTGGAGACCTTACCATTCTCTACAACTACCTGAAAGGACGTTGTAGCGAGGTGGATGTCAGTCTCTTCTCCCAGGTAACAAGTGATAGGATGAGAGGAAATGGCCTGCAGTTGCACCAGGGGAGGTTTAGATTGGATATTAGAAAAAATTTCTTTACCAAAGGGTTGTCAGGCATTGGAAGAGGCTGCCCAGGGAAGTGGTGGAGTCACCATCCCTGGAGGTATTCAAAAAACATGTAGACATGGCTCTTAAAGACATTGTTTAGTGGGCATAGTGGCATTGGGTTGACGGTTGGACTTGATGATCTTAGATGTCTTTTCCAAACTTAATAATTCTATTCTATTCTAAACGTCAGAAGGTTTTTGCAAATTCATGGGGAGTTCAGGGAACTGAATTTTGAAGAGAGACCAAAGAAGCTGCGTAGAGCTCAGCTGAGCAGTGGGTGGCATGCAGCCCTCCAGAGCTGTGCCCAGAGAGGAGGACATGGGTGGTTGTCCTCTGGATGTCCAGGGCTGGATGACCTCAGGGTGCAGGTGGTTATCAGCACTCACAGGAGTGATGAGCTGCGGCAGGGATCGATGCTCAGCACATGCCCCGGGGCAGCAAGCTCAGGTTGATGAGGGCACGTTCTCCCAAAGGAGCAGTGCCCGAAGGCCAGCTGCTTGGGTCTCTTCAAACCTGCCGTGACAAAGCACTGAGTGATGCATGGCAGGGCCACGCCATCGGGCAGTGCCGGGGGCTCATTTCGGCTAACAAGCTTCAGCAGTTTTTGCCCTGGGAGGAATTTAAAGTCTTCCCGGGCTCATGAGGGTTATTTTGAATCTGGCACTTCTCATTCCTCAACTTACTCTCCCCCTCCGTCCCCACCTTCTCGTCCTCGCCAGCATCTCCATGGCAACCCTGTTGCTGAAGAACAGAGAAGACATCTAAATATAGCTTCCAAATCTCCATGCCTTCAGCAAAAAGTCTAAAACCAGGGGCGACAGCTTGAAGCACTGGGCTGCTAATACCAGCCAGTAACCAGTGTCTTGCAGGTGGGATTCAGGAGCGCTGTGGTGGGATGGGGGTCGCTTCCAGCTGAATGTCTGTTTCATGCTTGCTCAGGACATCTCAAGAGGCTTTGAGGTAGTCCAGCCTACCCTCTCTTGTCCAGGGCACCTCCACTCCTGCACCCCGCAATGGTTTTTGGAGCCATTCTCTAAAGCAAACAAAAGCATCTCCAGTACTTTGGGCCATCAACATCCATGACTCGTTTTGGCATCATAAGCTTTTGTTGCGGTGCATTAGGCTAAGCTGGAAGCAGAAAAATTCAAAGACCTTCAACAGGGAATAAATTCTTTTCCTTCCTTCTTTCTCCACCCTCTACTTAAGTTTTGTATTGTGTGACCACAGTGGGGTTGTAGCTGAGGTTTTGCTCCTTTTAAAATTCCTTTCTGAGAGAAAAAGGGCACAGCATCTCCTCAGTGAAGCTGCTCCTCTGGGAACCTGCCCAAGGTAGGGAGGAGAGAAATGTCCATGCCCAGGGCCTTGCCACTGCTTTGCATCTACACTAGGGTGATACCCACCAGAACCGTCTGGTTTCATGGGCTGCCAAGTTGAATTATGACTTGTACAAGACAAGTGCTTATTGTACAGACCTCGACAAATAGCTCCACAGGCTGTCGAGACTTTGTCTGCTCTCCCCTGGCCCAGATGCATCAGGTCTTATAGGGTCAGCAAGAAAAAGCTGACCTTCAGCCGGCCAGGCGAGGGCCCGCTTGTGTCTGTACACACAGCTTCAGTGTTTGGAGCCAGCAGTCTGGAAGATGATGCACAGATCAGCCTAGATTTCTTTTTTTTTAAGAGGAACTTAAACAAAGATTATAGTTGAACCTGAAAGTGTTCAATAGGGAAAAAAATAGCTTTATTAAACTGATGAATAAAGAAAAAAACCCGTGAGGCTGGACTATTATCCTTGTACAACATAACTTAAATATCTCAACTCATCATGGACTCAGCTGAGGGAAATAGGGTTTAACAAACTGGTTTTCCCCTCTTTGCAGAAATTCTTAAAACCAAATTGTGGCATCTTTCCTTGAAGAACCCTGCATATTAGAGCATTTTGTCACGTTTGAACTCAGTGAAATATAGAGTGCTTTGGAAATCTGCTTGTCTGGCAGGGATGACTGCATTAAGGAAGCTCCCGGAGCATTTTTTGGTGCTTCCCTACCATGCCTTTTCCAACTCTTCAGGGCTTCCAAGTTGAGTGTGAGGCATTTGCCGTTTACTAGCGCTGGTGCCGATTCCGGTGGCTGACACAAGTGGATGTACCACATCTCTTGAGTTGCCCAGAGTAACATACCAGGTACTTAAGGATTTTTTTGCAGGGCATGAGAGTGCTTAATGGGCTCACCTGCCTGCAACTTAGCACCTCTGATTTCTCATTGCTGGTACAGTTATTTCAATTGGTACAAAGTAGGTGTTAAACACTGTCATGTGAAGTTGGCAGCATTTCGTGTCTCTTTGCAAGGTCCTGTGGCAGTGGGAAGTGAGGGCCAGGCTGCTAGGCAGGAAACAAGTACAGATTGAAGAGTGAGGATGACCACAAGCACAAACTGACCCCTTTAGTTTTTGCCATCCAGGATGGAGGAAGCATAACAGTTAGGCAATTTTTTAAAATTTTTCTTTTTTAAATTTTTTTTTTACCAGCTGTCACTATAAATCTTTTTCTGGTAACACTTCGAAGTTTTCTAATACAAAACTTTAAAAAATATGGCTTTAGTCTTGGCTATGTCCATTTAGTTGTGATGTGTCAGCTACTAAATAATTTTCAATAGTTCTAATTGAAACATGAGCCAATTTACTAATTAGCCAAGATTACATGGGGAATCCACAAAAGGAAAGTGCCTTTCTGTGTCAATATTTCCTCCTTTATCCCTTACAAAGACCTGGTGTGACGTGAACAAACTGCACTGCCAGCAACCAGCCAGGCAGAGCCCCTGAGCTCCTGGCGCTCCTAAGCAGAGTCCCACGCAGTCCTGGGGAGAGGGGGATGGAGGGGCACACGGGGCTTCAGACCAGGGTCCTCATCTCCGCCTTGGGGTACAGCCACTTCTTGCATGCTGTCTTCCTCAGCAGACCTTCCTCCCCCTTCCTGTGACCTGCTGTAGCAGGGATGGATGTTTCTGGCCCTGGCAGGAATGGAGCAGAGGTCCCTCGCATGCTGCACGTGTGGCAGGGCTAGGGGCTTGCAGAAGGGCTCTGGGTCACCTGGGCAGGTCCCAGCCCCTGCCTGTGTGGGAGGGACAGCAGGGGCATAGGGAGCTCTCCTTGCTACCTGAGCCAGGAGGCAGTGCCAAAGGCTTCTTCCCCCTCCCCTCCAACCAAGTTATACCTTGTCGGTCTGGGTGGACATTACGAAGGACTTTCTAGAGGTAAAGAGTTGAAATATGGGGAAAGAGTGTCTAGAAAACCATGTCTACCATGAAGCTTTCAAAAACCAGTAGGCAAACACCTACCTGTAAGGAATGGCTTGGTGGGACTGGCTCTGCCCAGAGGCAGGGTGATAGCTGAGTGGTGGCAGTCACTTCCAGCCCTAATTTCTGAGGTCTTTTGATTCCCTAATGGTGTAAAGGAGCTTTAGCAAGGAAGAGGAGGTGCCTGAGAGAAAGGCACAGCTTCCTTCAGATGGGAGCCAAATCAGATGAAGCAGAATAAATTGATACTCATACGAATAAGTGATGTTTCCAGCACCTCTTCCAAGCTCTCTCTACTCTCTTCCCTCACCCTCATTATGGCTGCATCACTGTAACATCTTCCACATTAGGAGTTCAAAGCAAGTAGGGACTGTTCCCTATCAAATCCCTGTGAGAAATAAAGATCACAGCCACTGCATGGATATAGAAAATGAAGCACAGAAGTATCAAGTGACTTGCTTGATGGCTTCAGGCTTGCCTGGAGAAATATGTAGGTCCTATAGTGATTAGCACTGCGGAGAACCCTGTTTGAATCATGATAACTAGTTATCATCTGGTTATCTCATAGGCCAACTTGAAGACAAAAGAGAAAAAGTCCAGTTTCTCGGGGGGCGGGGGGGCTCCTGTTTGTGATACTTTACTGGTCTGGTAGTGAAGCTGTTCGGGCTGTTCCCCATGTGCTTGCTACACAGAGTGGGATGGCTCTTGCACAGCTGCTTTTCCAAGGTCTTCATGAATGACACAGCCAGTTCCTGGAAACTGGCCCGCAATGGCTTGTCTCCAGCTTCTGTACTAGCACCAGTTCTTCTGTAACTCTTACATCAGCAACTTACACATCAATGATCTGCTTGAAACTCTATCCTGACAGTTTGCCTATCCTGTTGACATCTGTTTAGGTAATTGGTACCAACGTCTGCTCTGACCTTAGAGGCACCTTCAGTTCTGACCTGGCTGCTAGAACAAACCGTGACCATCAGCAGTGGCTGCAGCTGGATGCTTCAAAACCTGTTCCCCACCATGGGAGCCAAAAAATCTTCTTTCATGGGCATGAGCTTAAGCCCAGCGTGCAACCTGTCTGTCTTGGTCATGCTCTGGATAGGTTCCTAAATTACCAGGATTTCCTGTTGAAATTAAGATCATTCAGCATCTCCTTGGTGAGTTTAGTGAAGCTGCTTTGGGATCTAATGATTCTCCCCCTCAAACACCTCCTGTCTTTGTCTGTGCTATGTGACAGCATAATCCTTTGCTTCAAAATGGGTCAGGTTGTCCCACTCTGGGTTACTTGATGCACAACTGCATGTGACCGTGTGCATCATATCAGGGCTTCTCTTGCTGGCTTCTTCACCTTGCCTGCCAGCGCTGTCATGTTGCTCTGTTAAATATCTGCCTCCCAGGAAGTCATGCAAAGATAGCTCCCCACTATGCTTAGTCTTATTTAATCCCCTCTGGTTTGCCTTAAATGTTAACATCTTACCTACTCAGCATTTCTGCAGTAGGACTTCTCAATGAGATCTTCTGGCAGAGCAAATAGGTCCTATCTGTAGTTTCATGTTGAAACCCAGCCCAGTGCAGACGTCTGGGGAAGAGTTGGACTGGCACCATGCGCTTTGAACTTCATGCTGCAGGGACCTGCACCCACAGCAAATCAGATGAGGATGTGGGTATATCAAGATGTGTCAAGCACACTGTGGCTTGACCCAAGGTGTATGCACTAATGATTCACATTAATGAGTTACTAAACATCTCCTGGTACTTCTCACTGTCCCAGGGATGTTTACCTTGCTGTCCTGGCTGCTTTCCATCCTGGCTAACAGCATCCCACCAGGGACTGTAAATCGTGCCCTTGCACAGCCCTGCCTGTTTCAATGGTATACACTATGTGACATCTCCTGACTTACGCTGTTTTTAGAGCTGAGCCTTATTTCACATTCCAAAGTCACACAGACACATCCTCTTAACCTCCTTGGCAATAATTCCTGCAAATGAGAGTCCACACAGAGAGATACTCAATATTTTCTAGCACATTAATCAAATAACCATCCAGTTGTTGCCTTATGTGTTGCAAGTGGACATGTTGTCAAATAAAATGATTTTATAGATAATCCTCTGTACTTCCCAGATGGGGAATTTAGCAACATCATGTGCCCAAAGTCCTTTAGGAGAAGATCGATGTCTATTTATTTCATCTTCTGTTGCTTACTCAGGGAAATCTCATACTTAATGTTACTCCCCAGAGGAGCCTTCCCATCCCTAACTTTTAAAACCAGTGATTGTCTCTAAGTGCATGTTGAAAGGAGAGCCCGGACCACCATCATCTGAGGGCTGTTGGTGGCAGCTTGCAATGACCCCAGAGAACAAGGAACAAGCAAGCACCTCTCCTGACTTCCATATGGCCAGGTGTTCCCCGGGAACGCTGGCTCTCGACTTGCCCTGCTGTGTCACAGCCCAAACCAAAAGCATTGCTCAGTCTGCTGAAAACACCACTGTGGCCTGAATTAAAGAGCTGTTCCCACCAGTGGACCCCTGCAGGGCTTGAGATTGGACTCTGCTGTGGCTTGGTGCTGGCAGTGGGGCTTTGTGGTTTGCAGAGTGGCTCCTTGCTGCCTGGAGAGGCTTTTGGATGGCCTCTGTTGTTCTCTGGTTTTGAGCTGTCTGAGGTATGTCTTGGCCGCAATCAAGCTGTCAGAGGGAAAGGGGAAGGCTGGAAAGCATCCTTCTTTCCGCATGCGGAGCAACCAGAGGCTGGGGGGTGAAAGCTGCTTGGCTGAGCAAGGTGGGCTTCAGAGCCCTTGCTTCCCATCGTGGTGAGCATGCCCATGAGGGCTGCTGTGCTGACAGCCCCTCTTGTGCCTGCCTCTACCTCCCATTAATTTCAAGAAGCTGTCAGGATGTTCTTGCAGCAAAATGTTCCCAAGCCTCCTGCTCCTGCGCGCTCTCTGCCTCTCAGTGTCCTCCTGTCACATCTCTCACATTAACATGATGCCTTCCTGGGGCTGTGCTACGCTCCAGCCCTTCTCCCCATCCATGTCCTCTGCTCTCCATGCCTTCCGAGGAGGTAGCTCTCGGTGTGGCTGCAGGTGAGAGATGAGATTGTGTAGGAGCAATCTGTGTTTTGGCCTCCAGACTATTTATGACATCTCAGGACGCAGCTGTAGTTACGGTTGCTTTCATAGCCCTGGAGAGGAGCAGGATGCTCACAGTGGCTAGGGAGGCTGCCGGACCCGCCGCGGCAGGCTGGGAGGGGTGGCCTGACAGGCCACTGCCACCACCCTCCATCAGCACTGACCCTTCCATCGTGGGAGTCATTGGAGCAGCCAGCCAGCTGAGAGAAGGGCACTTCCCCTCAAGGGAGCAAGCCCAGCCCTGTGCCCTCATCCTTGCAGGCTGCAGAGCGACCCAGAAGCGGGGATGCTGCTCTTCCCTCTGCCGCAAAATCCCAGCGAAAGGTTAACTGCTCCCCATTACGTGGCACTGGGTCTGTGAGCCCTCACCCACCTCCCCGTGTCGCCACACAGTACCTGCAAACCCCTGCTGTGCTCCTTTTCTCCCTGCTTGGGGAGGTCTGGCAAGGCACTGGCTCTGGAGCAAGAGCAGACAGCGGCTGCGGTTTGGCTGGGGCCTTCCATCCCGTGCCACCAGGCCGCGGGTGCTGCCGGGGCCCCCCTGCCACCCAGCCCACACCTCTGGGCTCCTGCGCTGGGTCCCCAAAGCTTTCACGCGGCGGTGGACCTGCTCAGGTCTCAGTGCCTCTCGGCAAAGCTGGGGAGGTCAGGCACGTCCTCCTCTTTTGGGATTTGGTCAGGTTGGGTTGAGGGGTGGAAGGCCCTGCCGGCGTCCTCGCAGGGCACCTGCGGCTTTGGTCTGTGGAAGTTCTGCCCCTCACCGGTTGTTTCAGAGCTGGGTAAAACGTCCTTTTCTCCCTATGGCTTGCAGTGAAGGGGGAAACCAGGAGTTTACTAGATTGGTCACCAAATTCAGACACCCTTTTTTGAAAAGGCACCTGAGGCTTCTGTGTGTGGTAATAGTCCAGCTTGCAGCAGAGCTGAGCTGGTCTAGGAGTCCAGAGGGTTTGCTCTCTCGGTTTCCTCAACCAAGGGGCTTGCTTTTGCAAAGCCAGCATTTTACTCTGCAGCCCTCTATGGTTCACCACTGCATTTTCTTTCTCCTTCTTGATTTATTTTTTTTTTTAAACATTAGAAAAGACAACTCTAAGGAAATCTCACCACTGTGGGACTACTTAGTAGGCTGCATAGAGTTCTCTGCACTTAACAAAATGTGCACGCAGTGAGTCATTATTCCTTCAGTCCACAGCTTTGGGTATTCATCGTGCAGATGAGGGGCTTGCCTGGAATGAGGCTTTCCATACACACAGCACACGCTCAGGGAGATCATCTGCCGGGCACGCGTCCTCATTAAATGAGCATTTCTCCTCTGCTCTGGTACATGCATACACCACTCATGGAGACGGGAGAGCCACAAAAAAGGAAGAAAGAGAAAGGAAGGGAGGGAGGGAAAGAAAGAAGGGAAAGGGAAGTAAGTTGCTGTATGAAAGCAAACTCAGATGGCGTGCATGCATAATATTCATTGCATAAAGCCTTAGAATAGCTTTGTTCTAAGCTGGCCCCCAGGAAACAGGGTCTGTGGGTTTTTTTCCAAATTTTTGCAGACAAGCGATACTTAGTAATTTGGAGTTCCTAGAATGGAAAAAACATAAGCAATGGTAATTATGAATAGGATTTTAGAAAGCAACCCATGTTCAGGAAGCACTGGCTGCTTTTGAGAATCCCACCTTCTGTTTTGTAGTATATCTGAGCAAGGAAAAGATCAGCTCTATGAACCAGCTGTAACTTTAACTCAGCAAATTGAACAAGTTTTGCAAAGTATCAGGGGCCCAGACAATATCATCTAGTTCAAAAGCCGAATTCAGTCAACCTCTCCAGTGAAAATGCAACAAAATCATCATGATGAAGTCTTAGCAGAGCACCAACGTTTACACTAGAGGCGTATCATTTAAAATCCTACATCCTTCAGGCTGGATTAGCGGAGATTGAAAGGGTCTAGAGAAGGGAAAGGAGGCTTGCCGGCATTAGCGCCGGATAATGGTAGAGCAAGCACTAGCAAAAATAAAGCTGATTTAGCTTAGAGAGAAGAATTAGAGGTGATTTTTCTTGCATATTCCTGCACTGATGGATATAGCAGAGGTTGTCCAAACTCTTCCTCCAATCCTGTATGGCATCATTTGAAAGACAGGATTTGGGACCAAGACCAAAACAAGAGTCAGCACAGGGAACAGGATTTCCACAGTGGGAGTGCAGGAGCAGTTATGACTTGAGGGTCAAATTGTAGGATGACTGGATAATTTTGTGGTCATTAACGATATCAGTAAGAATGAAAGATGCAGCAATGACAATTAATCAACTCTCCTATTCTCTGTTGTGAAATGGTGGTTTTCAGGGGGCTGCTGGCAGTGCCAGCATCCCCAGCACGGTGATCGCAGCATCCCCAGGATGCATGGCTACACTGCTCATTCTCTGAAGCACGGTGGAATCAAAGATACTGAGTATATTTAATGCCAAGGGCTACCTGCTGAGGCACATGGGGATTTGAAACTTGAGGATATTTTTCCAGACTCTATGATTGCCAGTCCTGGATTGCCGGGCTGCCGGCAGCCTCCCCTTTTCTCCTTTCCATCACTCAGCCAAGACCAGTTATGGACAAAATGCACCAGGGGCTGATCTGGTCATTGAGGATGGGCAGGGAGGAAGGGGAGGTCATAGCTGCAGGGCCACGTGTGGGTACAGAGCTGTGGGAAGCAGGGTGTCATTCATCGGCCGCAGGGGCAGCTGGTCTGGTGGCTCTTGGGGGCAGTTGTTTTTGGGTAAGGGAAATGCTTTTTATGTGGAGCTTTTTTGTTTAAAAAATGCAGTTCCAGCTTGGAGTTGGGGCCGGCTGGAAGTCCAGGAGCCCCCAAGATGGCAAGCACATGCCCGTTTAGAGCGGTTGCTTTTATACGAGCATGTAATTATACGTGCTTATTAGTGCATGTGCAGACGATGTTGATTTTAAGAGGGTGTGAGGTCAGCCCGGAATAAGAGCACCAATTCCTGAGGGTTGAGACTGCCTGAAGCCTTGCAGCCACCAGGAAAGTGAGGGGAGTGCAGGGGTCATTTTCAGCCTGCAATAGCCAGTGCAGCCTGGCGGTGGTTATAGCCAGCAGCGAGGCAGCAGCACGGTGCCTGCGGCGTGTGGGTGTGCTTGTGCATCTGCTTTTGCACGTGTGTGTGCGTGTGTGTCTGTGTGGTGGGTAGCAGGGTGAGGGAAGCCTGCTTCTCTGCTGGCCATCAGACCCCATTGCCTGCACACTGAGCTGTGAGCCGCTGTACTGTTCGCTGGGGGATCAAAGCTAGTTTTGCCTAACTTCACTTTGCACAGTGTGGCCCGCCATCACGCCTTTGGGTTAAACAGAAGATTGACCAGTATCACTTGCAGGAGCAGGGCTTTAGCCTTTCTCAAGGGCCATGTTGAGCTTGTTCAGTGGGTGAGAAAACTTTGACTAATGTACCCATTCAACAACTTCCTTCCTCCACTTTTGCTTCTCTTTTCCTTTCTCCCCTTTATGACCCTTATTATTTTTCCATCTGCAGCAAAACAGTTCACATCAAGGTAATTGATGATGAGGAGTATGAAAAAAACAAGAATTTCTTCATTGAGCTGATGACCCCCCGCATGGTGGATATGAGTTTACAGAAAGGTGTAGTACTGGCCCTGCAGACTAACGTTAACGTTCTTCTTTCCTTTCCTCTTCCATCTCCTTCCTCCTCTTCTCCTCCTCTTCCTCTGATGTCTCTGTCTCCAACCGCTCTGCCCTGAACACTGCTGTGCGCACACACTGTGTCACATGGTACCTACCCGTGGGGGGCGTGGGGAGCGATGCTGGGGCCGGGGAGAGGCAAAGTGGCAAGGGGGGCAGAGAGAGAAGGATGGGGAGCGGGCCTGCTTGTCCATATTCCTGCAGCAGCTCGAGAGAGACCTTCTGCCATCCTCACTGAGGGGTCCAGGCAAATTTTGTAGCCTCAGCAGGAAGATGCTGGCTAGAAACACACCCAGCATCCCAGGAGATCATCGCCCAGCCCTTGTCCTATGGGGTGTCCCGGTCAGACCTGTGTTAGAAAAAGACAGGAATCGAGGCCTGGCAGAGAAGCAGCTGCTAGAACTTACTCCCTGCCTGAGGGCTCACGGCAGCTGTGTGCATTGCAGGAGTGCTGGAGGGAGCCAGGTGAGCTGGCAGCAGGGACCCCAGTCCAGCCCTGCTCCAGCACTGGGGTATTTCAATTTGAACCTCAGAGGCATTGTAGCCCCACTGTGTCCCCCACAAGGTCCCAGCAAAGCTGCCTGCTCCTGGGGAAAGCTGCATCCTCGCTCGGGGAACAGGTCAGGAGGAAGAGGCAGACGCTATTGAGGAGAAAAAGCAGTAAGATGTGCCATTTTAAAAATGGCAATTAGAGCTATCAGCCTCCTTTGCAGCTGACGGAGCTGTAGCCTGCTGGCAGAGACCTACCTCACCCCACTGGGGAACATGTATGTGAGTACCCATCTCTCTTCTCCCCAGGCTCCCAGCCCAGAGTCCCTGCAGACTTATTATTGATTATGAGGGGAGCAGAAGCAATTGATCTTCTAGCTAAAACACAGTGGGTACCCCAGGGTGGTCCCTGGTGATTTCCAGGCAGCCGATACCCTTTCCATTACCATGTGACACTGAAAAAAAAAATGTGCTGCAGAAGTCGCCTTCCACTAACCATCAGCAAGGTCCTCCTCCCCCTTTCCCTCCCTCCTCACCCTCTGGCTTTTCGTGGCAGAGGGGTGACAGCAAGGAACAAGAGGGAGAAAGCAAAGCAG